>GG745338.1:676852-706935 GCA_000151295.1 Allomyces macrogynus ATCC 38327 | reverse complement strand
GGGGGGGGGGTGAATGAGGAGGCTGCTGGGATTTGAAATGGGCGAGTTGTGATCACCAAGTCGGTCAGCGCACAAAGAACGAGAGCTGATCACCACGAGCTCGCATCCCTCTCTCGGTCCACTCGTTTGCGTGCCGTAGGTCCGCGACGTGAAGCGAGTCGCCGTCTGGGCATCGCACCCGAAAACCGTCTTTGCCTCGAACGCCGTCATCCATGCCGCCGCGCAACGCGTCTATGTACCCGTCAACCAGCACATGGACTTGCCGCGCTCGGCCTCGCGCAAGACCATTTGGTCGTGGCCGTGCGCGGCCGACTCGAGCCAGCGGAAAGAGTTGAGGGTACGCTGCCCATTTTCCCGTCGGTGAGGTCCTTGTGATGTTGTTCGGGGACTGACAGGCCGACGATGATGGCAAGATGGACGACATCATCTCCTCTCTGTTCGCGCCCGCCTGCTTCTCGGACCACCTTGTCGTCGTGCACGATTCCGGCGCAGTCTCGCTCATCACGCTCGATCTCGCCTTGGTAACAAGCACGACGCCGCTTCTGCCCACGCCTCCGGCGCGCGGGCACAAGGTCGTCTTTGCGCAGATTCTCCCGCATCCGACGCGTTCGGCCACCATGACCGTCGTGGTCGTGGTCAGCAACGGCAAATCGACCCATACCGTGGCCGCCGCCACTGTGTCCGAGGCTGCGGGCGTGCAGCCGCTCTTTTCGCACCAACTGGCGCAAGTCACGGGCGCGCTCGTCGACACGGCACTGGAACCGGCCAAGGCGCAGCTGTCGCTGCTGCTTGCCGACCGCGTCGTCTCGTACCGGCTCAATTTCGCGACCGCCGGGCTGGCGCCGATGGCCACGACCACGCTGCCCGCGGGCCCGGCGTACCTGAAACTCGCGGCGCTGCCCAACTACGTGGCCGTCCTCGCGCGGTCCAATGCCGAGCCCGCACCGGGCAAGTCGGCCTATTCGGTGCACCTCTACGAGCTGCAGTTTGGCACGTGCCAGGGCAAGACGACGTTCGATGCCGATATTCTCGAACACTTGCACGACAACCAGGGTAAATTGCCCGCGACCGTGCGCGCTGCGGGTCTCCTGGCCGTCGACGACCACGTGCTCGCGTGCCTCGTGCTCGACTCAGCCAAGCGCGGCCCGTCCAAGGCCGTCCTGCTGCGGTCAGAAGTGCGGTTCCCGGCTCTTACGCTCATGTCGGTTCTCGGCAAGAGCGCGGCCGCGACCACGGCCAACGCGGCGGCGCCGGCCGTGCACCTGACCCTGCCGGCGTCCGACGACGTGCAGGCGTGGAAACAGTCGGTCCAGGCGGCGCACGACGTGGACACGAAATTCATTCGCGCGATCGACCAGGCGTCCACGGCTGCGGCGCTCGAACAGGCGTTTTTCGAGCACGTCAAGCAGGCCGCGGCCGCCCAAGCGCGCGAGTCCCCGCGGCTCGCGCCGGCCGTGACCTCCGCTGTGGTCCGCAACCTGCTCGATCGCGCACCCGTCTTTTCGCGGCGCGTGCTCGAGTATCTCCTCAAGCACGCGCTGATCACCGACGCCATGGCGCAGGACGGGCTGCTCAAGCACTTGGCCGACCTTGCGCTGCCGCCCGTGTTCTTTGAGCTGACGCTGCGGAACGTGGTCGATCTCGGCGAAGCGAACGTCGTCGACTTGATTATTCGACTCATCTACACGGTGGCGCCGGGCGCCGTGACGGTCGCGGGCGACGGGCGGGCGCCATTGACCATGGAGGCGGCGGCGGCGCGGCGCGTGTTGGTGCTGGCACTGGCGTACCCGCACACGGACGTTTTTGTGCACGACGCGCTGTGCAAGCTGGATTCGACGCAGGCGCTCGTGCTGCTGCGCGTGCTCTCGGAGCTCGTGCGCACGGGTAACGCGGACAAGGTACGATCCCTTCGCTTCTCTACCTGTTCTCCTCTGTCCTGTCGATCAACTCGCTGACACTCATCAACCACCACCTCCAGGCGATCCCGTGGTTGTCGCACCTGCTCGACGCGCACTTTGTCACACTCCTCCTCAACGCGCCGGCCAACACGACGGCGACGTTGGTGCGCGACCTGCTCGACAACTTGGAGCCGCTGGCCAACTCGTCCGAGGCCGAGCAGGACATGATTGGTGCACTGAGCTGGTTCCTGATGCACGCGCGCCGGCGGCAGGAGCAGCTGGTCGCCGACAAGTACGTCGCTATGGACGGGACGGTGCGGTCCAAGAAGGCGATCGTGCAGCGCGAAAAGTACACGGTCGAGGTCGTGCATTTCTGAGCGGCCGCCGGAGTAGTTGTTGGTTTGGTGTTTGGTTTTGTTTGGGTTGGCTTGAGATTTCGGTTGTGATATGCTGTGCTTTGGTCAACATTGGCCTGTGCGCTTTGCTTGTCGCGTGCGGTGGAGGAGGCGAAAGGCTTGGCAGGCTGGTCACCAGGAAATGATCCACCACACCAAACCGGCAGATTCGTTCTCGATCGAACCAACTGATCTCCTTCTCCCAAACAGTAACAGCCTCTTGCTGAACCCCGATATTGGACCCACGCACGTCAAGGTAACCAGCGGCAACTCGAGAAATGGATCAAAAATGACGCGTGAGCCGACCACCTGACCGGCCGCACCAGCTTTGGGTCGACAACAGCAGCTAACGATCAACGACCGGCCATTTCTCGTGCGCAGTCCACCCTTTTGCCCACCATGAGTATGATGCCGCCGCCGCAACAGCAGGGTCCGTCGTTCACGGACAAGCTCAAGATGGGCGCGATGATGGGGTGTGGTGTGGGCGTTGGGCTCGGTTTCGTCATTGGCAACATCCAGTACTTGATGTACGACTGTACCCGCACGCTGGACAATTTGCAAACGTAAGGCTGACCGAACACTTTTTCGATGCTGTAGCTACGGCGCACGCGGCAAGGGCTACCTCGGCACGCTCGCCAACGCGATCACGACGTCGGGCGCGAGTTTCGGGTTCTTCATGGCCGTCGGTCCGTCACCCGCTTCCTCCACGCGTCTCTCTTGTCTGCGCGCGGGCACTGATTTTGGTGGTGTTGATTTGTAGGTTCGGTCATTCGGACGGAGGGCGCGCGCGAGATCGCCTTCCCGCCACACGCACGCGTCACGGCGCGGCCCGCGGCGTTGGTCTCCGCGGAACTGCGCGAGTCGCATGCGCGCATGGCAGCGATGCGGTCCTCGTCGTGAGGAGCGGAGGGGTTGATGTGAGGTCGTTGTAAAAGTTAGTTTTCTAGAGAGACAGGTTCAACTGTTTGCGCACCGTCACGTAAGATTGAGAGGTGAGACAACGAGTAGTGTTTCAAAAGAAAGCAATCTCGGGGCAACGAGCCTCTCCTTCGCCCACCAGTTCCCGCAAACATGCACGGCAGTCCCCCGTCCTCGTCACGTCACTCGGCTGCACTGCGTGGTTTCGGTGCTGGTGCGGTGGCCGTGTTGGTGGTGGCCGCCGCAAGCTTGAGCTGCTCCTGCACAATATTGCGGATCGTTTGGGCCGTGCCGTCGCCAAATACCTACAACAAAAGGAAGAGGAGGCAGTCGGTGAGCGCAAGTGCCGTGCATACGTGCTAGTCGCGTTCGACGAGCCATATCAATCGATGCAGCCATACCTCGCGGATCTTGTCCTGAATCGAGCCGTCGAGGTACTCTTGGAACGACTCGACGACTTGGCCCGGTTGCACCGACTGCTTGGCCATCGCTGCCCAAACCGCGCGGCCGTATCAGTGCGAGTGCCTGGAGAGGATCTGCCCCTCGCAGCCGAGCCGACGCACCTTGCGAGTACCGCAGTCGCGGCCAGTCTCGAAGCGCCTGCCGTCGAGCAGCGCGTCAGCCGTCAGTCAACACCGCGAGCGATCCACGACAGCAGGACGCACCACGCGCGCCTGGTCCCGCTCGACCGTGACATGGTAAAACGTCTGTCCCGGCGACGGCGCCAGTGCTTGGCTACAGATCCATTCTTGGGGTCAGTCGGTCGTTCGTGACGCGGTGCGCATGCATGTTTGCTCGGACCATTCAAACAGCACGGGCGACTTGCCAGTCGACGACGATGGTGCGGACGTGCGTGCCGCACTTTGATCTGCCTTGGACGCGGTGCGCGAAGTCGGAGACGTGGGTGACCGTGTCGCGCCCTTGGGTCGCGAGCGCGCGGGCGGCGGGGCGTCGGGCGGCGGCGCGACGGCTTTCATTGCGGTGGGATCCGGGTGCGAATGCGGGGGGTTGCACAGTGTCCGGAGCTGGTACACGGACAAGCGCGGTGAAGCCGGCAGGCCTGTGAATGTCGTGGTGTTTGCAGAAAGCGGGGAAGGGAGAGAAGGCACGCGAGTGTGCAAGGATTGAACACGAGGGATAGAGGTTGATCAAGGCGCGAGACGCTTCCAGCGCCGAGGACTCGGTCCCTTCTCGTCATACCACGCTCAAATTAGCCGTTCACCTGCCCGTTCCATGACGTGGGCGTTCCAGCACCGGGCTCGCGGTTTCCATCTGGTTTTTGGGGACATTTCAGACCAGGTCTACATTTGCAATGGCTTTTGGGCAGGCATCGAAGCCCGAGCCGCCTCGTCGATCAAGCCCCACAACAAAATGAAAGTGGCGAAGTCGAGAAGCGGGCGACAAGGGCGGCGAAGGAGCGGCGAAGCGGGGGGCGGCGGCCACGCAAGCCGGAGGCGCAAGCAAAATGCCCGGCACACCCACAGTTGGAACGCACGACCGCCCACCAACGGCCACCACCACCTCGACCCATCGCCGGTCGGGGCTCCTCTTCTCCCACTTGCCATTCCCAGCCGTTCCTCGCGTTCCCAGCGACGCTGCACCGGCGTGCAGCAGCCTTGGCAGCTTCCCGTTTGTGTTGGCACGCGCGCGTTCGTCTCCCCAAGTCCGGCGCCCCCGCACGTCGCACGCGCGACGCGAGGACACCACTCACGCGCTTAGGGTGCATCGTGCAGCAGCCCGTGCTCGACCGTTCCCGTTCGAGAACCGACGGCACCGCCACGGCGACGCCGGCCGCCCCACCACCTCCGGTACTTAACACTCTCTCTACCGCGTCCGCGCTGCTGCGTCGGCCATGACGACTTCTAGCGCGCTGCCTCGCTCGAGCTGCTCGGCAGCGACTTCGTCGACACCGGCTGCAGCACCAGTACCAGCACCAACACCAACTCTCCGCACTGCCGGCACTCGACTGATCACTGCACTTCGCCATCACCATGACCAACGGCCTCTACCAGCACCTTCAATCGGGCACGCGCTTGGCACCGCCATCGCCATCGCCGCAACCGCGCCCCTCCACGTCGTCCTCGACGCACCGTGCCATCCCGACCTCCCCGCTCGCATCGTCTGCCGTCATGTCGATGCCCTCGTCGCGCCGCAACAGCAGCACGCCCGTGCCGCTCGCGGACATGCGGCATAACTCGTCGATTATGGGGTCTGGGTCGAACCTGATGTCGCCAACCTCGGTTGCCGCGCCCTCGACACTGCTCAACAAGCACAGCACCTCGACGGCAGCGGCACCCAAGCCACGGCGCGCCGGCGTGAACATTGAGCCGAAAATCAACCTCAAGGAAAATATTTTTGGTCGCCCGGATGCGTTCCACTGGCACGGGTCGGTGATCCCGCGCATCGCGCTGCCTGTCATCATTTTTACGCTGTGGAACTTGATCGTCTGGGTCATCGACAAGTACGCGATGCCCAAGTCGACGCTGGCGTTGCCTGCAACGTTTATTACGATCATCTCGCTCGTCTTGTCGCTGCTGCTTGTTTTCCGCACCAACTCGTCGTACGAGCGGTACAATGAGGGCAGGAAGGTAAGACGATGCTGGTTTCGCGCACCACTTTGTTCTCCACCGTTATCTGCAGTATGCTGACGCTGTGATGCGCCATCATCGCCACCATCTAGCTCTGGGGCACGCTCATCGTCTCGTGCCGTAACCTGTCGCGTATCATTTGGGTCGGTATCGCCGCCAACTCGATCACCGTCCTGCCCGAAAAGCGCGCGGCGCTGAAACTCGTGCTCGCCTTTTTCATGGCCGTGCGCAACCACGTGCGCGCCGAATACGGGCTCAAGGACGAGCACGGCAACTGGCGCGAGGATCTCGTGCGCTTGATCCCCGTCAAGAAGCGTGAGCAGCTGCAGCAGCGCGAAGAGGACCGCATCGGTGGTCCCCTGTCCCCCCTGGCCGAAGCCTCGCTCGAAACTGAACTCACTCCCGCACCCGCTGCCGCGGCCACGACAACGAGCCACCAGCTCGGCCTGTCCGGGTCCGACGCGCTGCACCACCGCCGCCCGACGGCTGAGGAGGAGGCGGTGCTCGCCGACCAGCAGCTGCCGTACGGTGCCGCTGCGCCGGGCTACTCGACCGAGACGGGTAACTTGCCCGTCGACATTTCGCACTTGCTCTCGGCCTACATTATCAAGCAGCGCAAGCTCGACCGGATTGACGTGCCGCAGTTTGGGAGCATGGTCGGCACGATTTCGACCATGATCGACTGCTTGACCAACATTGAGCGCATTGCCACGTCGCCCGTGCCGCTCGCCTACCGCGTGCACCTCAAGCAGATTCTCTACGTCTACCTGCTCCTGCTGCCGTTCCAAATCATCGCGTCGTTTGGTGCCATGTCGATTCTCGTCACGTTCCTGGCTTCATTCACGCTGCTGGGTGTCGAGTCGATTGGTGCTGAAATCGAGGTATGTGCGGCTGCTGCTGTCTTCTCCACCACGCGAGGGAATACATCGCTCACCGCGTCTTGCTCGCTCCATAGTTCCCCTTCGGTCTCGACCTCAACGACCTCCCGCTCGACCGGTTCGTACGCGACATGACCGAGGAAATCTCAGCCATCATCAACACGGAACCCGTCTCGCTCGCCGACTGGGAGCTGACCAAGCCGTTCCACCCGAATCCCGCGGCGCTTATGCGCGCGTCTTTCGGCACGCTGCCCGCGCGTGCGCGACAGCTCGGCGACCGCAACGGGTCCGTGTCTGGCAGCTCGTCACATTCGGCGCCAGGCACGGCACGGTTGGCCATGGTGTCTTAGATTTGGGCAATCGCCGCGATTTGTTGTTGGTGTTTTTTTGCGTTTGGTGTGTCGCAGACTTGATTTCTTTTTTGGGCGTTTGGATTAACGGGGTTTTTTCGTATTGCTGCCAAGACATGAATACATTTGGACTGACCGACCTCGCGGCGGGAGTGAGCACAGCTTGCAGTCAGAAAGGCTCGCCGCTTGCCCTTCCCGACCACAGCCTCCATTTCCCCTCGCTCTCCAACATATGGCACACCTGTTGATATCGCACAGAAGCCCGTCATAGAACATGGGGATAATGGAGCATCCGTGCTGGCTCGGAGGCATGTGGGTAGCGCTCACCCTTCCGTAGTTAGATGAGTATGTGGATCTTTCTCTGGAAACGATTTCCTTCGAAGTATCTTAGTGATGCCACTGATCGTGGGGGCGCCCAGTGCCTAGCTTCGGCATTCCCATTTAATTATTGCTTTTAGGTTTGGCCAGGAGAGCTCAGTGGAGGGGCTCACAAAGAGTCTGTCCAATTCTTGGAGGCCACATCCCAGCCAAGCCCTACTCTGAACCGAACGACCACCATGACCAAATCGCCCACCCTTGCTGACACCGACTTCCACAAACGGAGCCGGAGCAGGCCAGGCCAGGGCGCGCATCCTGTGCCAAAGCGGGATGTCAGGAGCTTCTTTCCATGAATGCTCGCCCTTTTTTCAAAGATTAACGATGGGGGCTGCCGAGAAACAGGGGCAGGATGAACAGCTTGTGATTGATCGTTTTGTCATAAGTCTGGCAACTTCACAGAGACATGCACAACACCACCATGTCTCCCATCTTGTTCGCACTGCGTTATCATAAATCAAACGCCCATCTATTTCAGAGCGAACAAGAACAATCCGTAAAGATGCGACGGACACGGCAAGCATGCAACAGTCCCAAGGTTGCAACGTCCAAGGGGAAAATTGACCCAGTAGGAAGAAACAGGGACCGATTCTACCAAACTTAAACCCGCTTTTGCCTACCCCCCGCTGTGGATAGCTGTGCACCGTCAAGGGGAAAAATTGACCTTGGTGGCAAGGTTGCTTGGGCGAGTCTGGTGCACTCGTCCCCACCTTGGCCATCCCCAACCTGAGTTGGAAGGGGGGCAAGGCTGAGTACCAGACTCCGACCTGCCTTGAACCTACCCCCCACTGGTTAGCTGAACGCTCGTCATACGTTCCATGGCACTGTGGATGGTTGCTCACTGGTTGCACTCAACACCTGATCAAGGTCGATGTGTGCCTCAGCGTGCCACCCTCTGGAGTAAAAAAACAGAAGGTTGAATGTTAGTAATTGCCCAAGTACCAGACCTGGCCATCTTGGCCGCCAACCACCGCGCTGATGGTTCTAACCGCTCATCGTTCCCAGAGCACCATGGATGGTTGATTGCTGGCTGCATGAGGCCCCTAATCTGGACCTATGTGCACAGTGGCGTTCCACCCCCTGGATAAGCATGGATGCGGAGGGACGGTTTGTTGGATTGAGTGTACGAGATTCGGTCCTGCTGTCATAACTCTCTTTTGATTCACGAATGCCCACAATTTTAGATCCCCAAGGATGATGGTCGCTTTTTTGCTGTCGGATCATATCTTAATTGGCGCGCAAAAATCGATAGTGGCAATATGTTTTTGCGGTTGCTTTCATGCCAGCACGATTCTCGAAACGCTTAGCTGTTTCAAAAGTTGAGTAAGACGTTGTTCAGATCGCGGATCGCGCCGAGGCAGTGAGTGACCTGGAGAAGCGGAGTTGGCTGCGGCCAACTCATCCCGCCTGCCTGCGGTGAAACTCGAGATTTTTGAAACGGCGAGCCAAACAGGCCCTTATCTCTCAACAACTGAAGCACTGCGCTTGCTCAGTCCTGTCCCGCCACGATAGGTATGAGCGCTCCCCACCCATACTTGTTTCGATATGCATGTCAAGTCCACCCAACGAGAGACAAAGCAATGGAAATGGTCATCGAGCAATATCCGCAATCCCAACTTCTCTGCTTCACTTATCGCCGTTACTGGCCCTCACCCGCCTTTTCGAGCGCCTGGAGCACATCCTGGATAATATCCTCAGCGTCCTCGACACTTACCGGCACTCGGATCAGGTTATCCGTGAACCCGAGCTTGATGCGATCATCGAATGGCAAGTTGCCGTGCGTCATGGTCGCCGGCAATTCCGCCAACGACTCGACCCCACCCAGCGACTCGGCAATCGTGACTGTCTTCAAGTGCTGGAAGAACGCTGTCGCCGTGGCCAGATCGCCCTTGATCCGGAACGCAATCATGCCACCAAAGGCCGTCCTTTGCCGCTTGTCCAGCTCGTGCTGCAGGTGCGACGCAAGCCCTGGGTAGATGACTAACTCGACGAGCGGCGACACCTCGAGAGCGTGCGCCAGCGCCATTGCGTTGCTTGCCCATGCACACGTCCGAGTGGCCGTTCAGGTACTTGGTCGCCGAGTGCACGACCACCTCAGCGCCGAGCGAGTGGGCGCTGGAAGTAGGCGAGAGGAACGAGTTATCGGTGCCCACGAGCACGTCCAGGTTGACGCGTATCGCTTGCGCCGCGACCGCGGCAATGTCAACGAGTTTCATGGTCGGGTTGATCGGCGATTCGAGCCAGATGAGCTTGGTCGCGTGTGTCATGGCTGACGTGATCTTGGCCGGGTCCGCGGCCAGGTCACAAACGTCGCCGAGTAGCCCATGTTGGGCGAAATCTTGGTCAGCGTCTCAAACGTGCCGCCGTAGACGTCACTGACCGAAATAACGTGCGACCCCTTGGGCAGCGTCATGACCATGGCAATCGCCGCCGACCCAGACGCATAGGCGACGCCGTGCGTGCCGCCCTCGAGCGCGGCCACGGTCGACTCGAACCCGTTGCGCGCCGGGTTGCCGTCGCGCAAGTATACAAAGCCCGCTAAAATGAAATACAAAAGCGCGTCGTGTGAGTCAGACCTATCCACCCCCAAGTGTGGAGGTGATTGAACAGTGAACGAGCGCTTGAACCAACTTACCGCAAGGAGTTGGCCAAGTGCTTGATACTTGAACGTCGTCGAGAGCGAAATGGGAGGGACGACGGCGCCCGTGATAGTCTCTCCGCCCCCTCCGCTCGCTCCGTCCATTCCGCGGTCCTGTCCGGTTTCTGCGGGACTCAAATGCACACTTGTCTCTCGCGCGCATGCACGATTTTCTGCCTGGATTGACATCCCCGCCCTTCCGAACCATTGAGCGGAACTGGATTCCGCTCACCCGCGCACGTTCGGGAGCATCGCGCCCGCCGATGACCCTCCCACTCCGCCACGGCCGTGAGGCGCGTCCGTGTCGCGGTGTCCCCTCCAGCTTCCTCAACGGGAAGTGACTCGACGCCTCTCGAATTGCGACTGTGCAGGGCACGAAAAGTCGCTGCGACTGACGGCCAACAACAAAAGCACATCGACCCGTCAAGATTCCTCGTCCACAATTTGCAGGAGCGTGCCGGTCGGTCCCTTGCACCAATTTTCTCCACCCGCTCTTGTTCGCGTCGTCTGCCATCGACGCTCCACCACCACTACCACCACCATGACCAACTTGTCAACACACGAGGTTGAGGCCATTGGCTATGTCGGCGGCGTCGTCTTGGGTACGGTTTCGCACTCACACTCCACCTCCACTGCTCGCGTCCGCGACGCTCTACGACGGGCGGTGCTCGCGAATTCACGGCCAGAACCTGTCACTGCTCCATTATCTCACCCGCTATTCAACCCTCCCCATAGCGCTGTGCCTCGCACCACAAATCATCCAAGTTGTGCGCACCAAGTCGGCCGAGGACATTTCCTATGCATGGCAGGGCCTATACCTTGTTGGGCTCTCCATCAATTTGGTCCGTGCCGCTCGCCCGTTTTCCACATCTGCGCTGCGGAGCCATACTCATGCGGTTTCGTTCCTCGATTAGGCATACTTGGTGCTCCTTGGCGCTGTCGCCGGCTACGTTGCCGTGATTATCGAAATAGCTCTGCTGCTGGTCCTGGTTGTGTGCAAGTTTTTCTTTGACCGCAAGCGTGCACAACAGGTCCGGAACGAGGGGCAATTTATGCAGGACGAGCGGCTCGTAGTGGAGGGTGATGAGAAGAGTGACAGGCTGTCGCTGGCCGTGTAGATCGTGGGATGGATCGCGACGGGTCTACAAGATGGTGGATCGTGGCGGCGTGTCGGTTCATCGGTTCAATGTGAAGATACATACCACTGACCATAATTTGCGAGTTTAGAAGAGTTGAGTGAGAAGCCCTATAGCTGTTCCAATCAAAGGAACTGATATGCACCCAAAGGCATAAAATCTCTAACGGCTGAGCGTCGACCGCAGCTGGGCCGTAACTATGACAACCTGAACCTGAACCTGAAGTGATAGGCGTGCACGGCCGTGCACACCGCCCCCACAGCAGCTCACGTAGCCGACGCCCGCGCTGGCGGTCGCGTCGGACCAGCTCTTTACGATTGCTGAGCATGAGACGCTCGTGGTCGCGTTCCCGAGTGGAGGATTGGGCGTGATTGCGCCGCTTGGCTGGCGCGACCAAATAACTGCACGAGTTAGACCAGGTCGGGCACGCCGTTGATGATTGTATTTGCCGCGTCGCTCCCGAGTACTTTGCTGACCGCCTCAGCGACGCCAGTGAGAAGGCCGTGGCCCGGACCAAGTCGATTTGGCGAGGTCGATTTGCCCGCGTGGTGATAGCATCGCCTCGCGTGGTTGCTGTTTGGTTGTGCGCATCGGTTTGCTCTCTTTCCTTAGCGCCGTGGACAGAACTTGACGATGTCTTTTGACAATACCAATCACAGCTGGATCTTTTGTGAAGCTTGATGCACGCGCGGGCGGAAGGGACGGAGCAAGGCATGTTGGACCGAGTGGCCGGGCGGCTGGACGGAATGGACGGACCCGTTACATCCTTGATTTTTCCTTGAGCGTGTCTCCGACAGCCTCCTCATCCACGACGGCATGAACCGCTGCCGGACAGCAATGCCAGGGCGGCACTCCCCGCGCGCACGTCGACAGTACTGCCCGATGATCAGCGCAACCACGCGGGCCTGCCGGCCCAAACGACGAGAAGAGAGGGTTGCACAGTACGGTCCTGCTTATAATTCGATCACCAGTGTCATCAAGCAGACCAGAGCCACATAAAGGCCGCGCCGCCCGCCCCTCGGACATAAACGAATTCCTGTCGCCAGAACATGAGGCAAGCTGCGGACTTTACTCTCCATCCAACAGCACCGGCCCTCGACCTCTTCGAAACTCACCATCACGGCGACCGCCGCGACCACGATGGAGCCCAAAGTTGTGACCACCCCACCCGTCAGTGCCGACGCGTCGAACCGTACTCTCGACCCGAACTCGCTCAACCCCTTCTTCTCTCACGTGCGCGACCAGCAAGTCGCTATCATCCCGTCCTTCACGCTTGATTGTGGCACGACTCTCACGCACGCCCCTGTCGCATACAAGACCTGGGGCGCGCTGAGCTCCGACAAGAACAACGTGATTCTCGTTTGCCACGCGTTCTCCGGGTCGGCCGACGCGGCCGAATGGTGGTCGCCCTTCATTGGCCCTGGGCGCATGCTCGACCCGCGCCGCTGGTTCATCGTCTGCTGCAACGCTCTCGGGTCGCCTTACGGCACCGCGTCGCCAGTGACAATTGACCCAACCACGAAACGGACCTACGGCGCGAGTTTCCCGCGCGTCTCGATCCGTGACTCGGTGCGGCTGCACCGGCACGTGCTCGACTAACTTGGAGTCAAATCAGTCGCATTTGCCATGGGCGGGTCGATGGGCGGAATGCAGACGCTCGAGTGGGGAACCTATTTGGCGCCCAGTACGTGCGGCACCTCGTGCCCATGGCGACGGCGGGGCGGAACTCGGCATGGGGGATCGCGTGGGGCGAGGTGCAGCGGCAGGCAATATTTACGGATCCGCTCTACATGGACGGGAAATACGACCTCGCGAACCCGCCGCGCGCTGGGCTTGCGATCGCGCGTATGCAGGCGATGCTCACGTACCGGTCTCCCAACGCATATGCGGCCAAGTTTGCGCGGCGTGCCACAGCGGGCGCGGTCGTACCCGTGAGTGACCTGGCAGTCAAGGGATTTTCGCACAGTGACGGCGCCGGCCATTTCGCGACACCTGCGACCAAAGTGACGCCAGGGTTTTTTACCGCGCAGTCGTATTTGCGGTACCAAGGCGACAAGTTTGTGCAGCGGTTTGACGCGAATTGCTACGTCGTGACCACGCGCCAGATTGATACGCATGATTTGGCGCGGCCGTACCCGGACAATGTCGATCCAAACGTGGCCTACGCCACGGCGCTGAACAGGATCACGCAGCCAACGCTCGTGATTGCGGTCGTGTCGGATGTGTTGTATACGGTCAGCGAGCACGAGGAGCTGGCGGCGGGATTGCCAAATGGGGAGCTGTGCGTGATTGATACGCCCGAGGGGCATGACGGGTTCTTGCTTGAGCATGGGCAGGTGACACGCGCGGTCACAGCGTTTATGCGCCGCGTCGCGCCCGAGTTTTTCGAGGATGATTTGGACGTGGAGGGTGAGGTCGAAGATGCTGTCGTTGCCGCGGGCGACCTGTCGGACGAGGAGGTGCTGGCGGCGGAATAAATGAAATTTGCTCGATTGAATAGTGGACGTTAGTTTGTTGCAAAGTTGTTCGGTGGAGAAGCAGCGCATCGCTGCTTTTGAATGACTTACGCGTCCCTCAGTTGGACACAGGTGCGGTTCATATTCCTGAGTTCCGCAAATACCATGCTCGCCGAACAAACGGCAAGACAAACGAATCCTTGTTGAGCAATGAAAATCCGTTCCTCTCCATTGAGCGGCTCGCAGGAGAAGAGTCTTTCCTACCTCTTTTGCCAGTTTCTCGCCAGTGCATGCTTCCACTTGCACTGCACGTTGTCGTGGGTTGCACGTCCGATTCGGACATGAGCGAGAAGCGGGCACCGACAAAAACGTTGCTACAGCGGTGGCACCCATCATTCCACACTCTTTTCAAGGTTCTGTTCTGAGTTTGGATTGCTTACGCTGCGTTGACAGCCTCACAGAGGCCAAACCACCACCACGAAGCTCCCATCAACTTCGAAGTGTGTTCTGATCACCAATGTATCCATTAATTTCAGAGCGAACAAGCGCAATCCGACATGAAGCGGCAGAAATGGCAAGAAAGCAATGCAACTGACCCAAGGTTGCAACGTCCAAGGAGAAAATTGACCAGGTGGGATCAAGGAGCAGGGATGCTTGGTCTCTCAATGACCCACCCCTCGCTGTGGATAGCCGTGCGAAGTTCAAAGGGAAAACTGGCCTTAGTGGGTAAGAGAGGCGAGACGACTAGTTTACCAGACGTGGATCTGCCTTGACCCCACCACGCTGACACCACTGTCAAATCGAGGGGAAATTGACATTGAAGGGAAAAGTGGAGGGCCGAGTGTACCAGATTCTGTCCTGCCATGACCCCACCCCCGCTGATGAGCTGAACGCTCGTCATAGAGTTCCAGGGCACCAAGGATGGTTGCTCGCTGGCTGCACAAGGCTCCTGATCAAGGTCGATGTGCGCTGTGGCATGCCACCCCTTGGAGAAGCATGGAAGCGGAGGGACCGTTCGATGGATCGAGTGCGCCAGGCTTGGTCCCCCGCCCTGACCATTCTCCACTGATTCATGATTTACAACATTCCGAGGACACCAAGGATGCTGGTCACTCGCTGGCTGTGCAAGGAAGGTCAATGTGCAGCTACAGCTTGCCACGCCCTGGGGCGTGATGATTTCAGCGTCTTGCATGATGGGAAGAAGGAAAATAGTACAAAACGATCGACCCTGTCCGAGCCATGCTCTTCAGCAGTGTCAGCGTTGTCGAAATCAATGCAAAGCGGTTTACTCAACTGGATAATGCTTGACACTCTAGACCTGCACTACAAGACGTCAATGTGTCAAAGATCAAGCGTCCAGATCGCTTCGACGGATGGCGGACAAACCATTTTCCGTGCGGATGATTCGTGATGACGGGATCACAAAGATGCGTTTCCCGGTGAATAACCTATAAACAAGACAACTGATCAAGATGGCACCAAGTCAGTGAAGTTGCTTGAAGAAGCGCGATTGGTAAATCGGCAGAAGTCGACGCACCGTTCAAGCACAAACCAAACTCGCTTGACTGCAAAGACGTCCCCACCAGTCTCCACCGAAGTGACTGAACTGATCTTCCCTGACTGCAGTTGTGTGATCTTCACCTCACGGCTCACCATGTCGATTCACCAGATTGTGAGGAGGCGTCCCTGCTTTTGTCCTGGAACGCGGTCGTGAATGGTGTCGTGTTTGATGAGCAACGTGGCTTATGTTGCGGGCTTGCTCTGTCGACCCTGATCTTGGATCTTGCTCAGGAACAGTTGATGCCAGGTAATAACATCGCGAAGCGGCCTGGAGTCGCTCAAATCAAGGACAGTGACGAGAAGCGCATGCCAGTGTCATCACCATTGTGCTTGGATTCAAATGTCAGCAAATGCTGAACGGGTGAGCGCCTTGCCGTCGCCGATCTGCTCGTTTCGGTTTGGGTTGATGAAGTTCAAACGCGGGAACGGTGCGCCAGAGTTCACATTGCTGCTCTGTCGATCCGATGCGGACCAGGCCGGGGAATGGATCAGGTGTGTTGAGCCGCGGTTTGGTTTTGCGCGTCGCCCTGTCCATCAGGATCAACGCAAAACCAGGCAACGATTAGTCCCACGACAACGGCGATGGGTGGAGAAGAGACGAGATTCGAAGATACGAACATTGTTTGAGCCAGAGAAAACGTACGCGTCACTGAGCATCAGGGCTGCTGATCGTTGGTCATCTCATCAAGGGCACGCATTATGCGGTCACACAAGAGCCTGAGTTCGTTAGTATCTTTGGAGTGGAATATGCCGATGCTGGTCAGGTCGAACCGTGTCGTCAAATAATGCTCGAGCGCGAGGTGGAGAGCACGGATATCGTTTTAGCGTACTTGCTTTCGCACGGTCGCCTCAGAGACCTGACGTTATTTCTTACGTTCGTTTCTTGTCGTTGTGGTTGTCATATACGTCAGCGCGTCCTTGAGGGGTCTTGCCTGCATGAGAGTGGTTGTCGATTTGTTGCTGTACTGGCGTGGACGGCGGGGCGAGGGCCGCTTTTATGGCCCAGCGAGGACCGACTGAGCCCAAGCATGCCAGACCTCTCCTGCGGTTGTTCTGTGCCAGCTCGCGGACCTGACGTGGGTGCACAGGTGGTGCTCATTGTCTGCGCAACAGCGTTATCCTGGTGCAGCAGGGTCGACGACGGTACTGACGCGGTCGGAGCGGTGGCGCTGATGTGGGACAAGGACGTGGAAGCGAACCACGTCTGTTCGGCGGAAGGTTGGTTCGGTGATCGGTTTCGTTTGTGTGAGTCTGACAATTGCAGAGAGCGGTGAGGAGTAGCCAAGAATTCATGTCTGCGCTTCGTGCTGGGCACGTTGTGGTGGTGTCATACGGCAAGCGAGAGGGTGTGGAAGACGAGGGATGTTGGATGATGAGTTGTGATCCGTTCTCTGCCAAGCGTGATGGCATCCAGAAGAACAGATCAGCAACGACAGAAACTCATAATTTGGTCATACACGGGGAACCAGCTGAACAGAGCCCACCACGCGGCGGCACATCCTCTCCATCCGCTGCTGCACCAACCAACGGCCATAGTCTGCGGTTCATTATGCCTTGAGCACCTCCGACTTGGAGTGGATTCCGTCGTAGACGTACGTGTTCATCATGGGTACGTACTGCGCTGTGATGAGCTTGATGGCCTCTTGCGCGATCACGCCGCCCATGTACCCGGCGACAGCCGCGAGCTCAGCGGGGCCCGCGCGCACGCTACGTAAAGGAAGCATTTGGTGAGTAGATGTTCGGTCGATGATACAATCAAGGAGCCACAGCATACCACTCCTGGACCCAGTCGTCCACATCCACCGCCGGCGCGACGGGCGTCGCGATCCCCGCCTCCCCGTGCGCGTCAGCCCCACCCTCCGCTGCCTCTATCACCAGCGCGTTCCCGCCACCCATCACCAACGCCTTGACCACATCCCGCGCGGCCGACCGCAACCGGGCCGTATCCACGTCGGAGTCGGCCGCATGCGCGCCCGGCCAGCGGCGCTGGCGCGCGTAAAACACTTCGCGCGCGCGCAAGACCACGTAAATCGACAACATCCCGGGATCGTCGCTGAGGGCGCGCGTCCACTCCGGGTGCGCGCGCGCATACTCGTCGTGCAGCGACGGCGTCGACAGCACGTGTAGCGTTGCCGCGTGACGCGCGAATTCGGTCACGGTCGCCAGGTCGATGTTGGTCGCGGCCTCGATTTGCAGGGCGGGAGCGGTGGTGGGGGCCGCGTCGACCGCGGCCATCCCGGGCGAGGTCGCGGGGGACGGGCCCACGGACGAGCTGCGCGAGAGGGACACGGAGCTCGTGGTCGGCGTCGAGGTCGTGACTACGGGGACGGCGATCGCGCGCACGCGCGCGTGCAGGTCGGCGGCGTCGGCGGCGGCCTTGTCGCGGTACCTGGGATTGGACGCGTCAAGTGGATGGGGATTGTGATCAACCGCGGAAAAAATAATCAACGTACACCCGCTGCAGCGACACATAAGTCGCCGTGTCGGCCTTCATGTCCGGCACCGACCCACGCACGGGCAGGCGGCCGTGCTCGGCGACAAATGACTTGAGCCCCGCGCACAGCGCCCAGAACGTGGGCGGCCACGCGCATCCGGCCGTCACGTTCGCGACCGGATTGGCCACGACGCTGTTGTTGGTCACGGGCGCGTGCTCGTCGGCGGCGTCGGCATTGGCCACCACGTCCAGAATCGCGTGCTCCAGGACATCCTGCACGTTGCGCGGCACCGACGTGGGCGTGTACGCCAAAAACGCCTGCTTAAGCGCTTCGTCCCAGTTCTCCATATCGGCGGCACTCGCGGCGGCCGAGGCGACGGCCGTGTCGCTCTGGTTGGCGTCGAGCGACTTGAGCGCGGCCTCGGTCAGGCGTGCCGCATGCTGGTCCTTTTCGGCCTGTACGTACTTGCGGAACTCCGCGCGCGGGCGTGTCCTGGTGGTTCGCGCGCCATTCGCGCCACAGGCGCAGTAGAATCACCGGGTATGGCACGTGTGTGAGCTCGGCCGAGGTCATGTCGTCAAACGGCTTGAACGTGTCGACAAACGCGACGAGTTCCGGGAACGGGTCGGCCAGGCGCAGGTCGCGCACGGGAGTGTCCGGGTGCGACTCGACAACGTGGTGCGCGCGCGTCACAACACGCAGCGTCGAGACGAACCCGCACGTCTTGACAACGAGCAGCGGGATCCCGCGGGGCCAGCAGACGCGGTCGAGCGCGAGCAG
Organism: Allomyces macrogynus ATCC 38327; assembly: GCA_000151295.1. Taxonomy (NCBI): domain Eukaryota; kingdom Fungi; phylum Blastocladiomycota; class Blastocladiomycetes; order Blastocladiales; family Blastocladiaceae; genus Allomyces; species Allomyces macrogynus. The sequence continues at coordinate 688,528 of GG745338.1, read as the reverse complement.
GGCCGCGGCGGGCACGTGGCCCGTGACGAGGACCAGCGAGAAACGGTCAAAGTAGCGCGGATGTGCGGCGACAAAGGGCGTAATATCGTCGTCAATGTAGTGCCCGAGCACGTCGTCGTTGAGCTCCTGCAGCAAAGCAGTGACGACCTTGGCGCGCGGCTGGCCGAGGTGCGCGCGCGTGACAAAGAAATTGTTGCCGACGTCGTCGGGCGAGACTTTGGCCGCGTCGATCACGGTAAAGGCGCCGACGCCGGGCAGGACCAGGTTCTTGAGCGCCTCGGTGCCGGTCGCGGTGCCGTTGACGAGGCAGACGTGCGCCTTTTCGAGCGCGGCCTGGCCGTGCGCGTGCCACAGGCGCAGCTGCCGGTCGTACTTTTGCGTCTTGTGGTCGGGTGCCATGGTCGTGCCGTCGTTGCTGGGATCCGTGGCGCGCGCGAGTCGTCAAGACGGAGAGCAGGGACGCGCTGACCGATCTGACGTGGTCCGCGCTGGTCGCTTGTGAGTCATTCAGCTGGGCACTCCTCGACGCCAAGGATCGCACAGCGAGACCGCTGCCACGATGACTGGTTGGTGAAATAAACTGTATCAACAAAACTGTGCCCTCTTCGGCAGCGCTCGCTCACGGCGCCGCGATCGCCGCGCGCGCCACGACCGGCGACGCCGCCACGGTTCCGTCGCGCTCAGGCATCACAAACACTTTCGCAAACGCCGACGCCGTCTCGGCCTCGTTCGTAGCGGCCGCACTGTGCGCGGCGACGCGGCACCGCACGAGCTCGACGTGGCCGCACGCGAGCGGCACAGCATTCACAGGCACCTCGACGCGCTCGCCCGGCAAAATATACGCGTGCGCCGTGCGGTCCCCTGCAAACTGCACCTGTGGACCACTTGCATCCGCACCCTCGGGCACGGGCGGCGTCTCGATCATGATCGTCACGTCGGCCGTCGTGTTGGCCAGATTCGTCACGGTGAACGTGACCCCGTGGACCGCATACTGCACAGCGTACGGCCCGTACTCGGCCTCAACGACGAGTGCCACGGGTTTGCGGTAAATCGTCGGCAGGCTCATGCCGGACGTGACCCAGGCACCGCCCTCGGGCCGCCGCCACTGCACCTGCACCTCGCAGAGCGCCAGCTCCGTCGGCTGCGTCTCCGGCTGCCAAAACGTCGTCTGCACGAGCAGGCCGTGCCGCCAAATCTCGCCCTTGCGCAGGACCGTGCCGGGGCGTGCGGCACCGAGCGGGACCGTGCGCGAGACGACACTGCTTGCGGCGTCGGCGGCGGTTTCGTCGAGCGTGATTGCGCCCAACTCCATGTCCGTGTTAGCCGTCAAATCGAGCAGGAGGACACGGTCTTCGCGCAACGCCACGGGCCCGTCGGCGAGCGTCAGGACCACATGCCGCTCGGGCGCGACCGAGTACTGGACCGTGTAGGCCGCGTGCAGCGCGACGCGGTGCGTGACGACGGGGCGTGTCGCTTCCGGGTAGGGCATTGATGCCGACCACCGCCGGCCCGCGGCAAAGCCCATGCTCGGCGAGTTGGGAAGCGACGCCGATCCGGGAGAGCGCGGAGTCGCCGGCAGGCCAATGGCCGCAGAAGCCGCATGATCGCCGTCACCATCAAGCACATCCATCTCCACTTGAATCACGGCCTCGCCCGGGTGCTTGGCGACGAGGTAAAACTTGGGCACGTGGTCGGCGCTCTTCACGAGCATCTGAATCGCCTTATGCCCCGGGTCGCCACCCGCATCAGCCGCCGCCCCATCCTCGTGCACGAGCCACTGCCCCACGGCCGCGCCGACCAGCCGCGCCACCACATGCAGCGGCGCCGCGAGATGCCTCGCCGTTGCGTCGCGCCCGGCATACGGCGCAATCACAACCTGGACTGGCACCTTCTCTTCCAGAACCGCGACACTCGGCGCCTCGATCGCGTACTGCAGCATCCAGTGCGGCGGGACGACCTGCACCTGCGACTGCGCCTCCGGCGTCGCGCGGTGCGCCGTGATCGACCCGTACCCGGACGCAGCCGAGAGCGGGACCGGCGGCAGGGCCGTGTCCCCCGAGGGGGGCGCCACGGGGAACCGGAAAATCACTTTGTGGTGCGCGTTGGCCCAGACCACGTCGACGTTGATCACCGAAAGTTCCGTCACGTCGTCGACCGCGAGTTCCACAGAAAAATCGATTCCGGCGGGGCCAACGAGGCACGTGTTCAACCACTTGGCCCAGGGCCGGACAGCGGACGAGACCGCGCAGGCCGGGTCGTGATGCACTTCGAAATTGAGCGCCGGGTTATCGAGCGCAATATGCACGGCCGTGACGTGGTCGAGCAGTGGCGGGGCCTCGGGACGCGGGCGCACGGCGACACGCACGACGATCGGGTGATTCACGGGCACGCGCGCCTCGGTGAAGTGCGCGACCACATCAAACAGCGCCGGCTGCTCGAGCGTGATTTCGCGCGGCTCCTCGTCGGTGCCCGACGGCGTCTCAAACAGCGCGTGAATCTCGTCCATTTGTGCCTTGCTCTCGACGTGCGTGCCGCCGACTTCAAGACACAACAGCTCGAGCTTAGTCGCGAGCAGGAGCGCCGTATTCTTGGCCCGATCCGCGGCCTCGGCCTGTTCGGCGAGCGCCGATGCGAGCAGCGCCTTCCACCCTTGTTTGCGATACGTCTTGACGACGCGCTCGAGCATGTCGGCTCCCTTGCCAAACTCGCCGCGCGCGAAATACACGCTCGCCAGTTCCTTGGCCATGAACAGTGTGCTGTGCGTCGCGCGGTGCCGCCGGAAATAGTCGTGCGCGCGCGTCAACAGGTTGAGCCGGACCTGGTCGTGGTCGGTTGCCGTTTCGCGCTCCACCAGCGCCTGCACGGCGGGCGGGAGGTTGGCCATGGTCGCAAGTTGCGGGAGCGACGCGAGCGCCGCGGCCTTGCGTTCCTCGGTCAGTTTGGCCGCGTGGTGATACCACGCGCCCGACGATTGCAGGTCGGCCGGGAAACTGCCGGCGGTTGGCGTGCGCAGGTGGCCCGACCGCTGCACGGCGTCGAGCAGGTCGCCGAACATGGCGTGGAACCGTGATTTCCATTCGTAGAACGCCCACGCGAGCAGCGGGCACCAGGTCGGCGCGTCGAACCGTTTCGCGACCACGTCAATGTGGCCGTAAAAGTTGTTGACGACGTTGGGCGCGCGGTCGAGGAGAAAGTTGAGTTTCATCATCTACGTGTTGACGCGTTAGCTTTACGCTCAGCAAATCCGGGGCATACCCAGCGCGCACCTTGATGATGATCACGTCGAGCAACAGCTTGGCCTCATACCACCGCTTCGACACGAGCACCACATCGGCCGCTTTCCCCGGCGTGAGTCCCGGGATCAAGGAACCATTGCACAGCGGTTGCGCATCGGGCGACGGCTGCGTCTCACGCAAAAAGTCGGTCAGTTGCGTGTAGGCCTCGGTGTAGAGCTTGTAGGTCTCGTCCCAGTCGCCGCGCAGCTCGTGGAAGTAGGCGGCCTTGTAGTCGTAGCGGATCAGCCAGCCGAGGTAGCTGAGCGCCGTGGGCGCCTGCGTCGACGAGACGGTCATGCGCGCTGGTGATGGTGGCGTGAGCCGTGCACGCTTTTTGCGGACGGAGGCGGCCTTGGCGGCATAGAACTTGAGCGCCGGGTCCATCAGGAGCGGCTTGTAGCTAGACAGGGATGTGGTGAGCGGGGGTACTATCTGGAGTAAAAATGAAGGATGGCGAGTTGACAAACCTCTTGATGAACTGGGCAACGTCACCGTGCTCGGGCAGCAGGAAAATGTACTTGCGATCCAAGCCAGCAGCCTTGCGGATCAGGCCAACGCGCTCCTCGACCCAATCGCCCTCTATCAAAGAAGCCGCGTTGGATGAGCACAATCGTTGGGGCAAAAGGGACCATCAATCGTGTCCGAAAGCGCGTCAAAATACAACCCCACGCACCAATCTTGTGCTCAAACGGCACGACCAAGCAAATGAACAGCTTGACGCCCTGCTCGCCTACCAGCTTGCGCAACGTGCCAATTCGACCCGCCAACTGCTGATCGTACTCGCGCTCAACGGCCGTAGCCGCATCGCCGCTGGGCCGCAGCGGTGCGGGCGCCTCAGGTGCCACCTCCGACTTGATGGGACTCGGCGACCGCGACCGCAACGGTTGCACGGACGTGCGGCGGTCCGCGACCAAGGACGAGCGTCGATCCGAGACGACCGACGCGCGCGTGTCCGCAACAATGCCGTCGCGGTAGAGCATGTAAAACGACAAGACGACTGCGGGCAGATTCGCCGCGTACTTAGTGTGCCAGTAGGGCGCAATCAGGCCGTCCGGGTAGAGCGGACTCGAGGGACCGGCGCGCGGGGAGAGCGGCGAGAAGTGTCCCGGGTCGGGGCGCAACGGAAACGTCGAGAGAAACGACTACGAACAAGCCGGCGGGTCAGCACGCGGTTCGCTGACTTGTCCGGCAGGTGGAATACCTTGCTGTCGGCAATCTGCACATGGAACGCGTCCTGCTGGAACGGTCCAGAGGGCAGAGCCGTGCCCTCGGCAGGCGGTCGGCGCACGGGCATAACGCGCACGGCCGGCGACGATGGCGGCGTCGCGCCAGGGCCGAGTTGCGCGATAATCGCATCTTGCAGCTGCGTCGCAAGCGGCGTGCCGGCAATTGTCCTAGAGGGACTGGCGGCCTTGGCGGGATCGACAGCAGCTGTGGCAGACGCGGTGTTGGACGTGGTTGAGCCGTCGGTCGTGGATGCATTGGCCGGGACCGCAGAGCTCGCATTCGACTTGAGGCCGAGCACGGTGAGCAGCGGGCCCGTGTGCGCGACGAATTCGGGCGGGTACGCGTTCATGGTCGCAATGTCGGAGCGGTGAGCCCAGATCGCTTGCGCGGCTTGGTCCAAAGGGCGCGCACGACGCGCGGCAATCTATTCGCCCGTGAATGCAGCGAGTCGGGGCGCGGGCGGGTCCAGGATACGGGCGGGAATCGGTGTTGCAGCAAGCTGGTCGTGCCGAGCAAGAATATCGCGAGCAGCGCCAACTCCAGGGCAAGCAGGGGCAAGCACGATGGAGGAAGCGTGCGAGCTCTGTTCACTGAACGTAGTGACACTCAGGTGACCGTGTCGCGAGCGAGGGTTGCCGTGGCCGCGAATGTGGCTTGCTTCGCCACCGGCCGCTAACCACCTTCCAACCGCCAAATCAAGCTCATCAAGGCGGCCGTGATTGCAAACGCAAATTCCGCACGACATCCACGGCGACCGCCGCGTCAAACTCTGCGCAACACGGCCGCGTCACCGTGCTCCCGCTGAAGCCGCCATTCGGCTCCACCTGTGCCCGGCCCCGGACGGTCCAGCTCAATTTGCCAGCTTTTGTCGTCAAGCGCGCCTACACGACCAATTTCTGTGCTGCAAGCCGGACTACCACGACTTGATCGACGAGCGATCCCGCCCTTGGACCCTGATCTGACCGAACAACACGACCCGCGCGCCTGCCGTCCATCATGGCCACCTCAGGCTTCTCCATCAAGGAGACGCTCAAGCGACGTACGCGCGCACCCGCACGCACGCGATGGCCCTGGTTGTGCTCGGTGTCCTGATTCTCATCGCGGTATCAACCAGGACTCCTTAACGACATGGTCTGCAAGGTGCAGCCAGCGACGAAATGGAAAATCATGGTTGTCGACCCGCTCTCCATGAATATCATCAATCACACGCTCAAAATTTACGACATTTTGCAAGAAAACGTGACGCGTAGGTGGCCGGCTCCATTCTCCACCAGTTGGTCAACCCAAATTGATGAATTTTCCATCGGACACTAGTGGTTGAATTGATCACCAAGAAGCGGCAGCCCTACCCAACGCTCGAGGCCATCTACTTTCTCTCGTCAACGCCCGAGGCCATTGCCTACTTTATCCATGATTTCTGCCCCGGCGGCGGGCGCAAACCGCTCTACTCGTCGGCGCACTTGTTCTTCACTGGCGGTACCTTCTCGCTGATCTCCTCGAACGACACGTGCCCCTTCCCCCTCCCCCCTCACTCCCGAAATCACGGCCACCTAGTCCTCTCTGACACGCTCATGGACACGATCACCTCGTCGGGCGCGGCAAGGTACATCAAGAACCTGCAGGAACTCTACGTCGACTTTTTCCCGTTCGAGTCGCGCGTGTTTTCGCTCAACATGCCGTCGTCATTCTTCCAACTCTACTCGCCCGCCGTGCCCACGTCCGCCGTTGTTCAGGGCGAGCTCGGCGTTATGGCCAAACGTCTCGTGGCTGCGCTGGCGACGCTCGGCGATTTCCCGTACGTGCGCGTGCACCGGCTCGCGGATCCGGCAGCAGCGCGTGCAGGTCGGCTTGGCCGGTTGGTGCTGACGGAGCTCGAGACGCTGGCGGCGGCCGATCCGAATTTTCCGGTACGCGATTTGCGTGGTGATGTCGCGCGAGTGCCGTGTATCTCACTCCGCACCGCCCCATTTGGAGACCGTCGATTCGCAAAACAAGGGCACGCTCATCCTCGTCGACCGCGCCATTGACATCAACGCAGCGATTCTGCACGAGTTCACCTACCAGGCCATGGCGCACGACCTGCTGCAGCTCGACGACAACAAGTACATGTACGCGGGCGAAGCTGGGCAGGACGAGCCCAAGGAGGTGATTCTCGACGAGACCGACATGATTTGGGTGCAGGTGCGGCACATGCACATTGCCGAGACGATCGACACGATCATGGCGCAGTTCAACAAGTTTTTGAGCGAGAACAAGGCTGCAAGTTCTGCCATGGGGAATAAGTCCGACGGCGGGTGCGTTGCCTGACCTTATCTTTATTCAGATCGGCGCCGCGTCGGGCGCGAACTCATTTCGTGATGGCGATCTCAGGTCGGTCTCGCTCAAGGACATGAAGGCAACGCTCGCGGCCATGCCGCAGTTCCAGGAGCTCAAGCAAAAGGTGTGTCGAACTGCAGCAATCGTCGCGTTGCAGCGGACCCTGACACGAATTTCGCGGACCCTAGTATTCGATCCACATCAGCATGGCGCAAGAGTGCATGACCGTATTCGAGAAACTCAAGCTCGCGGAAACGGGTGCCGTGGAGCAGGACTTGGCCACGGGCGAGACGGCCGAGGGCGAGAGGCCAAAAGACGTGGTTCGAACCATGATCGAGCTGCTTGACGACCCGATTGTCACGTACGTTAATTCAAGCCGTTTTGGTCCATTTTTCGTTCCTCTCAACCTCACCCGCGTGCATCGGTCACCTAGCCCATACGACAAAGTGCGGCTGCTCATCTTGTTCATCGTGCACAAGGAGGGCATCCAAGAGAGCGATCAGCGCAAGCTCCTCGCGCACGCCGACATTGACCCGCAGCTCGCCGAGAGTATCGTCAACCTGTGCAGGTTAGGCGTGCAAGTGACGCGGGTGCGTTGCACCTCCCTTTCGCGTCGCGTACCCACGCACCTCTCCCTGATTGTTTCTCACTCTACGACCAACAGGAATCGAGGCGAACACGGCGCGAGCCGCGCAAAAAGAAGTCCACTGAGCCGTTCCCGTTCGAGCTGTCGCGGTACACGCCCGTCGTCAAGACGGTCATGGAAGACCACTGCGCGAACACGCTCGACGTCGACCAGTTCCCGTACCTCGGCCCGTCCCCCGCCCCGTCCGAAACCCTCGCTCGCCCAGGCGGCACATCCTTACGCTCGACCAAACCGAGCTGGCAAAAACGACCCGCGCCCGGGCTGCCCGGCACGACCGGCACTGCTGCCGCCACCGCCGACGAATTGACTGGCCCGAAACTCTACATCTTCGTCGTCGGTGGGATGACCTACTCGGAGATCCGCGCGGCCTACGAGGCGACGGCCAAGTGCAACCGCGAGGTCGTGATCGCGTCGACACACGTCATCACACCGACGCGGTTCCTCGACGATTTGCGCAATTTGCGCGACCCGGGTGCGTTCCCGGGACTGGAGCCCGAGTTTGGGTTTGGGCCCGGGCCGGAACCGCTGCCGGATTTGCCGGCAGTCCCGCCGCCAACGCCGCCGCGGCGGCCGTCGGGGCCGATCACGTCGTCGTTGAGTGCGACGGCTGCGACGGCGGCGACGACAAGTTCGCCGGCGAATGGGGGCGCGGCGGCGCCACACGATAAGAAGAAGAAGAAGCTGTTTGGGCTGTTTTAGACGGTCTGGTGGAGAGGGGGTTGTGCATAGTTGCGCGTTATGATTCCCGGTTTTGTTAAGTGTGTCGGTTCATTTAGCGTGATGAAGGCGGGAGAGTCCACTGGCAACAATGCGTCCCGGGCCGAGAAACAAGAAAAAATGGGTGGTGAAGGAAGAGAAGCTTGCACGGAATCATGGTCTCGTACCAATTTCGACGTGACGAGGTGCAGGGAGGTAGTTGTGCATCGAATATTTCGAAAGGGCCTAGTCGGTTTCGTCAAATTTTCTGAGGCATTGGAACTCATGTTGCCACTCTCCACCAGGAAAGCTTCACATTACAGCCATCTGCAAGGCACTCGACCGCAAAGCTTGCCAAGCTGCCGCACTTAGTCGCCATCGTCGACGCCTGAATACTCTCCCAGCTGCCGCTCCGAAATTATCGAAGCCAATGATAGAACCACCACCACCACGACCCCAACAGCGCAAGTGGAAAGCTTTTAATACGATATTGATTCGATTGTGATCTCAAGATTACACCCGCTACCTTTTACTCGCACACGCTGGACCAACCAAAGCACGACGAAATCGCGCGCTGCCGCCTCGGCCTCGAGCATGACCGACAAGAAAAGCTTTGCTGCCGCCATCTCGACTCCCAACGTGCCCGGCGGTACGACCAAATTTGCCGGCGCCCGACTGGTCTGGCAACGGGCCAATCGCGCCTGACATCACGGTCCCATCGCGTGAAATTGCAGCCGCTCAAGCGCTCAGCGTCAAGCTCGCGCAGCAGCATGGCACCACCTTTTTTTGCCATCACCGACAAGGTATTCGCTGAGACGCAGCAGAATATGATCGACCGCGAGTTTGGCCGCGCGACGACCATCCATGGCCCGGGCGACGCAGTGTGGGTTCAGCCCCCGCCGAACGAAATGTTTCAAGTGCGCACCTTGGCCATGACCATGGCCCACGCATCGGAGATTCTCACCGACTATGGCGCCTCCATGGACAAGATGGTTGAGGAAGCGCGCATTGCGTTGTCTTTGATTGGAGCCGGAAGTCCGCTGTCGCACCTGGCTGATGCGATTCGTGATCCGTTCTCAAGGCGAGAATTGACGCGTTGCAGCAGGAGTTCGACGCGACAAAACAGCAAAAGGAGGCGGAGAAGCGGGAGCTCGACGCGACCAAGCAGGAGCTCGACGCGGCGACCCAGAGGACCGACGCGCTCGTGCTACAGGTGCAGCAGTTGCAGAATCCGCTGCCGGACGCGACTGGCCGGTTTCTGGTCCGCCCCCGGCACGGTGATTACATTGCCAAGGCGGACGACGGTCGCTTGGGCGTGGCCGACCTGTCCGCTTTCCAGCAGACCATGGTCTCGGAAAGGGTGATAATGAAGGAGCTTGCCGAGATCAGGGTGCAATTGCACACGACTTTGCCCAAGCTCGCGCCGTTTCCGCACCAAGGGAAGAAGGCGGCGGTGCAGGTGTGGATCTGGAACATCAAGAACATGCTCCACGATGCCAACCTTGATCGTCTGCTCGATCTCGAGCCGGTCGCGTGGGCTGCCCTGTTCCTGAAATTGGGTATCAACGAGGAGCTGGCCAACGCGTGAGACAAATAGGTTCGCTGGGTGTTGTTGATTGCCATGGGCGAGTCATGGGGCTGGCTTACAGCTAGGAGCTTCGGACCACTGTCGCGCTCTTTGGCTTTACCAAGCACACCTACGCACGGATGTACTTAAAGTAAAGTATCGGTGTTCTCCATCCTCGCTCACTACATCTCAGCGAACTGTGCGCTCAGAGTGGCAGCGGCCGGCATTATGTTTGAGGTCGATTGGAATTTGGATTTCAGATTACAATTGTCTGTCGCCGCATCGGTAGGCCGCTTGATACAGTAATGTATTTGTCCCCAAAAGCAATTCACGAACACGAACCGAGAAACCAAAATCACACCCGCCAAGTGACGCCCTAGAAGGTCGTCGTCGACAACAACTCCTTTTCGCGCTTCAGGTACCGGAACGCAGCCATATTGCGCCCAATCACGTCGCGCTGCCGCTCGAGCGCCTTGCGCACGTGCGCCTGCAAGTTCACGAGCGACGGCCGCAACGCGCGCGACGCCGTGATCTGGTGGTGATGCACCTTGAGCAAGAAAAACAGCACGCGGCAAGTCACGGCCAAGTTCCACTCGCGCTCGGCCCAGTGATTCGTGAGTTCGAGCAGCAGCGGGATCCACGAGAACGGAATCACGAGCAGTGCCGCCTCGAGATCGGCCGACCGAATCTTCTCGATCGTGCTGAGCACATAGGTCTCCGGGTCCGGCATGTTCATGGCCTGCAGGATAATGTTGGGCGTGAACGGTTCGCCCGAGAGCTTGTGCTCGGCAATCCGCTCGCGTTCGTCCTTGGCAAGTTCGAGCGCCTCGAGGATGCGTTCACCGGCCTTAAGCGACTCGGCCGTGGCCTGGGCCACGTCGTCGGCGCCATCGGCCGCATCATTTGCGGCTTCGAGCAACGTCTCGTCGGCGGCCTCGTCCATCTCACGCTCGCGCTCCTCGACGAGGAACAGCTGCTCGTCGGTCTTTTCCCAGACGCGCAGCGACCGGTCGTGGGAACCCGACAGGATAAACGACCCGTGCTTGGCGACGGCGAGCGCCCAGACCTCCGACAAGTGGCCCTGCAAAGTCGTGATGTTTTCAAACTTGTCCATGTCCCAGTACTTGATTGACCGGTCCTTGGAGCACGAGAAAACGTAGTGCGTGCCCCAGACAAACTTGACGGCCATGATCGAGTCCGAATGCGCAAACAGCGACCGGTGGCAGTCGCCGAAATCGAGCCCCCAGACCTTCAGGTTCTTGTCGGCCGACCCCGTCACGATCAGCGTGTTGTCGGACGAAATGTCCATGCACAGCACCGGCAGCTTGTGCCCGTAGAGTGACAGCGAAAACTTGAGCGAGTCGTAGTGGAAGACCTTGACCGTCGCATCGAGCAGCGAGACAGCCAGCAATTGCTGGTTGGGCGAAATCACCACCGAGAGCACCTCGTCGGACAGCTTGAGCGTGCGCGTGTGAATCGCCGTGAGGCGGTTGGCCTCCTCCTTGATCAGCGCAAAGTCCCAAAACTTGACCTGCTTGTCGGCCGATCCGGTCACGAACCCTGTCTTGTCGGGCGTCAGGTAGATGCTCCAAATGGCGCCCTCGTGCGCATCGATCGTCTCGACGAGCGACGACGTGGCAATCGAAAAGATTTGCAACTGGCCCGACTTGGTCCCGACCAAGAGCTACGGAAACAAGCGGTTCAGCCAAAATGAGCACAGATCCAGTCGGTCGTTGAGCGCAAGAACGTACATATTTGCCTCCTGGTACAAACGCGACGCTCAGCGAGTACCCCGACTCCATGCTCCGGATGCACGTCCCGGTGCGCACGTTCCAGACCTTGACGAGGTTGGTCCCCGGCACTCGCCGCGAGCTCGTCGTCCTGCGACAGCGTCACGGCGCGGATATCGCCGCGGTGGCCCGGCATCTCGACAGCGTGCTGCTTTTGGA
>GG745338.1:659350-676621 GCA_000151295.1 Allomyces macrogynus ATCC 38327 | reverse complement strand
GCCGCTTCCGCCGGCGCGCGAGTTTACTACTGGCCTCGTCGGGCGAGAGCACCTTGAAGACCTGCACCTGCGTGTCGACGCACGCGGCGACGAGGTACCGGTGGCACGCCGAAAACCGCAGCGAGACGGCGCGCTGGGACGACACTTTTTTCAGGTCGCCATGGAACGTGATTGCGCGCGTCGGTTCGTCGAGCATGGCCACGTCGCCGTCGGCCGATGCGGATGGCGGTTGCGCGTCGGTCGTCGTGGAGGTGGTGGTCGAAAGAATCTGGTCGAGGTGCGCGGCATTCACCTTGTGCACCTTGATCTCCTCGCCGGCCGAGACAAGCGTGAGCGTTTCTGGCGGGTCCTGCCACATTTGGGTCACGGTCATGGCCCACACTTCGCTGCGGTGCGTGACGACCGTTTCGACACACGCATTCGTTGCCAAGTCCCACGCCTTGATGGTCGTGTCCTTGGACGCCGACAGCAAGTGTGCCGGCGGCAAGTCAGCCAAGTGCCGGTGCAGCTGGCGGTCGTGTTTCCGGTCAACGTCGAGCGACTCGGCGCGCTGCTGCAGGGCCGCGCCCGAGGGCACAAACACGAGTGACGTGATCTGGTCCTTGTGGCCCTTCAACCGCGCCTTACCGGCCTCGCCGACAATGTCCCAGAGCACGATTTCCGTGTCGGCCGACCCGGACGCGAGCGTCGTGCCTGCCGAATCGAAGGCGAGCGCCGTGACGGCGCCCTTGTGGCCGCGGAAAATCACGTGCGGCGTCGTCGAGGACCGCATCGTCCAGACGCGGATGCTGCCGTCGTTGTACCTAGATTCGAAATGCCATCATCAGCGCGGTCGTCGTGGATGGTAGGGTGCGCGGTCACCCGTACCCGACAGCAAAGTGGTTCCCCTGCCTCGTGCGTGCGATGCATGTCACCTCGGCCTTGTTCTCGTCGTCGCGCCATGTCATGACAGGCTCGGCCTTTTTGCAGTCCCAGACAATCACGTCTTGTAGCGCCGGTGCGATGGCGAGGCGGCCCGTCACGTCGGCGACGAGATTGGCGCCGGTCGACGCGACGACGCCGAACGTGCGCCCGGGCACGTAGCGCAGGTACGCCTTGACCATAATTCAATTTGATCGGAGCTGGTTGTTTGTGTTGTGCGAGGGTTGCCGGATAACGGTCCAAGATACGGGCTGGTGGCTGGATTTGATGGGGTCCAGTGCGTGTGCTCGTGGTACTGCTGTTACTTCGGTATTAGCCGCGTCGCGATCGATGCGGTCGGCCGTGGTCAAGGTTGGCGGCGATGGAGGAGCGATCAGTGCGAGCGAGCGGCGAGCAAGGTGCGCGGTGGTCACTTGCCGTCAGCTGATGCGTTGCTGGGCGTTCCACGTCTCGCGCTCACGGCCGGACGCTGGTCCTTCCGCTCTATTTGACGCTTGATTCTTGGCCATCCCAACTTGCGACTGCCCCTGATATTTACTTGCGGCAGTCGCTGTTCCAGAGCATTAGAATCATTTACTGCGTCCAAGTATGGACGCCAGAGCCGCGGGCCCCGCCGGCATGACGGCCATCAGTCGGCCATCCGTCACCAACCGCTCGTCGATGACCGCGCAAGCCGCGGCACTGCAAGCGTTCAACATGGAGCTCCTCAAAAGTACCTCGCCCGTCGCTTTTCCCTCCGACCACGATGCGCGACGCCCTGCATCTGACGGCGCGAACCCAGGGTAGCCGTCGAACAACTTCGGAGCACGCTCGCGAGCGTCACGGCCACGATCCAGACGGAACAGCAGCTGCGCGACCAAACGCAGGCCGAAATGGACCGATTGAACCAGGACCTGCAGCAGCGCGACGCGACTTTGGCGACGTTGCACACACATCACGACGAGATTGCGGGAGCGCTGAGGAAGGCCGAGGAGGCGTATGTGCAGGTAAGACTGGCCCGTGTTCATGATATTTTTGAGGGTGAGCTCACGTCCTTTGATGAAGCAGATTGTCGAGAGTTCGCAGGCGCTGCTGACGTCGGTCAAGCGCGACATTGAGCACATTGCCGCCGGGCAACGGCGTACGTGGTCGTTTGGCCCTCGTTCTGGAGCAGTCATGACTGTGATCTGACGCTACGCGGCGACTGTTTTGAACAGATGCGAGGAGGATTCCGCGGTAACATTGTGCAAATGAATCCGTTGTGTCTGCGCGGCACCTGAGTGCGCCGCGTTCAAGTAAAAAGAAGACAAGTCGCGTGTTACGCGCAGTGCTATCGTGAGCGCGCCATGGTGGTCGGGCCCCTTCCACTGACATCCGTCTCGTTCTTGGCCGACGTGCGGGCAGGCGACCCACAGGACAACGAGGAGGGCGACGGGCGTGTTGGCAACGAAGAGGTACCGCGAGCGGCACTTGGAGACGGCGAGGAACCTGTTCGGTGGCAAGACGGTCAATTTGGCAGGCCAGAGAGTACGGACGGCAGGGTGGAAAAATCGCACCAGCTCAGGTCGAGTTGAACCTAGTGAAAGACCATGGGCGCTCCGGCCACGGGGAACGCGACACCTGGTCGTGCCGGTGGAAATGCAAACAGTCATGTCTCGTCGTCGGACAGAGTCCAGCTCACGATGATGAACGCACTGGACGGATTTGTCGGTGTTGATCCAGTCTGAGTCCATGGGAAGAGCTGCTCCCACCACGCGCGAATCGCATCGTCGTCCTTTGTCGGGTCCCGCACAAAGACCGCAACGTCGGGACCGTGCAGCAAGACAGCTGCGGGCCTTGGAGCGCGCTGCACTGGGTTGAGGAAGAGCAGCGTGCCCGTGACGGCCGGGTGCGCCGTCAGGTCGGCGAGAAGGTCGCTGAAGTCGGTTGCGGCGGCCATTGATTTGCCCCAGGTTGGTGTCGATTGTCGCGTCCTTGGTGATGGCTGTCGGTCCGACCGCGAGCTGGCGGACTCGAGGAGGACCAGAGGGAGTGACTGCTGCGGTTCAGTTCTGGTCGCGGTCACGTCGGGCAGGGCCGCCCAGCCCAGGGGGCACCTCTGTCACGAGAAGGCGCAGCCTCTTGAAGAAGCGGGCCCAACTGCATCCCGTGATGCGGAGCCCCAGGGCAGCTTGGGTCGCGTCGGGTCGCCGGCCCGCGCAGGGAGCGATCAGGCGACCAAAGAAGACTGCACCACACCAAGCACCACCACACGCTTGACCACCAGCCGACCAACCCGCCTCGTCTTCCCTTGCCGACAACCTGCGATCTAAGGTTTCCGACATCTCCTCGCCCTTCCTTTTGCCCGCCAAGCGACTGTGCGCACGCTCGCCACTCGTGCCCACCCCGCCGCCGCTGCAGTATCCGCGCTGTTCCCAGTCAAACGCGCTCTCTCTCGCACCAGCACCGACCTTGCCATCTGATCCGCACTCTGCGGGTCCCAATTCGACAACAACACACCACCGGCACCAACCCGTCTTGCCACCCGCTCTTCAGCTCCGTTGCGCGCGCCTGCTTGCCTATTTTCTCGCGAGCCCGCACCCATTTCTCGGAATCTGCACGCCGTACTCGCCGGCCTGCTCTGCTCTCGTCCCGCCGACATCAACAACCGCATCTGATCCGGCGGATCCCGCACCTCCAAGTCCGCCAGTCGCGCGCAATTCCGACGACATCATGGACATTGTCCTCGACTACGCAGATCACTACGCGCTCGACACGGTCTACGCGCACGTTGCGAGCGCGTTTGTCGCGACGCCGTGGCAAGACATTGTCGACGCCCATCTGCTCGCGCGCGACTCGCTCGTACGGCAAGGATGGACGCTGTTCTGGCTCAATGGCATTGGCGCCATCATCTTGTACCTGCTGCTCGCGACGGTCTCCTTCTACACCATCTACGACCACGACCAAATGAAACACCCGAAATTCCTGCCCAACCAAATTGTGCGCGAAATCAAGCTCAGCGTGATTGCGCTGCCGCTCATGTCGGCGCTCATGCTGCCGCTTTTCCTCTGGGAAGTGCGCGGGTACTCGAAGCTCTACGACAATGTCGAAGATTTCGGGTGGGGGTACTTGATTGCGACGGTGCCACTATACCTGTTCTTCACCGACATGTGCATCTACTGGTGCGTTGCACGACGATGTTATCGCCGGATCGAGTGCACGACGCGAACGCGACTGATCATCCGCATCGCTGCTGCGCTGATACTGCAGGATCCACCGGTGGGAGCACCACCCGGCCGTCTACGCGTACGTGCACAAGCCGCACCACCTGTGGAAGGTGCCGACGCCGTTTGCCGCCTACGCGTTCCACCCGGTCGTACGGACCCCTCCCTCCGCTTCAACGCGCGCCCCGTCCATGCGCTCACGCTCGTTCTCTCTCTCTAGGACGGGTTTCTGCAGGCGCTGCCGTACCACATGTTTCCGTTCATCTTCCCGCTGCACAAGTACCTCTACCTTGGCCTGTTCCTGTTTGTCATGATCTGGACCGTCTTCATCCACGACGGCGCATACTTTGTGTCGGGCACGTTCATCAACGGCGCGGCGCACCATACCGTGCACCACCTCGAGTTCAACTACAACTACGGCCAGTACTTTACGCTGTGGTCCGTACTTTTCTCTCTCTCTGCCCGGAGCGCGCGCCATAGCTCATCCTCGATTGCTCATCCGCAGGGACATTCTTGGCGGCTCTCACAAGACGCCGACGCTCGAGAACACGATGCCGCAAAAGGGCAAGTTGACGCAGAACATGGCGTCGACTGTGCAAAAGTCGGGCAAGAAAAAGGACGACTGAGCAACACCGTCACGCGCGGTTTTTCCGCGGCTCCTTGGCGACGCGACGCGCGACGCGACGCCGACGCGGCGGCACACCGCTTGCCGCGCATTGCGCTCGTGGCCGGGGCGGATCGCGTGGCGCGCCTGCGCCGTGCGCGCGCGCGCGAATCATTTCAGTGACCTTGAACAATACACTTTTGCCGGTTTTGGTTTGTGCATGCATGGAGCGCGCGGGTGCGGGCGGGCAGGCGCGTGGGGCGGGGTTCCGGGGATTTGGCCAGCGGGAGCGACGTGCCAGGGTGGTGGTGGACGATGCAGTCGGCCGGGCCGAGGTGAAGTTGGTGGGAAGGGGGAGTGGGGAAGTGCCAGGGCCGGGGATTTGGCCCGTTGTGCCAAGGTCGTTCGTCAACCGCCTCTTCCACTGAGTTCCAACGCGACGTGAGCATTTCACGCGCCAACGTGGCCGCCTTCCAAATCAATGTGTGCTCGCCGAGGGTTCCGCTCGTGCGGGTCGTGCCAGAACGCGGTTTGCCGCGCAGGCTCATAAGTCGCAGCTGGACACGAGCCTCGATGAAAATCGCTCTCGCAACAAGGAGAATGCGAAGGCCGGTGTGCGCGGACAACTCTTCCAGCGCGAGGAGCAAAGATCAACTCGAAACGAAGGGGTTATAATTATTCGAAACCTCAACTGCAGCGCACCAGAGCACGACCGACCTGCGCGCTGGTGTTCCCAACGCCCCGGCGGAACCGATCTCGCACCGCGCCTTGTCCACCAGTGCGCCGTGGCTCTGCCGGACCCTGTCGACCAGCGCGGCGTCAAACAGCCAGGCCATGTCCACCAGCGCGCCGCTCCGCCAGCGGCAAGTCTGCTTATGCGCCAAACTCGGCGGCCTTGCCCGTCTAGTAATACCCCGCACACAGCACGTCAGAAACCGCAATGTGCCCACCCACCTCCCCGCATCCGCACGACCAAACGGGAAAGCCGCGTACCTGCAACAGCGCGACAATCAAACCAAACATACCGATGACCGACCCGAAAATGCCAATCACGAGCACCTTCACAAACAGTGCCGCGTCGTGCGCGTCGGCGAGCGCCGTCGACGAGCCTGTCAGCCCGACCGTGAGCCCGCAGGCAATGTTGCACAGACCGACGGTCAGTCCGGACCAGAAGAGCGAGTAGCCCGTGTAGTAGTGCGAGGCCGTGAAGGCGAGCGGCGAGACGTTGCCGAGCTTGGCCGAGAAGACAATCGCAACGATAATGCCATAAATGGCCACGGCTTCGCAGAAAATGATGCTGGGAGGAGGGGGGGGGGGGGTGATGGTCAGGGGTATCCGTTCGTGCGGAGGGGTGGAGAGAGAAATGACGGACCTGACCAAGTTCTTGGTCGTGATCCGCGGCACGCGCACGCCAGCACCGAGAATGCTCACGCCGACAACAAAGATACCCCTAGATCGCGTCCACCGTGAGCACGTCGGTCCTCACCGCGGCACAAACGGGCACTGAGCAAGACGCACCACGCGGCACCGACAACCGACAGGCCAATTGCGAGCCCAATGCCAATCGACGCCCACATGTAGGGCGAAATGGCAAGCAAGTAGTCGCCGACATTGAAGGCCTCACCGTAGCCGGTGAAGAGCAGGTACAGGGCAATGACCGTGACGACGGCCGACGTGTAGGACAGGAGCGCGACCGGGTTGGTCGCGAGTGTCTTGTACTGCATGCTGGTGGGCTTCTCGGTGCTTGCTAGAAGCTCACAATTGGGCGGGAACGAGTGGAATGGGAGGCCAAAGGGCAAGGTGCGCGTTCAGGAACGATAGAGCGTGCAGATGCCGCGTTCGATCGCGCGAGCAATTTGGGTCGAGCGGGTTTGCTGCCTGTGCACGTCGTGGGGTCGTGCGTTGTGGGACACGGTCCAATCGGCCGTTGTCAATCGCTGCTTGGCCGGTGGTGAACGTCGAGAATGACGAGCGGCACGGAATGCAGCGGGTGCAGCGCGTCCAAGGCGAGAAGTTGGGCGGGATGGATTGAAGACGTCGACGACAAGAGCGGAGATCATGCAGTTGCGCTTGCGACGCGACCGCGACCAGAGTAACGTGACTTTAACCCCGCATTTACAGTTACGCATCTGTTCGGCGACCCATCGCGCCGACACAAACCGGCGCCAGCTCCACTCAACGTCTCTTCGGCCATTTGCGGTTGTTCAACCCGCCGCAACCCGCCGCCACCAGCTTCCATCCGCTGCAGCTGTGCGACGTTGGAAGCAAACCGCTCGCGCCGACGCTCTCCAAGGAGCAGCACTGTTGCCGTCGCCCAGCGCAGCATCCATCTCAGCATCAGCTCCAGCTCGACCCTGAACGTCAATATCCAGCCAACGACACGCTCGACCGACTGTTCGACACCAAGACCATTGCCACTACCCCATGATGGCCTCGCTGCTTTCCTGCTGGCTCGCGCCCAAGAAGCCCGAAGAGAACGGCGCAGACCCGGATGCCGATGTGACCGACGCACCCGCCTCGTCTGTGTCGGACGTGCCGGACGTGCACGTCGACAACCCGCCCGCGCCCACGTCCCCATCAACGGTCGCTGCCAGTGCGCCCGCGGGTGGAGTCGGCAGGTCGTCATTATCACCGACATCCAGTCTGTCGCGTCCGTCGCGTGCTGCGTCTCCGCCCAGGTTATCGCCCGCCGCGAGCACGAGCCCGCGGGTCCAGCAATCAGCGCTGCCACCACGAAACCAGAGCGCGTGTTTTCGTTTGCGTCTGCTCACACGGCGATACGACGCTGACACGATGCCTTCGTAGACCGCTCGCTCCTCTCGCCCGTATTCCCGACCCTCTCCTCCGCGCAACGCGTCTCGTCCCCCTCCTCGTCGGCGCGCAAAAAAGTCGGTCTGGAACCAGGCCACTCGCCGCTCGACTGGGCGAGACTCAAGTCGTCGGGCGCCGACTTGAAGGGTGCCGACCCGGCAACCGTGCGGCTGACCATGGAGGAGGTGGCCAAGCACGCGACCGAGGACGATGCATGGACGGTTCTGCACGGCAAGGTCTTCAATTTGACGCCCTACATGAAGTACCATCCGGGTGGCGTCAAGCAGCTCATGAAGGGCGCCGGCAAGGACTCGACGCGCTTGTTCAGTGCGTTGCGGCCGTGATTGGTCGGGTGGAGAAGAATGCCGAGCTAACGGCGATTGTTATCCTTGTAGTGGCGATTCACGCGTGGGTCAATGCCGAGTACTTGCTCGACGCGTGTTTTATTGGATACCTTGAGCAATAGATGTCTCGCATAGTTTGTGAGCTCTCGCAGTGCCCGCAACCTAAGTAAACACAGGCTTGTACTTCACACCACACCACCCCACTCCATCGTCGCTGCGCGCTCTTTCTCCGACAGCACAGGAGAGCAGCCGATTCTTGTTTTTGTTTCGAAAAGCGAACGACCACGTAGCACACGTAGACCAGTGACTTCGCCGAGCTGAGCCCATTGTTGGGTGGCGCAGGCAAAGTCCGTGCGTGGCAAAGGTTGTCGGCCAAGTCACTGCTTCAAAAGCGATCCCTTCCGTGTGTTGACCTTCGATTCTTTCTCCCTCTCTGCCCGAGCAAGTTTTGCGCACGGCCACAGCAACTGATACCCGACGACTACCAACCATGCTGCACCTTGCGGCCTCATGTGCCGCCCGGATGGGCACGGGCCGCGCAACCCTTGCCGCTGCGTCACGCAGCCCCGCTGGATGGACCAGCACCCGCTCCGCGCTCCTTGAGACGATGCCGTCGCGGACCCTGTACATGAGCCCATCCCGACAAAATCCTGCGCTACGGTCGGCGCGGTCTCCACTCTGCCGCACGCCGAGTGGCGCGATCGTTCCGCGCCGAAACTTGGCGTTTACCAATATTTTTGTCCGCATTGGGTTGATTCTCGCCAAAACGCACATCTTCGACCGATTCCGGCCCAAGGACGGCCCTTGGTACAAGGACTGGCGAATAATTGCAACAGGGCTGATTATTGGCGGGTCTGGTGCATACTACGTTTCGCATTTGGAGGAGGTGCCGTTTTCGCGTACGTGGGCCAACTTGTCATGGGCCGTCATGAATGGATGGATGGTCGATACTGAACGCGCTGTTACGACCCAGACCGGATGCGCTTCATTTCGCTGTCGCCCGAAGCCGAGGCCAAAATCTCCGAGGCCGCCTACCAGGAAATCATTGTGCAATACTGGCCGCGGCTCTTGAAAATCGACCATCCGGTGCGTTTGGCAATTCGTGGCCCGCGCGAGTGAGTGCCCGCTCCAAACATGTCTCATGCTCGCCATGCTCCAGATCATGAATGTCGTACACAAGGTCGCCACCGACATTATCACCGGTACGCGCAGCAACTTCCCGGCTCCTCTATCGCTGAAAAACGGTGGCTGACGAGCTGAATTGCATTCTAGCGGCCGACCTCGCCGACAAGGCCGACTGGGCCGTTCATGTCGTTGACGCGCCGGGTATTGACGATGCTTTGATTGCGTCGATGTCCGCTCGAAGGACGCTCGCTCACGCGTCACGATGCATCTCCGTGTTGTGTAGAGATTCCCAACGCATTGGTCCTGCCTGGCGGCAAGATCTTCGTGTTCACGGGCATTTTGCCAATTTGCAAGGACGAGGACGGCCTGGCAATTGTCTTGAGCCACGAGATTGGTTTGTGCGCGCTCAAACCGCTCATTGAAGTGAGTGGATCACGCTCCGTTTCTGATTTTCGAGCGCTCTTCATTTCGTAGCCCACCAGCTCGCGCGCCATACCGCTGAAAAGCTGTCGCTCGAAAACATTTTGACCTACGTGTGTTGACTTCCGGTTCAACTTCCGATTGTCGGGCCGCCATGCTCACTTGCGCCATGTTCCGCAATAACGTAGATGCGCCTCGGCTTCGCCTTCTTCTTTGACTTGGCCATTCTCGACGTGTCGGCGTACTTGACCAAACTCGGCATCGAGTTGCCCTTCTCGCGCGAAATGGTGCGTTTGCAGCTTGCTCTCCGTCCATCCAACGCTCTCCTCTCACCTCCCCCCTCCCCCCCCCCCCAGGAACACGAAGCCGACCACATCGGCCTTTTGCTCGCCGCACGCGCATGCTACAACCCAGCCAAGGCCGTCGAGTTCTGGGAGCGCATGGCCGCGCTCGAAGCCAAGAACACCGACGACAGCGAGGAGGACGTCGTGCCGATGCAGTTTTTCAGCACACACCCGGCCACGCTCGAGCGCATTGAGCGAATCCAGGCGCAGCTCGAGGAGGCCGAGGCACATCGCCCGGAAACAACGTGCGACCAACTCCAGGATGAGCTGAAACGGCCAAACGGGATGGCCGCGTGGATCAAGCGTGCGGTGGACAGGGCGCGGGGGAAGGCCAAGCACGACGTCGAGGTGCTGTTCCGGCTCGAACCAGCCGAGTGAGTGGGCGGGTTGTGGTGGCGCGGGGTGGGCCTGTTCGTGAGCCCCGCCTGGGTGATCTTTGGGGAAGAAAGTATGAAATAGAAGAAGGAGAATCATTTTGCGTGCACCATATATATGCACATTTCCGCCGTGCACCCTGTTAAATCGGCCCGTGCACCACGTCCTGTCTTTCTCCCCCCCCCCCCCCCCAGCTTGCACACCCCAGCCAGCCAATGAGGCCAGGAGCCAGAGACAAGGGCCCATTTGAGCCCTTGGTTGGTGGCGCAGGCACAGAGGCGGGGTCCGTTTCAACGTCTGCCAACCAAGAGCCACACCAGAACGACGCACGATCGTTCTTTCTCCTTGACGCATTTCGAGCTGGCAGCTCATACGCCCAACACCAGATTCCCGACGGCAACGATGCAGAATTTTGCGACCACATACGCCCGGACCATCGCGAGCTGCCGGGCCATTGCTGCCGCCGCGACATGCAGAACCAGATATTACACGTCGTTGCTCACAACGGTGCCGTCGCGCAACTTGCACACGGACTTATCTCGACGAAATCCCGTGCTACGGTTTGCGCGACCACCGTTGCATCGCTCGCCCATCAGCGCGACCGCGCCGCGCCGGAGCCTCGCATTTACCAAAATTTCCGTCCGTGCCAAGAGAGGTCCTTGGTACAAGAATTGGCGATTTATTGCGACCGGGTTTGTTATCGGCGGGTTGGGCGCATATTACGTTTCGCACCTGAACGAGGTGCCGATTTCGCGTACGTCGCCAGACCCTCTCTGAGCTCGGAAACACGGTCATGAGTTGATCCTGATCATTATGAGCGGCAACCAGGCCGGCGGCGCTTCATTTCTCTACCGTCTGAAGCCGAGGCCAAGGTCGCTGAGGCCGCGTACAAGGAAATGACTGAGGAGTATTGGTCGCGACTTTTGAAGGACGACCATCCGGTTCGTTGGATTCTTGATTGCTGGTAGCGCGCGGACCCGCAGGATCAATGGCTCATGTATTTTTGTGACCCAGATCGCTCAAGTGGTGCACAAGGTGGCCTCGGACATTATCAACGGTACGCGAAATATTGTCCGACCGCGATCTTGTCACACTGACTGAAGGTCTGATTCGCATTCAAGCGGCCGAGCTCGCTGACAAGGCCGACTGGACGATTCATGTCGTCGATGCGCCGGGTACTGACAGGGTTTTGACTGTGACATCCGCTCATACAATGCTGGCTCACAACGCACTCGCCTGTAATGCAGAGATGCCCACGGCGTTCGTTCTGCCCGGCGGCAAGATCTTTGTGTTCACAGGCATTTTACCGATTTGTGAGGATGAGGACGGCCTGGCCGTTGTTCTGGGCCACGAAATTGGTTCGAGCTCGCTCAAACCGTTCATTGAAGTGAGTGGAACGCGCTCCTTCCGTCTCTAATTTTTGTACTTCCTTCTGCCTGTAGCCCACCAGCTGGCACGTCATACCGCTGAACAGCTGGCAATTGAAAACATTTTGGTCTGTCCCAACAGGAAAACCCGCATCAAGCTGGCCCACTGCTGACTCCTCAGTCTTCCGTTCGGTGTAGATGAGCCTCGGCCTCGCATTTCTCTTTGATCTGACCGTTCCCGACGCCTATTTTGCGCGCAAGATGGTGCGCTCTTACTGATCAAACGAGTCAGCATTCCGCGAAACCATAAACTCACTTCTCCACCCATTGTTGTCCAGGAACACGAGGCTGACCATATCGGCCTTTTTCTCACTGCGCGTGCATGCTACGACCCGGCCAAGGCTGTTGAGTTCTGGGAGCGGTTTGCCTTCATCGAGGATCTTTTCGCCGACGACGAGGAGCCGCTGGTGATGCAGTTTTGGAGGACGCACCCGGTCACGACTGAGAGGATTGAGCGGATTCAAGCGCGACTCGAGGAGGCCGAGGCGCACTGCGCGGAAACGTCGTGCCATCTTCTCAAGGATGAGGTGGACCGGCCGAACGAGATGGGCGCATGGATTAAGCGTGTCGTGGACAGGGCGCGCGGCAAGGCCAAACACGACGTGGAGGTCCTGTTCCGGCTTGATCCGGTCGAATTCGATTGATGCAGGAGCAGGTCGGGGTTAAACAAAAGGTGTGGGAGGGTCGTGTTGGGTCGGTTCGTGCGCCCAAGTCGGTGATTTTGGTGAAAAGGGAAATGGAATGAGAAGATTTGGTTTGTGAATGACATCCATGTTTGGACTTTTCACTTCGTTTCCTTGCCAAGGCACCGTTGCCGTTGTTCTCACTCATTCCTATTATCGTGTGGACAACAATTGTGGAGCCGCACTCAGAAGATAAACACATGGGCGCTTCCAGTGTATGGTCGCGCCAAGTGACTCGGCCAGGCGACATCATGCCGTTGTTTTCAAGCCACACTCACGAAGTTGGACGCTTGGTCGAATGGTTTCGACGTGTTGCTGACGGCACAGGATGAGGTCGAGAACAGCGTGGAGGCATTGTTCCGGCACGAGCCGTTCCATTGAGAGTCGAGGACGGACTCGTGCGGTGTGCGCTGATAGATGCGGTGGAGAGCGATACGAATGCTCTCGCCGTGAGTGGCATGCTTGCACGAGATGAATGTGCTTTGGCATCAATGCGTGAGCAATGGAGAGGAAGCGCATCCTCCAGTTCCTTTGGGCCCGGGTGGAGCAGGACCCTCATTCCGCGCGAGAGCCGTAAGCCCGTAAGCAGGGGAGCCTAAGATCAGGAGTTCTTGCTGAGATGCGTTTGATGCATGCTCTCAACACGATATGTGTTGGCAGGCATGAAATGTCCAGTTCAGCCACGTTTATGTCCACGTCACAGCAGTTCGGGCGCGCTGAATCAGCCAGCCATGACCTCAACATGTAAACATCCCGCACGACATCTTATCCAGCATCGACACCCTGTCCTCAGCTACAACCCAGCTCTAAACGACTGTCTGCAGCCGAAACAAGCGGGCGACTCAAGCAATTCACGTTTCCAAAATGCTTGCAACAGCGCTGGCCAGCACCTCGCTCCGTGCCGCGGCTCACGCTACGGGCTGGAATGTGTCGACAGCCCGAACGCTCGCCGCCACCATGAATGGACGACGCTTGACCGCAAGCTTCACGACGTTCCGAACAGCTATGCCGGCGCTGGCGCAAGCGTCTCCCGTGCCGAGGTTGCCAGCAAGGACGCACGTGCCTGCCCGCACTATGTCCCAGTTTGGGTCCCGCGGGTTTCAAGACAAGCGGCGTTTTGTGAATGGTAAAATTTTTCCATGCCAAGAATGCGTGCCAACGTCAGGCAAAGTGTCATTTGCTCACAGAGACGATTTTGACGTGCCTGTAGCTGAGCCGTGGTATCAAAACCGCACGACGCTCTATGGTACCGGCATCGCCGTTGTTGGGACATCGCTCTACTATGTGGCGCATCTCGAGGAAGTGCCGATTTCTGGTACGCTTCGTGTTGCCGGTATTTGCTGTGCTCCTCCCGACTGACTTGCGGTTTGCACTGGCCTCAAGGACGTCGCCGGTTTATGAACGTCTCGACGGAGCGAGAGGAGCAAATGGCGAAGACGGCGTACAATCAGGTCATGATGCAGTACGGCCCGCACATGCTGCCCGCGACGCACCCGGTATGTGCTCGCTCGTCTTTTCCATTTTTCTGGTGCGCCGACGACCGTTCGCTCACTGACATTGCTCGTACGGTCCTCGCTTTTTAGACCACACGCACGGTTGAGCGCGTTGCAACCAAGATTATTCGCGGTACGCTTCCGAGAATGGCTGGCAACTTGCATCTTGTCCCGACCAAAACGGCTCATTCACGTATTCCTTAGCCGCTGGAATGGAAGACCTTCGTTGGGAGTTCCACGTTATCGACTCGCGTGGTGCGTTGTTCCACCGCATCTCCATCCACATCCTTCGTCGGCGCTGACCACTGCCCATCCTCGCAGAACAAAACGCGTTTGTTCTTCCAGGCGGCAAGGTTTTCGTCTTCACGGGCATTCTGCCCGTGTGTAAGGACGAGAACGGGCTTGCGATAGTGCTCGGGCACGAGATTGCGCACCAAATGGCGCGCCACAGCGCGGAAAAAGTCTCGATTTCGCTTCTCGTCGAGCTTGCGCGCATTGCCGTGACCGTCTTCTTTGACACGTCGTACCGAATGACGGGCATCTTCACGGAACTCGGCCTGATGCGGCCGTTTTCGAGGAGCATGGTACGCTTTTCACCTTCCCCTGTGATCGCGTCGATGGTGCTTGCGACGTGCACGGACTGATGCGATCGTTACCACGTAGGAATCCGAGGCCGACCACATTGGCCTACTGCTCGCGGCGCAGGCGTGCTACGACCCGGCTGCAGCGGTTGGGTTCTGGCAGCGCATGGCCGCCAAGGGTGAGAGCGGGCCCGCGTTCCTGTCGACGCACCCGGCACACCGCGACCGCATCGAGCAGATTCGCGAGTGGCTGCCCGAGGCGGAGCGCCGCCGCGAAATGTCGAACTGCCACGAAGCGGCCGGGTTTTTGGCCGACATGTTCCACCAGATGCATCAGTCGCGCTGGTAGTATGGGTGTGGAGCGCAGTCTGCAGTAGCAAAGTCATGATAAGAGAAACTTTATGATTTGTGTAACTGGGTGCGTGTGCTGTGTCATTTGCGCTGCAGCAGCACGGTCGTGCCGATGCTGGCCGTAATCTTCAATGTGGTCCCAGCACATCAACCTTGGCGCTATAAATTGCTGACGTCCGGCGAGTCCACCAGAAACATTGTCCTGTCATGTCTTGCCATTGATTCGATCACGTTGCAATGAATCCACGGTAATTCAGGGCGCATTCCCACCATTGCTTTGGTTGGATTGCTCCCTGTCGACTTCGTCCTTGCATCCAATGCGTCCGTGCATGGCAGCGCCGATGCGAGCGATCCTGTTGTCGGCCGTGAGTGAGAACGCACGAGCTATCTTCTCGTACGTTCAGCAATCCTGCTCCCTGCCGGCTGACAATCAATCGGGGCAGGCGCATGCTCTAGTGACGCGTGTTATTCCAATCGTTCTCTGTCGCGCGCTGATAGTGTTCCTTCCCGCCGCAAGACATCCAGCCCCAAACATTGGATGGGGAGAATAGATTTGCACGCAAGGCAATTAATGCGTCGTCCAGGACTGAGCAACAGCGCGAGCAGAGTCACCTCGTTGGCTTTGCCGAACAGGCAAGAGTTGTTCAGGCAACCTCAGGCCACTCTGATGTGCCATTTCGCACTCTGGAGCACGTGTCGAAATAGCAACAAAAATCACGAGCTGGTAGTGGAAGGCCTCGTTACGAGGACGTTCCACAAAGCGCTCGTTCTGGAGAGAATGATCATTCCAGCTTGGGGCGAAGCAACGCCTGACCATCCACGTCAGTTTGCCGTTGTGCGAGCCCACGACCCCGGCCGCATCGCTGCGACGCTCACCCACGTCAGTTCTTCCACGCCATCGCCGCTGGTTTCTGACTTGGAACCGCTCCTGTTGCTTTGCCAACCATCAGCCAGCCAGCTTGCACCAGCTTCGCAGTCTATAAAAGCGTCGGCTTCCCCGCGCTGCTTTGCACCACCAACCCCACCACCGATCCGCAACTCTTCTCGACTCGCGCTCTTCACGCTCAAACCACGAGAGATCCAATTTGCTCTCAGACTGAGCGCCCAGAACGCAACGACGCTCAAGTAAGCTTCAATCGCGCCTGCACTCTGCCACCGACATGCTCTATAACACCGACTGATGATGCAGATCGTGCGCACCAGTGTAAGCGAGCACGCCAATGACATTGTGCAGATGAAGAGCGAGCCAAAAGCGGGGTTTTCCCGCCGACGACACGAAATCCGACATGATGTGCACGACCGCGCTGCGAGAGCTGATGCGTAAGTTGTCGACCTGTCTGGCCCCCCAGCATGACGGTGCTGGTGCATGTTTCTCTTCGCGCGCGATGAGCGTACACTTCTCCACCCCTAGCGCAATGCTGGCGCATGGTTCTTGATGCGTGCGATGGTCAACGCATTTTATGGATGCGACAACACTCTGTGATCGCGCACCGAGTTCACACCTGCGGATCGAGTTCGTGATGAAATTCGAATCGCTTTGGCTTTGCAAGTTCGGAAGCGAAGCGAGAGTCACGCTGTACTGCATGTCCTATACCTACGGTATAGGACACTGTCCCCATACTCCGTATGCCACATGAAGTGTCATACTCCGTATGTAGGACAATGTCCCAACCTACGGTATAGGACAAATACCCCGTATGTAGGACATAATATAGCTTATCATAATACCCCGTATGTGGGACATAATATAGCTATCATAATACTCCGTATGTGGG
The DNA here is from genome assembly GCA_000151295.1 of Allomyces macrogynus ATCC 38327. Lineage (NCBI taxonomy): Eukaryota > Fungi > Blastocladiomycota > Blastocladiomycetes > Blastocladiales > Blastocladiaceae > Allomyces > Allomyces macrogynus. The sequence goes on along the minus strand of GG745338.1, from coordinate 660,185 downwards.
ACATAATATAGCTTATCATAATACCCCGTATGTGGGACATCACACAGCTGTCCGCCATACCATTTAGCCAAGGCTGTACGTCCGTGGGGACTTGCCTTTTCCTCACGGGCGTCTTGCTCTTTTATATCTATGCCTTACCCCGATCGATCTTTGTTTCGATAATTCGATCGCCCTAAGCCACTCACACGTGAGCCTTACTCTACCCTTGACCGTCCCTGCCATTTATCGATCGTTTTCACATCCCGCTTTCCTTTCGAAATAAACGAACCACCCCCGGGTGAGGTGCAGTATCGTCCAGTAAATGAACGATACTACACCGTGGTTCGGGTCAGGGACTACTTCGCCTCTCGTAGTGCGTTCGTCCAAGACATCCTTCACTTCTGGCGGGCGTACTCTCCTTTTATTCCCTTCCTTGCCTCATATCGATCTTTTTATCGATGCCTCCCGCCTCCTGCCTCCTGCCCTTTGGGGATCAAACTTTCATTTCTTTGTTGGTTACAAACTCACTTTGTAACCGCCTTTTTTTTCAACTCTCAATTGCTTACCGCACTCTCTTTTTACTGGTTACAAAGTTACAAACTTTTTTCTCATTTAGTCTATAGTATTTTTTTACTATGTAGATATACAAAAAAAATGTAAAGTGAGACTACGATTCAAAAAACTTTGTAACCGTGTAACCACACACGGGTCCAAACAAAAGTACTGGTTACAAACTCACTTTGTAACCAACACAAATTCAACATCAATCCTTCGATAGAACTTTTGTCCCCCGAAGGGGGGAAGGGGGGAAGGGAAAAGGGGAAGAAGGGGGCGCTACTCTCCTTTTATGTGCTTT
>GG745338.1:591607-624281 GCA_000151295.1 Allomyces macrogynus ATCC 38327 | reverse complement strand
CGGATGAGAGGCAGGCCGTTCGCAGGTGTCCGAGCTGTTTATATATCGGCCGGCGAGTTTTACAACCCGGGAGTCGCCGCGGGGGGAGGCCGTTGGCCCGGCCAAGGTCGGGGTCGCGGGGACCGAGCGAAGCGGGGGCCGAGCGACGCGGGCGTCGGCGGCGTCGCGACTGCGGCCGCTGGGGTCGTTACGGGGGACGCATAGTGCGCGGACCGCGGCGGCAGGATCGGCGGGAGGGATGACGAATGCCGAGGCGGCCGTGTTGGTCGAGGTCGTGCGTGGAGGGAGTGCCGCGAGCGAGGCGGCTGCGGCGGGCAGAGCGGGCGAGGGCGTCGCGAGCGAGGCGGGGCTCGCCTGTGCGGGACTCGCTTGTGTGGGCGCGCCGACGACGCTCGACCCGCCGAGCGCGCGCTCGAGCTCCTCGCGCAACTGGAAAATCACTTGGCGTTGGCGCTCGACCTAGCATTGGCGTGGAGCGTCAGCGAAAGGAAATAGCGGGGCGGATCGCAGCGATGCGCGCGTAGGAACGCACCAGGCGCCAGAGCTGGTCGTTTTGCTGCTTGAGCGTGTCTGGGTCGAGCGGCGGGCCCGCGGTCGACATGGTGGCAGCCTGGTCGGTCGGGTCGGGATATGCGAGTGTCGGGTTGGGATGAGCGAATGTCGCGTCGCGCTACACCGCGCGCAGTCGAATCCGAGTTGGGTGAGCGAGCTCGATCGACCGTGACAGGAATAGGTGCGCGCGCAGCGTGGCCAAGCGGCGAAGCGGGCGCGGCTCCCTTGGTGGTGGTGGCGCCTGAATGCGGGCCGAGCAGCGGGTCCGCGGCGAGCGGCGTAGTGGCGGCGCGCGGTATAGATCCAAATGCGGGGAGTCGCGCGCAGTCTATGGTGGCGTGGCCGCCGTCTATGGTTGTCGCGATCGAGTAGAGTGTGGTTGCCGCCAAGCCGATCGTGGAGCGGGCGGGAGGTGGTTGTGGTTTGGCTTTTGCAGGCAATGATTGCCGGAGGTGAAACGGAGGGTTTGAAGCGGCCTGGGTTCGATTTGGCGGTTTGAAGCTTCACACCTTGGTCAGACCATGCCGGCCAGATCTGCAGCATTGCGGCATCTCGCCAAATCTGCAGCGTTGCGGCATCTCGGCCAGTGGCCGGCTCTTCGGCTGGCTTGAGGACGCGCAAGTTGAGCGCGCAGAAACACGCACTCACAACGTCGAGTCAGCTCGAGAGGCATGAGAACTTTGCGGTTGATCCTTGCCCATCGCTGCTGCGACAATTTTCGCTGCGGCTGTGCAGTCGGCATTCCTCATTACATTCAGGCCAACTCCAAACTGTCACCACTTCAGAGGCTGGCAGCTGGCAGCTGGCCACATGGCACACGCAACGCGCAAAAGGCGCAACACGACGCGCCCCACTGCACATCACACGCGTGCGATCGCATGTTCCTGCACGCCAGCGTCTCGACAACCAATCTGAGCGGTCTTCTGTGTGTGTCATTCAAGTCGCGCACAACTGTGCAACTTACGGTCACAGAACGGTGCGGCACCCCTGTCTTGGCCGCTTGTTACGGTTTGACCACTTTGCAGATTCACGGGTGTACGCGTCAAACGTGTCGCAGCCGGTCACTCCAAGATTCTGAAACGGGATCGTGCACCGTCATCAACATTTCGACGCGCCCCACATGGTACGGCCGACCGCCGCTGTTGCGCGCAGCGACTGTCACAGGTTATCCAGTTCTCCAACTGACCTCCTGTATTGCACTGTCATGACGCGACTTGCGACATAAATCTTGTCCAAGTTAGGGTGTCTCCTGCAGCGTCCACGACGACATTGATCGACGCTCAATGCTTCTTGACGGCCCGGCTCGACCAGGACACGGCCTCGTCTGCCATGACACTCACGCCCTGACAGCTGGGTGCCGCTCATGATTGGGCGCGCTGTCAGTGCAAACCGCGTGATGAGGAGGAGTGGTGCGATAATTCCACGATGCGGTTTGCAGGATGGGAAGTCGCATCAAGACCAAGGAACATGGATCACGGCAATGCGCGTTCCTGAACTTGCTTTCGAGGCCGCCAACTCCACAACCGTAGCAGACCGAGCAAACCAGACCGAAACAGGGCTGGTTTGACTCAGTGGAGAAGTAACATGGAGTCTGAACAAGCCACAACCCCAAATCCCCCCTAAGCTTTGCCTGTTCTGCAACCCGCAGTCTTGGCCAACTCGTCCACATCTGTTTCATGCAAATAGGATGTCATCTGGGGTTAAGACGGCCATTTCGCATAGACGTGAAACTGGGCGAAGCCAAAGACTTACCAAGCCACATCGGGGCGCAGGCCACGTGTAGCCGGCCACCAGGCGAGGACGGCCCACGTGTGCATGGTCTCTCCCATGCCATACAGCCCAAGAGGTTCACGTGGGGCTTCTAGGCTCAGGCGCGCCGCTCATCCTTTTCACGGCCTCTCCACTCCCTGCCCGCACCACCGCGTGTGATCTACGGCCACGGCCACGACAACAAGCCATTATTACCGAGCCTTGCCCGGTCCTGTGCCGGTTTGTGCCCACCCGCCGCCGCCAGCATTATGGCTCATCCACCTCCCCCCTCTGCCGCCACCCCACCTGCAACCGCGCCAGACTGCGCCGATCTGACGACCTCGGTGCCCGATTCGACGCGCGCGTCCCCCGTGGCGGGCGACCGCCGTCCACCGTCTTCGTCGTCGTCGTCGTCGTCCTCGTCGGCCGCTGCCATGCCTGCCAGCCCCACCAACCCGCCCGAGAACAATGAGCCTACGCTAGCTTCGCCGGAGCTGCCGCTGCGCCCGCCCTTGGCTCCTCCGCCCACGACCGTCACTTTTGTCCACAAGGTCTTCCAATTACTCGACGACCCGGTCGCGGCCCCGTTCCTGCACTGGGGCACCGACGGTGACTGCTTTGTCGTGCCCAACTTTGTGGAATTCGCGCGCCATGTCCTCCCGCTCCGCTTCAAGCACTGCAATTTCGCCTCGTTTGTGCGCCAGTGCAATATGTACGGATTCACCAAAGTCGCGGCACCGAAACCGGCCAAGGGACGACGCGCGAGCGCGCCTGACGCCCGTGCACTTGCCGAAGCGCGCGCGATCGCCGAGGCAAGAGCACTGGGCGTGGATTCGGGGACCGGCGAGCATCCAAGTGTCGAGGGCGCGACGACGTGGCCTGACGGCGCAAGCAGCAGCAACAGCCTAGCTGTTGAACCCGCGTCGGCCGCGTCTGCGGCCTCGTCCACGAGTGCCGCCGGCCAGCAGTCGTCCACGCACGTCGAGGCCCCATGGATCTTTCGGCACCCTCTCTTCAAGGTCTGTCCACCGTAAAATCGGTCGTGCGCGAGCTCACATTGTTACGCCAGGATGCTGACCGTGATCTCTCCGTCCCCTGATCATGTAGCGCGGCCACCCGGAACTGCTCGACCAGATCCAGCGCAAGCGTGGCCGCCCGCTTAAGTCCGTCTCCACCGCCGCCACGACGACCACGCGGGCCACGGCGCGTGCGGCCACCGCGTCGACCGACGACCCGGCTTCGCCGCACGCCGCACACCACCCCACAACTCCACCCCCACCTCCACCCCTCGTCGACTCGGCATCAGCGTCCGCGTCGATCGGCATGCCCGAATCCGACCGCGTCGACGCGTTACGCGCGAGAATCGAGCGCATTGAGACGGCCATGGCGCGCGACCGGGCGGCACTCGCGCGCTTGGCCACGGCGATCGTGCGTGGACCGGGCCAGGCGGCCGTCGACCTCGCACACGCGGTCCTTGACGCGCTCGCTACCGAGTACGCTGTGAACGTGAGCGACTGTGGGAGTGCGAGTGGCCGTGGACGGTGGAGCCACGATTCGACGGTGCCCCCACCGTTGCCGCCGAGTTCGGACGCGGGACCCCCACTGCCAACTTCACCAGCGGCTCCGCCGTCAGGGCAGTACATGCCCCCACCGCTGCCGCAGCCGGGGCCGCCGCGTTACCATGACCATGCGCGCACGACCCCACCAAATCCGTACGCCGCGCCTCCACCGCCAGTTCCGGTCGACCCGGCGCCGTACCACCCAAGCCCCCCACCGCAGTGGGGCCCGCCGCATCCGTATTCGCACCCGCACCCGCCGCCCGCGGCGCATGGTCACGGTTACTACCCGCCCCCTCCACCACCCGGGTTCGCGTGGCCTCCAGCACCCTATACCAGTGCACGCACTACCCGCCACCGGCCGCGGCGTATGCGCCCCCTTGCCACGCCGTGGCCACCAAGTGCCGCGCATTATTCGGCGCCGCCGCGGCCACCACAGGGTTACTACGACTCGGCGTACGCGGGCGCGCACTTGCCGCACGGGCCCGAGGACACGACGGCGCGCGCTAACGGTGCCAACGGGGTGCCTGAGACGGCGGCTGCGTGCAACAGCGCCAGCGGCGGCAAGCGGCGGTTGCGGCCGTGGGAGACGGACGGGAGCGAGGAGTGATTCGGTGCGCTGTGACGGGGAGAGCCGTGTGCGGAGAACCGGTGGCAGAGATGGAGAGAGAGAGAAAGATAGGAGACACCAATGTATTCCCGCAGGTGGACAAGAAACAGATTGGATTGGATTGCGTGTGATCAAATTCACAAACGGCTGCACCTCCTTTCGACGACTCAATCAAAGAACAGCTGCGTGAGCGTAGCCGCGGCAAAGCGGCCGCAGGAAACGGGCTCATGGGGCCCCGTGCGACTGATTCGCTCACTACGCTCAAGGGAAACGAGGGCGCCATCAGTGTTCTGATCACTTGCGCATCCCGCACCCACTCCGCACCACCGCGCAACACGTACATAGCGCGGCGCGACCTTCACATGCACCTCGCCCGTCGTGCGCCCGCGGTCGTCGTGCAACTCGACCCACGTATCCTCGACGCGCCCAGCAAACTTGGCGTCAGCGACGGAGACGCGCCCACGGCCAATCAGCTTGTCGCCGCGCACGTGGTTGTAGTCGTAGACTTCGAGCAGCACGTCGTCGACGCCCTGCGTCAGCGCGAGCTCGGCCGTGTCGTTAAACACGAGGTTCTTGCCGGCGTCCTTGTGCACGCGGGTCTTGATCTTGTCGCTCCCCGCGAGCAGCATGCAGTACGGGTCGACTTTGCCGAGGAGTTCCACGTTGGCGAGGTTGCGGCCCTCGACTACGGGTGGAGTAGCGGAAGGTGAGTCGCGGATCGGAGGGAGGGCAGTCGCGAGGCGGTGGAGGGGAAGGACACGCACGAATGTCGACCATGACGGTGCGCGCCGGACGTGCGCCAGTCGCCATGCCGCCGGCCTGGGGCCCGCCCATCTGCGGCTGCTGCTGGTACCCGCCCCGCGAACCGTACGCGGCCGTCTGCGGAATGTCGCGGCCGCCGCCGCCGTAGCCCGACTGCTGCGACGCGTAACCGCTGCCGCCACTCGTCGGGAAGGGCGTCGAGTACTGCTCGCCGCCGTGGTGGTGGTGGTGGGGGTAGCTCATTGTGCGGAATGCGGGTCGGTCGAGGTTTGCGGTGCGAGAAATGCTGTGCTGAGAGAGCGAGTGGTCGGCGAGGTCAGCGCGATTTATAGCCTCGGCAGCGAGCTGCGTGTCGCGTCGCGCCCGACTGAAGCGGTGCGAGCGGGATTGACGGACACTCGGTGCAGCGGACCGCGCGCACAGCTGGCCGCAGCGATCCGGTGCGTGCACGACGGCGGGGCGCACAGTCATGTCTCGGGCAAGCGCGAGGTCTCAGCCGGCGCCGAGGAGCGGGCCGTGCGACTCGTGTTGAGGGCGATCATGGCGACAAGGCAAGTTTGCCGCAAGAAGCGGTTGCGTGTGCCGTGGGGGAACGTGGGAGCAAAGCTGAAAGCAGGAATCAAGCTCAGCGTCGAACCGAGACGCGTCTCAGGCTGAGCGACTGACGACCGTCAGGAAATCAAGACAAAATGGTTTGCACCAGATCAAATTCACCAAGAACGGCTTCTCATCTTGCGTTTTTGCTCTTCAACCTTTCACAGCTCCACCGGCGCGGCACCCAGGTGGCCGCGCCTGCATGAAATGGACCGACTCAGGCCCGTGGAGGTTGTCCAATGCTCACTACACGCAAGCGAGGAACAGTCCATCAGCTTCCTGATCACGCAAACGCGCCGCGCACTCCCGTCCCCACCCACCACGCCACGCCACACGTACATAGCGCGGTGCAATCTTGACGTGCACCTCGCCCGCCATGCGGCCGCGGTCGTCGCGCAGCTCCACCCACGTGTCCTTGATGCGGCCAGCGATCTTAGTGTCGGCGACTGATATGCGGCCGCGGCCCATGAGCTTGTCGCCGCGCACTCGGTTGCAGTCCCACACCTCGAGCAAAATGTCGTCGACCCCCGACGCGACGGCGAGCTCGGCCGTGTCGCTGAACGTCAAATTCGTGCCCGCGTCCTTGTGCACGCGCGTCTTGATCTTGTCGCTGCCCGCGAGCAAAAGGCAGTATGGGTCGACTTTACCGATCAGCTCCACGTTGGGCAGGTTGCGGCCCTCGACTACATTGCCCGACGCGCGCCGCATGAGTGAGTTGGTGTGGGGAAGCGGCTCGGACACGACGGAGAAGAGCGGAAACACGCACGGATATCGACCATGACCGTGCGCGCGGGCGGCACCGGCCGGTCGGTCGACACCATTCCGCCGCCGATACCGGTCGTCGCCGCCAGGTAGGGCGCGCGCATCGGCTGGAACTCGGTCGATGGCTGCGACGTGTACATGCCAGGCTGCTGGTGCTGGTACGCGCCCGACAGCTGCTGGTATGCGCTCGCTGGCTGCTGGTACGCGCTCGCTGGCTGCTGGTACACGCTCGCTGGCTGCTGGTACGCGCTCGCTGGCTGCTGGTACGCGCTTGCTGGCTGCTGGTACATGCTCGCTGTCTGCTGATACGCGCCTGCCGGCCGCTGGTATCCGCCCGGCGCGCCGAACGTGCCTGGCTGCTGCTGGAACGCGGCCGAATGCGGAACGTCGCGACCGGTGCCGCTCGAGCCGTCCGACCCGAGCGATTGCGGGCCGCTCATGCCGCCGAAGACGTCGCGCGTGCCGGACCCGGGCGCTTGATGATGGTCGCGGCCGAAGGTGGAGCTCGAGATCGACGACACTGAGCCGCGGGTAGGGTCGCTGCCGCGCATCGCGTACGGGTCCGAGTACTGCTCGTCGCGGCGGTCATGGGGGTAGTAGTCGCTCATGCTGAGGCGAGGTCGGTGGAGGTCGGTGGGGAGGATCGGCAGAGGAGAGAGAGGGCGAGTGCGGCAGATAAAATCCAGTGGTTGCGCGCGTCACTTTATTTCAGCATCGCGTACACCGACGGCGCACGACGTGGTGGACTCGCAGTGGCCGTGCCGCGCGCTCTGTCATGTTTCGGGCGCGCCAGCCGCGTCAAAAACGGCCGCGTCGGCTCGAGCCGGGGGACGCGGAGAGGATGCTGACGAGGGTGGTCATGGAGAAATATCCGTTGTCGCAGCAGCAGGATGCCTCCACGTCAAACCGAAACGCGTTCTGGCCAACCACCAACGACACGAACTAATCAAAGCTCGATTTGCAACTCGAAAAAAAAAATGCAATCCATGTTGATATCTGTACACGACGACTAGACGACCATCCAGAGCGTCGTCTCCTCCACCTCACGTCGACGCCGAAAGGTTCGCGATCCAACGCCGGCCCGTAGGACGGTAGGACGCGCGACGCACGCGGCGGTTTACTACAAAGCGAGAGCGCGCCGCGATGAGATTCTACACGTATGAAAACTCTCCACCGGCAGCCATCAGTCAAAAACTTACGGTGCGCGGCGTGAACTTGACGTGCAGCTCGCCGGCCGACTCGCCGTCCTCATCGCGCAGCTCGAGCCAGCGGTCCTGGAACTGGCCATTGCGCAGGTCGGAGAGCGGCACGCGCGTCGTGCCGACGATCGTGTCGCCCGTAATGTTGTACTTGTTCGAGTCCCAAATTTCGATGATGATCTCCTCGACGCCGTCGGTCACAGCCACCTCGAGCGTGTCATTGAAGAAGAGGTTGCACCCCTCGTCCTTGTGCGCGCGCGTGCGCACGTCCTGGTCGCCAATAACAACTCGCGCATATGGATCCATGTCGCCGAGAACCTCGACGTCCTTCAGGTTGCGGCCCTCGACTACGTGGAGAGAGAACAGCCGGGTCGGGAGATGCGCGCGGTGAGCGGTCGTCGTCGTCCAACACATTTTTCTGCCAGTCCGACGCGTTCTTTCAGCCGAGTTGCTGCCAAGACTCCGAAAACAACGTACGGATCTCAATGAAAACACCCTGGAGCGGGCCGATCTGGGGCTCGGCGGCGGGCGCGTAGTACGAGTCGTCTTGCGGCGGCGGCGCGTAGTACTGCTGCTGTGGTGCCATCGGGCCGTACCCGGCGTCGTAGCCCGACGGCTGCTGCGGCGGCAAGTAGCCGGCGTTCATGGCGGCCTGCTGCTGCTGGATGCGAATCAGGTCCTGCTCGGCCTGCATCACTTGCTGAAGCTCCTCGTTGTGGCGACGCATGCCGGCCTCGTAGCTGTCCTCTTCGTAGCTCATGATGGTAGTTGGCGATTGGTGGTCTTGGGTCCGGTGGGGAGAGAGACGCAGTCCAGACTCGCGCGCGGGGCCGGGCGGTATTTATACGCGGTCCGCGCGCGGCATGATGGTGAATATGGTGGTGGGTGGAGAAACGAGCATGCATGCTGGCAAGACGCGTGCTGGTACTTTGCACTGCGCGAAAGTTGGACAAGACGCGTGTTGAAGGGGGGCGTGCCAAGAGTTTGGGCTTGTGGCGGCTGGGCTGGATGGGCGGTCCATCGCGATCCGCACCGTTCCGACGAAAAGCAACGTCAGCCGTGCGATTGCATTGTTGCTGTCGCTGCTGTCGGTCGCGTCGTTGGGTCCGGTGGCGCCGCGAGGCGGCGTGGACGGTTCGGCAAGGGAGCAGAATGGAAAGGGTTCGGCCGCCGACAAGGTGCTTATGGCGTGCACAGGCAGAAAGAAGAGCGTGCAAACAGAAGACTGGACGAGTTTGGCATTTTGGCGCAGCAGGCCCGGGGCCCACGTGTGCGAGGAGGTGCCCACGAGGGACGCTCAGGCAGCAGACGCTTCACGGACAGACCTCCCAGGCCTTCTCTCGGACTTGAGCACGCTGTTGATGTCGGTTTGACAGCCTTCGTGCATGGCATCCCACACTTTGGTTCGCCACACTGACCGCAGCAGCCTTGCCTGCTTCATCCGCGCGACTTTGCAAACTGCACCAACTCCGACTTCAACGAGCCGGTCACTGGCAGCAACTTGCTGCACGCGATCACGGCTTCCCGGCGCGCCTGCCAACTCGCGTTGCCGGCGCGGTGGGCGGGCTCCGCGCCCGCCGTCCAACCATGGGATCCATTTCACGATTATCCGACGGCGATGACTGGCAACTTTCTGAGAGCGCATCATGGCCGTCCTTGGCCCAGTGCCGCGCCTTTGTCACGGTCTTGACGTCCGACAATTATGTCGAGGGCGCGCTCGTCCTCGCCACGTCCTTACGCGCTGTGGGTCCGTGATCAAGTCGGCAAAATTGGATTTATAGTCAACCGCGACCAGCAAATTGATCAATCGTGGCCGCACGCGTTCGCCTCCCCAGACACCAAGTTCCCGCTCGCCGTGCTGTACACGAACCACGTTACCGACGCATCGCGCGACCGTCTCGCCGCTGCGTTCGACCATATGCACCGCGTCGACCCGATTTGCGTCGACGACTCGCGGCTGGCGCTTCTGAGGGGCCGCTCGGAGTTGCGCTCGTCGTTTACCAAGCTGCGCGCCTGGACACTGGTCCAGTACGACCGCGTCGTGTTGCTCGACGCCGATACCCTCGTTCTGCGCAACGTTGATGGCCTGCTCGACCGTGCGCAGCTGTCGGCCGCACCCGATGCTGGATGGCCCGATATGGTTGGTGTTGATTTGACCATAATGAATGAAGGAATGAACTGCGTCTTTTTGCTTACCGGCGGGATGACCGACATAGTTCAATTCGGGCGTCATGGTCATTGAGCCCAGCCTGGCCACGTTCCACGCGCTCCGGGCCGAACTGCGCGCGCACGGGTCGCTCGACGGCGGTGACCAGGGCCTGCTCAACCAGTTCTTTGGCGCGACGTGGCGCGCGAACCCGGCGCTGCACCTGCCCTTCACCGACAACGTCACGCCGAGCCAAAGCTACATGTGCATCCCAGCGCTGCGCGCGTTCGGCGACACGATCCGCATCGTGCACTTTATCGGCCGCGTAAAGCCGTGGCACTGTCATACCGGGCCGAACGGACACATCGTCGCGCCCGGCCCCGTGTCCGAGGACCTGCGCCTGCTCGTGCAGCGTTGGTGGGCAATGCACGCGATCTTGACGGAAATGGAGGAGCGACACCAGCGCTGGGCGTGGCGGCAAATGGTCACGACGTCGATCACGTCGACGACGACGACTACTTCCTGGTCGTCCCATTCGTCGTGGTCGCGCGACGATTCGTGGTGGTGGGCACAGTACCCGCGCCCGTCGAACGAGGTCATTCCGTTTTCGTACCTCGACTCGAATGCCTCGCGCCCGCCGCGACGGCACCGCAAGCGCAAGGATCTGCCGAAACCGAAACCGGTTGTGCGCCCGCCGCACGCCATGATACTGCCCATTTCGTCCATGGCCTGGGCCACAGCCGACCCGGCCAGCGGCTTGCGCCGAAGACGGCCCGGTGCGCCGGAGCCCGTGATTGCACCGGACCTCGTGCCGCGGCCCACGTCAATGATCGTGGACGACCCGCGTGTGCCCTCGTCCGCCTCGTCGGCCACATCCGATTCGACGAGTTCGTGGTCGAGCGACAGCGACAGCGACGACGATGGCGACTGGCGCGTCCTGCCGCGCACGCCGCCGCCGTCGCCTGCACTCGATCCGGTTGCTGACGACCACGACCAGGACCTGGCGACGCTCGAACAGCGGCTCGTGCGGTACATGCTCATGACGACGATCACGACCACCGTCGAGGCGACGACGACCGAGTCGACCGTGCTCGTGTCTCGCCAGGATCATTTTTGGCGGTTGCAGTGGGACACGACTTACTTGACGACCACTGAGTGTCGGTGGGGGATGGAGCACTATGGATTCGACGAGTCCAGCGGGCCCGTGATTCCGGCCCGCGTCGACTCGCTGATCGCGTCGATGCTCGATCAGCGGCGCAAGCAGGAGCAGAAGCTGGTTGCGGAGACGAGCTCGCCGTCAACGACGACCCCCTCGCTCAGCTCTTTTGATGCGCCTTCGGCACCGCTCAGCCTGTCGACGCTGGACGGCTGGGATCTCGACCCGTTTTTGCCGCAGACGCCGCCGCCCTCGCCCGCATCGGTCGCGGTCGACCCGCCGCTACTCGTCGACCAGGCACTCAACTTGGACGTGGTCGAGCAGAAACTCGTGCACTACGTACTCATGACCACCGTCACGACCACAGTCGAAACGACGACGACCACGTCCACGACCTCCCTTTCGCAGGACGAACATTTTTGGCGACTGAAATGGGATGTCGGGTACCTGGCGACGCCGACCGCCGTGTGGGGACTCGAGCATTACGGCGTCGATGAGACCAGCGGCCCCGTCATCCCCGAACGCGTCGACTCGCTGATCGCTTCGATGCTCGAGCAGCAGCGCAAGCAGCAGGCGCTGCAGAAACCGGCCGGCGTGCACCTGTCGTCCGAGGAGCATTTCGGCCGCGTGAAATGGGACGACGCGTACCTGACGACGGAGGAGGCCAAGTGGGGGCTCGAGCACTATGGCATCGACGAGACCAGTGGACCCGTGATCCCGGAACGCGTCGAGTCGCTGATTGCCTCGATGCTCGAGCAAAAGCTGAAGCAGCAGGTGCTTGCCGCTGCCGAACCGCTGCCGCTGCAGATCGCGCCGTCCGTTCCGATGCCATTTGAATCGCCCAGCTCGTCGGTTGCTGGATCCGATGCGGTTCACGACGCACTTTCACCACCGACCGTACCGTCCGCATCGCTCGGGCCATCCAACCTTGCACTGCTGGCGTCGTCCAGCTCGTCGATTTCTTCATGGGATGATGACCTCGATTTGCCGCCGCCACCACCGCCACCGTCGCCTACCTTGTCGCCCGCCGAACCGCCGCACGCACTCAACCCGGACGCGCTTGAGCAAAAGCTCGCGCACTACGTGCTTGTGACCAAGGTGACGACCACGGCCGAAACCACAACGACGCTCTCCACCAACCACATTGCGCAGGACGAGCATTTTTGGCGGCTCAAGTGGGACACCGGGTACCTGGCGACGCCGACCGCCGTGTGGGGCATGGAGCACTACGGTGCCGACACGACCAGTGGCCCCGTCGTTCCGGAGCGCGTCGATTCGCTGCTCGCGTCGATGCTCGTGCAACAGCATAAGCAGCAGGCACTGCAAAAACCGGCCGAGCCGGCTGCAACGGTCATTTCGCCCGAGGAGCACTTCGGCCGCGTGAAGTGGGACGACCAGTACCTAGCGACAGACACGGCCAAGTGGGGGATGGAAATGTATGGCGTCGACGAGACGAGCGGGCCCGTGATCCCGGAGCGCGTCGAGTCGTTGATCGCGTCGATGCTCGAGCAGAAGCGCAAGCAGGAGAAGCTTGGCGCTGCCGCGGCTGCGTCGGTGCCGACTGACCACGGCGTTGCGCCATCACGACCCGCCGGCGTCTCGGAAACTAGTCTGGGCAAGTCTCCGCTTGCACCGGCGCTCGATCACGCGCCCCTGGCAGCATTGGTGCAGGCGGATCACGCCGTCGTGCCACCACCACTCGTTACCGATTCGGAAACCGATTTGGACAAGCCGCTTCCTGTGCCCTCGCTCAGCAACGCGCTCGCTTCATTATTGGGACCGGCGGACCACGATGTCACGCCACCCCCGCTTACAGCCGGCTCGGACGCCGATTCGGAAACGCCACGTCCTGCGCCATCGCTCAGCGACGCGCTCGCAACTCACTTTTCGGAATCGTCGCCGCCGTTCATCCCGGATCGCGACTCGTCGCTCGTAGCCTCGGCCATGATGGACTGCAAGGATTCGCGGCTGGCCGAGAGCGAACAGGGCGCCGGGGCCACGCTCGCGCCGCGTCCAGCTGGGCCGGAAGACTCGCTTCCATCTCGCCTGCCGTCGTGGAACCTGTCGACTCACGCGCCCACGACTCCGACCGATCTCGTCGAGCAAAACCCGTTCCACCTCGCGCCCGCGTCGCACTACAGCTGGCCGGTGGGCGAGTTTGATGACGCGCCGTTTGACCGGTTCAGCACCGCGTCGCAACTCGTGCCTTCCATCCCAGAAACCAGCGAGCCCGGCGACGGCGTTGAGCGCCCGCCATTGCTTCTGCGACCGCGGCCTGACGAGCCCGGCGTTCCAGCACCAAATCTCGACGCGCCAGCTGCCTCATCTCTTTGGCCTGATGATGATCCCGCGCCGCTGCCCATGAAGTCATCGGCCTCGTCCAACTTTGCCGAGCTCGACCACGATGAATCGACCAAGCACGCTGTCCTCGCGTGGCTGTTGAAAACGCACCAAGCCGGCAGCGGCAGCAGCAGTTCCGCGCCGACGGTGCGGCCAAAACCCGGCGCAGCGTCCGAACCTGTTCTGTCGACGGGCTCGTCGCCGGCGTCGTCCGTCGGGGATGGCGCCGAGTGGGACGACGTGGATGACGACGATGCACCTCTGCCGCTCCGCACGTCGTACGGGTCACTGCCGCGCCCGCGGCCGCCGTCCAGGATCCGGTTTGACGGATTACCTGGGAACCTGATGGATGAGGAGGACTTGGCGCCGGTTGCGATTTCGATCCCGGAGCCGAGCGAGCCGGGTGTGGGCACACAGCTGAAAAGCGACTACGCGGTTGTTGTGCACGTCGCCGAGTCGGTCGGGTCCAACGACGACTTTAAAGTGCCCGCGAAGACACCTTCACAGCCCGATCTCAAGGTGCCGATGGAAAGCGAGCCGACCGGCTTGGCGTTGGCTTCCAATGCACACGCGTTGCAGCCCATCCGCTACCAGCACGTCACGACCACGACGACCACTGCCGTCACGACCACGTCCACGACCGCGACGACCTCGGCGCTCACCCAAGCTGCCGAAGCGGCTGCGCACGAAATCGTCCAAATTGCCGAACCGCTCCCGTCGCCGTCACCGGCGCTGCAAGCGCACGATCTTGCCGTGCTGTCCGCTCTGGAGAGCGATGTGACTCGACCGAGCATTATCCACGACGCCGTCGAGGGAATCTCCGTCGATTTCCCGTCGCCATCCTACGCGACCAGCGAGGTTTCGGACGGCAGCGCGTCGCCCGCTTTGTCAAGCAGCACGGGCGACAGCTCACTATTCTCGGATGTTTTGGACTTGTACGGCACGGTCCCGCGACCCCCATCGCCCGAGGTCAAGGAATCGTTGCCCGCGCTCGATTTGCCACCGCAGTCGCCGGCCCAACCGGTCGCTCAAGAAGACCACGATTCGGCACTTCCGGGGTTGGCGGAACCGCGCACGAACAGAATCAAGTCGGTCGCGCTCGCGATTCGGCTATTGCAGCGCAAGCGCGCGGATATGACTGGAAATGCGGTCGGGAACGCTGTGCCGCAAGACGAAACAGTGGTCGCACAAGATGCGGTCGCAGCACTGGATCCGATGACCACGCTCGTGCAGTCCGATTCTGCCCCAGTCGCCGAGCTCACGGCACCACCAACCGACGCGCCCGAACCGGCGGCATCTGCCGGGACTCAACTCAACTTTGGCGGCGTCCATCCGGATCACAGCGCACCTCCCATGCTCGACGTCGTCGCATCCCCGCACGCATATGAACCACCTGCGCCGCTGCGGCCGGAGCCGCCGGCTGGCGCGCCAACGGCGCGGATCAAGTCCGTCATGGCCGCGATGCGGCTTCTACAGCGCAAGCGGGCGCAGCTCGACACGTCGGTGGAGTCGGATGACGTCGACACGGCGCTGGATCAGCAGATTGAGGGGCCGCCTCGCCCTGCACTGACGTTGTGCATCGGCCCAGACAGCGAGCCCGGTTCGTTTGCGTCCACGGACCTCGACGACGCGCAGCTTCCGCCGATTCGCGTCTTTGACACGGTTGATTCGCTCCGGGTCGACGACGACGACGCTGGTCACGCTGTTGGCAATGAGAGTCCCTCGATCATCTCGCCAACTTCCTCGATCCCGCTCGTGAACGCTGCCAGCATCCCCGCCGCGCAACCAAGCAAGACCCAGAGCATTGCACCGCTCGGCACGAGCTCCGAGGACCTGCTGCCACCTCCACCTCGACGTGGCCAGAGTCGGCTCAAGTCCTCGGCACTCACAGCACTTGCCGCAGCTCATGTCACGGCCCCGTCGGCCGAGTCACTTGCTACCACGGCCAGCCCTTCGACAGCAGTCACGGCATCTGCAACCGCGACGACTTCGCTTGCGCGTCTCCCCGATCCACTCGATGTCCCGCATGCAGAGCCTGGTGCTGAGCACGACTCTACGCCGACACACGCCAAACCTCTTGGATTGGTCGAACCGCCCATGAGCGAGAAACTCCCACCGCCGCCGCGACGCGGTCAAAGCCGATTCAAGAGCGCTGCGTTGGCCGCGGCAATTAGCGCGTCTCACGCGCCGCGCCGCCACTCGTTATTGGCGCCGTCAATTGACTCGACGGATCCGGCAACCAATGCCAAGGTCGACCCGATGCCGTTGATTCCCTCTCCTCCATTATCGCCGTCGAGCAGCGCAACCACGTCTGCACCTCACCCCCTGGCTCAGACCGCAACCGACGCGGTGACATCTGCTCCAGTGACTGACCAGCTTCCACCGCCGCCACCGCGCAGGCAACGGAGCTCGCTCAAGGCTGCTGGCCTGGCTGTCATGGGAGCCAGGATTTCCTCGCCTTCGGCCTCGAGCAATCAAGGTCAGATCGGCGCGGTTCAGTCCGATCCGACTTCCAGACCCGTTGCCGGTCTTCCTTCAGCCGTTCTGCCCCCGCCGCCACGACGCCATCCACCTTCAACATCCCAGTCGGCGAGCCAGACGGAGCCCATTGAACTCGTTGAAGTGCGCCCAACACCAGCGCGGCATGCACGACCCGAAATGACGGCGCCGAAACCCGCTCTCGACAGTCCACCTCCGAGAAGGCACACGCGGCCACCACGGCCGTCCCGTCCGTTCTCGGAACTCACGACTCCTCCTCCCACATCGTCGTCAGGCCCTTCCAAGCCCGAGCCAACCGCGAGCATGCTCACGACGGCGCCCGCCGTCATTGTGCCTAGCCGGCCCGTATCGCCGTCGACCTCGCTGTCACGCTTGTCCGTCACGGAAAAATTCACCGTGTCGCCTGGCAAGGTTACAACACCCGTGCGCCGCCCAACCGCGCCGTCGGCGCCGACCGAAACAGAGGAGCCAGCGGCCGCGACCGCGACACCCACGGCACCGCCCCTCACGACGCGGCTGCCGAGTTCGGCGCCGTTTGTGTCGGTGCAGCGGCTTTGGCAGGATGGGGCCCGGTGGCGCGGTGTCGTTGCCA
This sequence comes from Allomyces macrogynus ATCC 38327, assembly GCA_000151295.1. Lineage (NCBI taxonomy): Eukaryota > Fungi > Blastocladiomycota > Blastocladiomycetes > Blastocladiales > Blastocladiaceae > Allomyces > Allomyces macrogynus. The sequence continues at coordinate 607,764 of GG745338.1, read as the reverse complement.
TCGTCCTTATCGCTGGGACGGCAATTGCAGTGCTCGGGCTCTTGGTTGGGCTGCCTTTCTTGCTTGTTTTTGCTGCGTAATGGTTGTTTGCCTTATCTCCACCCTGTTTGGTTCGTTTGTTGACCAGTTTTGCTCGCCGTTGTTGCCGCATCGTTGTCAGCCTATGTATTACCCATTCGAAATAGAGACTTGGTTTGCGTCCCTGGGCGGATCCTCTCTGGCGCGCATTGGCTTCGCCCGGTCTGCAGATGTGAGAACGATCGAGAGGTGTGCGCGCGTCCTGTGCGCAGTTGTATTCCTTTCCGAGCGGTGAACCATTGCAGGCGCTCTGTGTTGGCGGAAGCGAAGCGTACCCACGCGTCGCGACCTCGCATGCAGCGATGAGGACCGACTGACTTTTCGTAAGAATCATCTCGTGGGACTGGTCCGCGTTGGCGCGCTGGGATTGCTCAAAAGTGTTCTCGCAGCAACCGCCGACGTTGTCCACCGGATTTGGCATGATTTTGCGCTGGTGTCCACCCCCAGCCATTGCCTGTTCGCCAAGTTCATCATGATCGCTGCACACCACGCCGGTGAAGGCCACACACACGAGATAAATTCTGCAAAATGCAAGAAATTGCTCTAGTTCCCACCTTTTGCTCCAACCCTCCTGCGATCGACCACAGTCGATCACTCGATATTCGATCACCATCGGATTGTCGCACCACGTATCGCCCGCTCTCGCTGCTGTTCGCGACACCAACGTCAGCCAAGCACCTCAAAGGCAATGATAAACTTGAGAACACATATCAAAACGACGACATTTATGGAAAATGAGCACATTGCGTGTGCGTTCAGTCATCGCAAGGCGACGAGCCAACGACGTTCTGGTCCCTGGGTCGCATCAGCCAATCATTGGGCGTGAGGGCTGCGAGCTCCGCTCACTGTTCCAGCTCAGCCCGCTCCAGAAACGACCGACCACCACGATGGAGTGCCTGGAGCCACGCCCATTGGGCAAGACAGGCAACAGCGTTCAAGGGGGGCGCAGCCGCGCGAGGCCGAGGCCGAGGCCTTGCGTGTGTGCGCCGATCCTTGGCAACGTCAGCCCGGCCGCCACCACTGGCACCACTTCTCGCCACCGTGCGCGCTTCGTCGCGGATGATCAAGGCCCACATGTTATGTTGGCCGGCAATTGTCGCCCTGTAGCGTGCGCCCCCCTTGTGTTCCTGACGACCTCACCATCGTCTATAAACAGGCCCTCCTCGCGCGCCTCTTCTTTCCCTCTCGAGTAGACACTCAACCATAGATTCCGTCGCTCCGAGTGAAGACTTGCTTCTTTGCTCTTGCCCCTGATCTGCTCGCGCGCTTCCACACGCGACGACAACGACGATCTGATCTCGCGCGATCTCGCCCAAAATGACGACGCCCAAGCTCTCGGCCCTCGCGCTCGTGGCTTTGGCCACGATGTTGTTTGGCACTTTTGACCAGGTCGCCGCCGCTCCGAAGCCAGTTCGCTCTGGCACGGGTCGCCTCGCGCAGTTTGACATGTCGCCGGTTTCGTCGCTGGCCAAGCGCGCCGTCGGCGAAGGGACCTACTACGAGTACGCATCGTCTTTCTGCCTTCTTGGCCGCGCGAAAATGATCAAGCGCGTTGCCAACGTTGTTCCTGTTGCCAAAACTGACAGTTTCTGCGCTTCCCCTCTTGCTGATGGCCTCTTGTAGTGTTGGTGCTGGTGCGTCCGTCCATTTCTTGAACCAAATCAGCAAGAATCAGCAACCAGTTCGCGGGGATCCTGCTGCATGTGCACCGGTTCGCGCGAGGCGTGGACGGGACCATGCGTGTTGATGGCGTGCGCACAACAAAGGAGACCGCTTGCCCGAAATGGCGTTACAGTTCGGGTTGGCACTGGTTGCATTCCGTTCTGTGGCGGTTTCGGAAGCTTTCGCGCAACAACTCACGTCCCACAACATGATGTGCGAACTGATCCCTCACCGCCCCTGTTGCTGCTCGTTCTTCTCTTTCGTAATTCCAGGCTTTGGCGCTTGCGGCGAAATGCACTACGACGGCGAATACGTGATCGCACTCAACGACAAGGACTGGTATGGGTCGCCGTGCTTTTCTTGCGTCGCCATCACGGCCAATGGCAAGGGCCCCATCAAGGCCAAGATTGTCGACAAGTGCCCGGGCTGCAAGAGCGGTGATCTCGACCTGTCGCCCGCTATCTTTCAGTACTTCTACCCGCTGGGTGTCGGCCGGTTCACTCTCGAGTGGACGTACACGTCGTGCGGCGCGGATCCGGCGCCTGTCCCGGTCCCCGCTCCGACGTCGGTCTACACGCCGCCCCCGGTGCCGACGTCGGTCTACACGCCCCCTCCGTCGGCCACGACCACCAGTACGCCTGAGCCGGCCCCAAGCACGACGAGCACGTCGATTGCCGCGTCAACCTCGATCTCGACTGCAGTTGCACCAGTTCCGACCATCACGTCGTCCATTGCCGCGCAGCCGACGTCCACAGTCTCGCCGTCCACCGAGCAGCAGAGCACGACTTGGTCGGTCGTGATTTCGGCCACGCAGTCCGCGTCGCAGCAAATTTCGTACTCGTACTCGCAGACCACGGCTTCGCAGCAAACGACGACGACGACGTCGCCTGTTCTCACGCAAAATGACGCGCCCACGTCGACCACGTCGAGTGCGTTTGCGACCGCGACCACGGTTTCGACCTCGGTGGCCGCGCCGGAGGCTACCACGTCGAGCCAGACGGTCGCGTCGACTTCTACGACGAACGAAATGACGTCAGCCACTTCGCAGCCTTCCTATTCGGCCCCTGCGGCCACGACCGCCACCACCACCGCGTCGACTGTGCCCGCTGCGACCGTGACGAACACGACCGTTACCAGCACGGCCACCGCGACCACGACGGCGCCTGCTTCGGCCGTGGGTGTTGCGACGCACGTCGGGTACGACCCCAAGACGGCGACTAACCCCTACCTCGATTTCCTCGCGTCTCCGGCGTACTCGGCTGGCCTGTCTCTCGAGGCCCGCATTCTCGTTGAGCAAATGGCCGCTGCGTGGGAAATCCAGCGCCAGCGTGACCTTGGCCTGCGTCTCGACTAAGGATGGTCAAGCGGCAACCAAACGAACAACAGCGATGCTGACGACGAGCGTGTGGTTTAAGTATGGTAGTTGGCCTCTGCGCGACCGCGAGGCCTGGTACTGTCGGGTGGACAAGCTGCGGCTGAGTCACGCGGACACGCGCACCTGGCGCACCACGCTCTTGTCCCGCCACCACGCGTGGAATTTGCTGGCCTTGACGATCTGGTCCGGTCGCAGCGTCAAGTGCGGAACCAAGCACTCGACGTTGCATTGCTTTGCCCGAATCCTCGCTTCCCGCCCGGTCAGATTCGCAAGTGCGCTGGCCGAAAGCGATGCATTATTGGTGACCTGTCGCCACGTCGTTGGTGCTGTCATTATTTCCGTGTTGTTTGTTTAGTTCTTTTGCTGTTTCCGATCTTTGCTGCCTACACTACCTGTCCACGCTTTTGCCAATGTTTCTATTCACGCCTACCTTGCAAAGGGATCGTCTTGAAGCCATCTTGCTGGCCCTCTACACCTTCTTCTCCATATTTTCGATAAGTGCCCCGCACCCGTTTTGTCGCTGTCCGACAGTCTTTATGATGCATTCTGTGCCTTGCTCGACCTTGAGTCTGTATTCGCCAGCTACCAGGAAGTATGGGCGGGAAAGTATGAGCCGCAGGTGGAGAGCGTTAGCTAGAGGTCGCATCAGGTCGCCGTCCCGCGCGACCTCTGTCCGCGTCCCTGTCTTTCCTGAACCCTCGCTCACCGCCCTTGAAAGAGATAAACGCCAAAGCGGCCTGGAAGCGTCCCCACGCGTCCACAAGTTGCGGTCAACCAACACATCAACTGTCAAACGCCGGATCACTGACTCGAGAACACTCAAGAAACGCACGTCCGCGGCAGTAGCGTCAATTCGACCGCGACCATGCCTCTGTGCCTTACGCGACGGCTGCAAGCACCGACAACTTGATGCAACTATTGTTCGAGGAAGAACTTCTCGTGTTTGAGTGATTCTTATGGCCCCACGGCCAACCGGACCACGGCCGCCTACGATCAGCCCGTCCGACCTACAGCAAACGCGCTGACCGACGCTCATTGTGATCAATGATGATGTGAATCAAGCTGGAGCAGCGGTTGAGTTGTTGGAAGCGTCGAACGATGTGCCGCTTCGTGCGGACACGGTTTGATCAGTTTTGGCCGGTCCCTTTTTGATGCCACGCCTGCGCACTCCTCCAGTGCCTCCGGTCGGCTCTCGGTCCTCAAAAGGAAAGTTCAAGAATGGAATAACACCGGGTGTGTGCTCATTGGTGCTCATTAGGAAGGCGGGGATCCAAATTCCAAGGGAAGGGGGCGCGCAAGCGTGCGCGGTGGAAGTCTTGCCTTGCCGATCCTTGGCAACGTCAGCCAAGCCGCCACCACTTCGTCGTTGGTGTCGTCGTCACGGATGATCAGGCCGCCTCCTCGCCCCGCTACCCTGTTGCGCTGTCTTGTATTCGTGTCCCCCCCCCCCCCCCCCCCCGAGCTCACCGGACCATATAAACATGCGGTCCCCCGCGCCCCTACCTGTCTCTCCTAACTGGCACCCAGCTCCCGGCCAATCATCTCCGCTTTGCAGAAATACTCTCTCGCGCGAGTGCCTCTTCTTGTCTCGTAGCCCCCGATCTGTGACTCTCGCTTGCGCACGAACGCGGTGAACCGACAGTGAACGCGCCTCGATCACGATCATGTCGTTCAAGTATTCCATGCTCGCCCTCGTGGCCTCCGCCACGGTGCTCTTCGGGACGCTCGACCTGGTCGCCGCCGCCCCGAAGCCAGCACGATCGGGCTCAGCGCGCCTCGCGCAGTTTGATATGTCGCCGGTTTCGTCGCTGGCCAAGCGCGCCGTCGGCGATGGAACGTACTACTCGTACGTGTTTCGTTTTGAATGATGGCGTGGAGACAGCAAATTGAGCTCGAGACTAACTGGTCACCGCCCCCTATCACTCGCCGGCATAAATATGTAGCGTCGGTGCTGGTGCGATTAGTTTTCTTCTCTTGTGATTGGAGCGGAGTTGCCAGCCGAACGCCGACACCAATCGCTGCTGTCGTGGAAGTGCCACTCAACCGCGATCGTGATCGCGTTCATGCGCGCGCTGAACCAGAGCGGCAACATGGGGAGGCACTTTCCTCGGATAGCGCTACAGTTTGGATTGGCGTTGGCTGCAGTGGCTGCATCGCTTGGCTACCTGCACGGGACGCATGCATGATCTGATATTGAACTGATCTATTGCCCCTACGCGTCTCTCACCCGTCTTCCAGGTCTTGGCGCTTGCGGCGAAATGCACTACGACGGCGAATACGTGATCGCACTCAACGACAAGGACTGGTATGGGTCGCCGTGCTTCACGTGTGTCGCCATCACAACCAACGGGAAGGGCCCCTTGAAAGCCAAGATCGTGGACAAGTGCCCGGGCTGTGCGAGCGGCGATCTCGACTTGTCACCCGCCGTCTTCGAGTATTTCTACCCGCTGAGTGTCGGCCGGTTCCGCTTGGAATGGACCTACTCGTCGTGCGGCGCGGATCCGGCCCCTCTACCGGCGCCCTCTCCAACGCCGGTTTACACGCCGCTGCCGGCCCCAACGTCGACGTATGTGCCACCGCCGGTCTCGACGTCGACATACGTGCCGCCGCCCGTCGAGACCTCGACCTCGACGCCGCCGCCGGCCCCGTCCTCGACCTACACGCCCCCACCGGCTGAGACGTCAACTTACACGCAACCGGCCGAAACGTCGACGTACACGCCTCCGCCGTCAACCACGATCATCAGCACGCACTCGACCTACGTGCCGCCGCCGACTTCCGCGTCCACGGATGTGCCTCTGCCCACGACCGCGTCCACGAGCTTGCCCGAGCCGACGCAGATCACGTCTACCAGCACGTCCGAACCGACGCAAGTCTCGCCCACCAGTACGCCCGTGCCGGTTCCGACCACGGCGAGCACGACCACCGACACACCAACTCCCACCATCGATCCGCCCGCCTCGACCGCAGTTTCGTCGTCCACCCGGCAGGAGACGCAGCTCGCGACCTACACGCCGCTCCCCACCCAGTTGTCGGCCATCAGCTCGGCGTCCACTGCGCAGGAGACGGTTATCTCGTCCAGCCCCGTTTCGACCGACTCCACCGTGTCTACCGTGTCCACCTGGCAACAGGACACGACCACGTCTGCTTCTACCGTCCCGCAGCAGACCATGACCTCGTCCACGGCGGTGTCGCTTCCCGAGTCGTCGGTCTCGTCATCTGTTGAGCAGCAAACCACAATCAGGACGGCGTCGCCGTCGGTCACGGAGCAGCAGAGCTCGACCACTACCTCGTGGCCCAACGGGAAGCCGACCACGACCTCGTCACGCGACGCGCCCGCCCCGATTTCCTCGACGGATCAGCCGACCGTGATCGCGTCGCCGACCACGTCGGCCTCCACCAAGCAGCATCCGTCGGCGATTGCCGAGTCAACCTCGTGGTCGACCGCGTGGAGCACGGCGTGGTCCACCCAGCAGCAATTCACGACCTGGTGGCCGAACGGGTCGCGGCGCACGACCTCGTCGAGTACCCCGCCGGCAACTTACTCGGCTCCCGAGCAGCAGTCGTCTTCGTCGTCCGTGACCGACGCTCTGACGCAGAACGACGCGCCATTGTCAACCTCGTCGGCTCCTGCTGTGACGTCGGTTTCTAGCCCAGTGCCCGTGCCCGAAAGCACGAGCTCGGCCTCGACGCTGCCCACCGCGTCTGAGCAGCCGTCCGTGACGGTTCCAAACTTGACGGTCACGTCTTCGCAGAAGACCACGGAGCCAGCTGCTCCAACGACCGAGACGACCGTGCAGCCGCCGATCGCGACGTCCACTACGTCGAGCGCTGAGCCTGTCGTGACTCCCTCGACTGACGTGCCCGCTGCGACCTTGGCGTCACCCGTCGCGACCAGTAGCACGTCGGTGCCTGTGGAGCAGCCTGTTTCGACTTCCAGCCCGGTCGCGACCAACGGCCCGGCTCCGACCAACAGCGACTACTACGACCCCAAGACGGCGACCAACCCGTACCTCGCCTTCCTCACGGATCCGGTCTACTCGGCGAACCTGTCGCTCGCGCAACGCATCATCGCCGAACAAATGGCCGCCGAGTGGGAAATCCAGCACCAGCGTGATCTTGGCAGTCGCTCGGACTAAGCGCGAGCATCGGTGTTCGGTTGGTGGTAATGGCGAGTATGCGCGCGCTGGTGAGAGTCCGGTCGGTTGGCATGACGTGCGCAACCACATTTCTCGGCTCCACTGGCGCATTGTACGACGGCGCGTCGTTTGCAAGGGCGCGACGTTGCCATGGTCCCGCTCGTGGATCTGGCTGTGTTGCTCGATCCGCTTTGGTCGCGTCGCAATGGACGGACTCTCGCAGGGCCAAGAATGGGCCGGACTGCGCCAAGGACGGCGCCGATCATGGTCATTGCATTGATGCACTCGGACGCACCCGAGCTTTCAGGTGAAGAGTGAGTCCGCTCAAGTCGCGGCCGCGTTCAATTGCCGCAGGTTTGTCATTTTACGTTTCGGCTGCATTTGTTTCTCCTTGCCGTTTTTTGTTGCTACACTGTTGCTGCGTTCTGTCGTTGCTGCGTTGCTGTCCCTTCGTGCCCACCCTGCTCATCCTGCCATCTCCATTTTGCATCGCGTTCCCAATGAACATGGCTATAATTCAATGCAAGAACTCAACTCGACACCCTACGCAGGTCCTCATTAGTGGGTGCGTTGCGTTTCGGGTAGAAGTCGCTGATACCCTGATAATTTGAACATTAACCCGCCAGGACCAGTAATCAACAACCATCAAACCATTAACGGAGCAAGGTGGAGGAGAAGATTCTCCACCCTTTGGAGCTCGCGACAAAACCCGTCCTACTGTTTGTTTGGTGATGCTTGTGAACCTCGGCTTGCGTCTGCTTGGTCCAGTTTCCCGCAGGCTGCGGTCAATGCGACCACAATTCGACCTGACAGAGCTGCGACAAGTATGAGGTCAGTGGGTTCAACGCTGGCTTCATTCATGCTCAAACGAACGACCTCACAAAATTGAAGAACACACGCCAATTCCCTTCCCCGCACAAATGCCACCTGCAAAGCGCAACGCGCCCGGCCCCACGGCCAACGAAACTAATCGGCAACACACCAATCTACCCGCAACTCAGTGCCCACGCCCGCGCCCACGGCCGCCACGTCCACCTCGCCCTCCGCGCCCTCCGCGCCCACCACCACGCTTAAACTGCGGCCGGTCCGGCCTCGGCTTCGGTGATGGCGTCGGGATATTCCCCGCCTTGATTATCTGGAACGCGGCATTGAACTTATCACGGTGTCCGCCGGACTCGCGCATACTCGCGTCCTGCGCTTTGGCGTTCGCGCGCACCTTCTTGGTCTTGCCGCGGTCGTAGTCGGCGTCGTACTTGTCGGGCCGCTTGCGCTTGCCCTGCTTGAGCTGCTGGTCGAGGTAGCTTCGCGCGTACCGCGCCTCGACGGCCTCGCGCACGTCCTCGGGCTTGTCGGCGGCAAGGGACCATGCCGCCGTGCTGTCGGCCGACTTGGGGTCAAACTTGACGAGCGTCTTGGCGGGCTTGCCTGGCGACGACGAGGGGGATTTGGACTTGCCAGACTTGGCGGTCACGGCGGCGAAGGCCGCGGCGAGCGCGGGCGAGAAGTTGGGTGCGGTGGCGGGCTGCGGTGCGGTCAGTCCTTCCTCCTCTTCCTCCTCTTCGTCATCGTCGCTGCCCGACTGCGTAGCGCGAGCCGTCGAACCTTGTGCCGGTTCGTCATCCGAGTCGTCCGAGTTGCTCGAGTCCGACGAATCCGACGCGGCCGCCGTCGCAGACTGTGCCCTTGCGGGAGACGCCGACTTGCGCGGTGCGGGTGCGGGTTCCGCATCCGAGTCGGTCTCGGGCGGCGTCACCGTCGCAGCAACCAGCGCTGCAGCGGCCTTCTTCTTCTGCTTCGGCGACACGACCACCTTCTCCTCCACGTCGTCCTCGTCGCTGTGCTCCTCGCGGAGCTCCTTGGCCGTCGCCTGGGCATCGGCCATGCGCTTGGCGAGCGTCCCCTTGACTTTATCAACAATCGCGGCCTCGACCTTGGCCTTGAGCGCGGCGCGCGGCGGCGCGTCCATGAGATCGTCGAGCCCGTTGTCAACCACGACAATGTTGCGCTTCAACCACCGCAGCGCAAACAGCTTCTTGTCCCGCGGCGACAGCGGGCCCTTGGCCTTGGCGTGCTGCTTGAGCGCCTTGAGGAGCCGAACCTTGTCCTTTGCCGGCAGCTCGGCCACGCGCGGCAGCTTGGCTGGCCGCTTGCGCGCGGGAACCGCCGCGTCTGAGTCGCTGCCGCTCTCGCCATCATCGTCGTCGTCGCGATCACGCGGCACAGGCGACCCGGGTTCAGCGACGGCGCGCTCGGGCGACGGCGAGACGGACGGCGGCGGCGAGAGGATCCCGGCGGCCTTGCCGGCCTTGCCCTTGGCGACGGCAGCGGTCGACAAGAACCCGCGCTCGGTCATGCGCAGATCGTCAACCGTGTAGAACAGCAGGTAGGCGTTGGCGCTGAGCACGGTGCTCTGCGAGACTTGGCTCACGCGCTCGTCGTTCATTTCAAACCAGATGCCGTTGGCCGCCTTGACGTACGAGTAGTAATGCCCGCCGTGCGCGCCGCCGCTGTGCACGATCACGGCCTGCAGCTGGTAGGTGATGCGCTTGCCGTTGGTCGTGGCCGACCCGGGTGCCGGCATGCGTTTCTTCTTGCCGAGCGTGCCGTGGTCGCCGACCGACGCCGTCATGTAAGGGGTCAGGTTGAGATCGGCCTCGAACGCGATCGGCCGGTTGATCTTGACGCGGCCGCGCGCGCCGTACGCGAACCGCTTGAGTTGCAGGCACAGGACCGCGGGTGCCTGGTGGAACGTCATGCGCTTGGATGCATTGACTTTTTGCTTGCACCTACGATCGCGGAGCGGCCACGTCAGTGACCGATCAAGGTCGGAGGGTGAGCAAAAATGAGTTGATCGTACCCGTCACACTTCCACTCGTTGCCCGTGCAAAGAACCTCCGGGCTCGTGTACTTGTGCAGCGCCTCCTCGACTGAGTTGACGCCCGACGGGATCTCGAGCGCCGGGGCCAGCTCCATACTGAACGTCTTGGACGAGTAGGGGCACCGCGGGCACCGCACGTTCGATTGCACCCACCCGCCCATGATCTGGTGCAGCGCCGTCGTGCACTTGGACGCGTAGTCGAGCTGGAGACTGGAGAGGAAGCAACGGTTCGCGTCAATTGCTCTGATCGCTCGCTGGAACCGAAATAAGTGGACAAACGCACGACTTGAACGGCGCCAGAAGACCTATCTCCACCTTTTCCAGCAGCTTGCACATGAACTCATGCGCGTCGGCCTGGCGGTACGGCGTGAACTCGCGGCCAATCTCTACATGACCACCGATCAAAACGTCAGGCGCCCGTTCCCTCGAATCCAAGTCCATTTCGCGCGCGCGTGCGGCAACGTACTCTGCAACCGCTGCAAAATCTGCTTGGGGTTCACGACGCGCGTGCCGCTATGCATGGCCTTGTGCAGGTCCTCGAGAATACACAGGTAGCACTCGCGCTTGCTCGAGCCTGCCACACAACGCGAAGGTTAGCGCTACCTCCTCCTCGTGCGCGCGCTGTGCCGTGTCGGACCAAAGCGACGTACACGTTGCCGAATGCGCGCGCGTGCGGAATAGGTTGGCGAGCGGCGGCAGCGAGAGGAGCGCCTGCAGGGTCGAGTTGCAGTAGCACGAGTTGCCGCCGTTGCGCAGGCCCGCAGCCGCGCGGCTGATCTCAATGTGCTCGAGCGCGAGCTGCGACCTCGGAAAGAGCACGCGGGCCGGGACCGGTTGGCCGTCGCCGACGTCAGTCGGCTCAGTCGTGCTTGCCGTGCTTGCAGCATTGCTGGTGCTGGACGCGGCCGTGGATTTGGTGCCAATCGGACGCGACTCCTTGAACAGGATGGGTTCTGCGAACGGGCACACGGTCTTGCGGCGGCCAGAGAGGAGCGACGTGATCCCGCTGCCGGATCCGCTTGGTGCGGGCTGCGAGGGGCCCATGATGGACGATTCGTTGGCGGGAAGCGCCGGGCGAAATACGGGTACTTGATGGGCGACAGGGTCGAGGAAGAGAAGGGCTGGCTCCAGCAGCAGCGACTGGTTGAGAGAGTGATCGGGTGGACGGGGCGGGCCGAGAGCTTGCCGGCCACCGTGGAAACGGTGCGTGCGAAGGTTTGTGGAGTTTGCGTAAGTCCTCGCGGGCCGCGGCGGTGGTGGTGGCGGTGGTGCTCGACAGGTCGGTGGCGACGCGGCAGCGCCGCGAACGTGTGTGTTGATTGGGCCACATGACGCGTTGTACTGTCTCGCAACCCAACGTCTCCCACCGCTTTCATGCCCGTTGGCAACGGCCAACGTGACCGCATTTGACCCGGGCGCACTGCCAGTGCCGCTCCGCGATCGGTGTCGACTTTGCAAGCCAGGCCGTTCACCACCACGACAACGACGAAACGCCCGGCCAGCACCCGCACGATGAGCGACGTTTCCGACCACGAGCGCGCCATGTCCGAGGCTTCCGACTTTTCCGACGAGGAGGAATTCGACCTCTCCGATGCGATGCCGATGCTCAAGTTGGGCGCCGGCAAGAAGGCGCTGCTGCAGCGCGCGGCTGCCGAGGCCGAAAACGACGAGGATGGCGACGAGGAGGAGAATGAAGAGGACAGCGACCACGACATGAGCGGAGACGAGGCTGGCGCACAAGACGACGACGTCGAGGACGACGACGAAGCAGAGGGCAAGGACGGACCCATCAACTGGAACCGCCGCGTCAAGCAGCGCGTGCTCGTGTGCTCGTCGCGCGGCATCAACCATCGGTAAGCTTGCTTGCGCGTGTACGCGCTGCGTAGCCTGCGGACTTAATTTTCCGACCGCTGACCCTCCACCGGGATGGATCGACTAGGCAACGGCATCTGCTCCAGGACCTCGTTACGCTGCTCCCGCACTCGAAAAAGGAGAGCAAGCTCGACCAAAAGAAGAACCTCGGGTCCTTGAACGAGATTGCGGAACTCACGAGCTGCAACAAGGTCATCTACCTCGAGGCGCGCCGCGGCACCGATACCTACATGTGGCTGTCGCACGCACCAAACGGCCCGTCAATCAAGTTCCAGGTGCTCAACAGTACGTAACCACGCGACGCGCGACCAACGTTATCCACCCATTTGCTCGCTTCTAAAGCGCGCGCTCACCGTGCCCTAGTCCACACCATGGACGAGCTCAACATGACCGGCAACCACTTGAAGGGCTCGCGGCCGATTCTCTCCTTTGACGCGGCCTTTGACGCGGCGCCGCACACGCGCGTGATCAAGGAGCTCTTGACGCAGACGTTCAACACGCCCAAGGGCCACCGCAAGTCGAAGCCCTTCTTTGACCACGTCATGGCGTTCACTTGGGCCGACAACAAGGTGTGGGTGCGCAACTACCAGCTCACGGAAACGGCTCCCGCCGGCACGCTCTTCAAGCCCAACACGACCACCTCGGACGTGTCCTTGACCGAGGTAGGTCCGCGATTCGTGCTCGACCCGATCAAGGTCTTCCAAGGGTCGTTTGGCGGGATTACGTTGTGGGAGTCGGCGACCTACTTGACGCCCGCAGCCGTGCGCCGCGCGGAGCGCGCCGAGGTGCAGAGTAAAGTCGCAGCCAAGGAGGGCAAGAAGGTCGACCTGCTCACGAAGAAGAAGGACCTCGCGCTGCCCAAGGACCCGTTGGCCGACGTGTTTGCGTAGATTGGAGGTCGTCGTCTTCAGTGGACAGGGGTAGGGCGTGTAAATTCAAAATTGAGTGTTTTTGTCTCTGGCTGGCGGCGCAGATTTTTCGCCCATACAGACTCATGCCCTAATGTTCTTGCCGTGGCCCATCCGCGTGCATGTGATCAAGCCGCACTTTGCCGCTTGACTATCAATCAATCCGAGCTTGGATCTTGATTTATGTTCACATCATAACATGCAACCCCCAACTTCGTCCAGCCAGAATCAAGATGCAAGAGCATCGACGGAAGACCATCCACCTCACCGCCAGGTATGGAGTGTAAGCATGCTCCACAAATCCATTGTCACCAACGAGTAAGATGCCCCCGGTGGATTCGCGTCCACACGCGCGCAAACAAGCCATGATGCATTGAGCGATGCGCACCAACAACGCATGGGCACATCCGCGCCGCCGCGAATCCGTACTATCTGATACTTCTGCTTCACAGGGCGTGACCAAAGTGCCCAAAGTTGCAATGAATATATCAAACCTGATGCGATGATTAATAACGCAACAGACAATGCCGAGCCAGCGGCGACCAAAACGACTTCACGCACTGCGCGTGCCGCGACGCAAACAGCAAAAACAAAGCCTCGCTCGCCGAGAACGCTGGATACATGGCCGTCGACGCGCCGAGAACGTGACCGCCAATCTTGGCGGCGAGCGCTGGCCGGTCGGTCGCGGCCGTCAAACTGGTCGTGGGCGAGAGTCGATTCGTCAGCGCGCAGCACGGGAATGGAAAGGAAGGAAAGAGCGGAGACCACGAACCGACAGCGACACTGCGCACCATGATCCAAGGCGACGACGGGAAATGAGAGAGCCAACCTACACGAGAAAACTATCAAAAAGTGAGCGACCAACCGGCCAGAAAGCTTGATGTTCGAGTGAAGAAAAAATGGACGTACCGAGATCGAAACCAATAAGTGCGGAAGCACTCGTTTGCATCGCGGAACAGCATCATCTCACCACTCTCATTGTGTCAACTCACAGGCGCTCTTTCTGTTTTTGCAACGTCTTCGGCGCAATTGCACAATTTGATCAAGGCCCTCTGAGGATGCAGCGCCCACGATTGCGCTAGCTCACGATCAACTTGAAAAATTCATCCGCACAAATGTGTTCGTCGCGATTCGCGGTCGTCATCATTTCGAAACGAACTTGCAAAGCCCGAGCAATTCGAACGTCGTCGTGAAATCGATCTGTGGCCGCGAATTTGGGGTACGATCGCAGTCTTGTCGTATCCATCGAAAATGTCGGCCATGTCGCGCATCAAGAAACATGCACCAGCTTCGTGCTGGGGGGCAGACAGGTTGGCGCTCGTCGGATCGAAGAACATGCACCAGCTTCGTGCTGGGGGCAGACGGTAGTGATCACAGACGGGTCGTAGTTTCGCATCGCCAGAATCATGAATCATTGTCGCACTCGATGCCGGCTTGCACGGCTTCATTCATCGCAAGGAGACGGCTTCAGCGTGGATTGCAAAGAGAGGCATCAGCGCACGGTTTCATCGTGCATTGCAAAAGAAGCATCAGCGGGCGGTTTCGGTGCACATCGCGATAAGACATGCACCAGCATCGCAGGGTGGTGGGCGAGAGTTGACGGTTCGTTTGAAGAGAAACATGCACCAGTATCGTCATGCTAGGGGGCAGACGAGTCGACAACATACGCTACCAGTGCCGCACGGCATGGTCTTGCACATCATTTCGAATATTGTGTTGGTTTGGTGGGGAAACCCCGCTTTCGGCTCGCTATCCATCATCATGGGATCAACGGCGCTTTTGCTAACACTGCAGCGTGCGATTCGCGTCGTCAGTCGGTGTTCAAGCGCAGAGTGGCGACAAGGTGTGGGCGAGATTGATGCATGCTCGAGCTTCGTTGCGTCGCGAGCGTGCGCAGCCCGTTGTTTTTGAGTCGCCAGAGAGACAGATGGGATCCATCGCGGCTCGAGGAGGAAGAGCGAGAGTTGAGAAGTGTTGCGGATTGGTGGTAATGGGGTTGAGCACTGCAGGGGAGCCGACGCTTTATACGGCTGGTGCTTCCGGTTGCGCTGGTATTTAGTTGGCGTGGTTGGCAAAGCACCAAGTGCGTTCGAGAGTGCTCTCAAGTCGGACTCGGCGGCGATGGCGTGGAAGAACCACAACTGAAATGAGTCCAGCGCAAGTGATGTGGTGGGCAACACGCTCAGGCAAACTGACGTGGTCGGCTTGCTTCGCCCACGACTGCTGGTTCTTTCCAGAACTGGCGCAGTAGATGCCATCGAACTTTCGCTTCCAGTGCTTCCACGACGAAAACACGAATGCCGCTGCCGAGAAGAATTAGGGGCTGCGCGCTGAAGGCTGCTGAACGGCGAAGGCTGCTGAACAAAGGCTGCTGAACGGCGGAGGCTGCTGGAAGCCCACTGAGACAAACAGAACTGGGGAAATAAACAATCGACACACCAAGCCAATCCCAAGTTGTATCGTCGCGCGATGGGGAAAAA
Organism: Allomyces macrogynus ATCC 38327; assembly: GCA_000151295.1. Lineage (NCBI taxonomy): Eukaryota > Fungi > Blastocladiomycota > Blastocladiomycetes > Blastocladiales > Blastocladiaceae > Allomyces > Allomyces macrogynus. The sequence continues at coordinate 592,372 of GG745338.1, read as the reverse complement.
ATAGCGCGAAACCTCATCAAGCAAAGAAGGAAAAAAAAAAAATCAAAGCAAGCGGAAAAATGAGGACCACTCGTGTCCGCGCTCAAACGAGAATATAAAACGGCGGAGCCAATCCAAGTCGCTGCGGGCGCGTGCCAGTGCCCGTGCCACGCCGCGCTCCTCACAATCCCTCGGCACTGACCCCACCCTGGAGCCCGGCACTCGCCGCCTGCACGGCGCGCAGCATCTCCGACAACCGCGCCACGTCCATGGCGGCCGTCGGCGGCTCGATCCCGCCGTCACCTTCAAGCAACGCCGACAGGTCGTCGGGCGGCGGATGCGGGTGCGAGTGCGGGTGCGGGTGCGGGAACCCCGCGTCGTCGAAGTACCCCTGGTAATACTCGTACTGCCCTGGCGGCGCGCCCGATGGCGGCGCCGGCGGCTGTGGCTGCGGCGACGCGAAGTACCCGGCATTCGCATCCGTGTACCCCACTGCCGCCGCGGCCGCATACGGGTCAGCACTGCCGCGATAGGCGTGGTGGTTCGGGTTAATATGCACGACCGACCCTCTGCGCCCGCCGCGCGCGTAATCCATCAGGTACGCTGCGTCGTCGGGGATATCGTCGGGCCCAAACTGCGGCGCGTGGTCCTGTTCAGGGCCGCGGTACATCTGTGCCGGCGGCGGTGGTGGTGGGGCCAGGTGGTGGGTGCGGCAGGGGCGACAATGACCGGCGGCGTTTGGGGCGGTGGCGGAGTAACGATCGGGGGTGGCGCGCGACGGGTGCA
>GG745338.1:512569-591069 GCA_000151295.1 Allomyces macrogynus ATCC 38327 | reverse complement strand
GCGACGCGCTTTTTGCCCGTCAACCGCGGCTGCTGCTGCTGTTGATTCCGTTTCGAATTTCGCCGGCACGTCGTCGCGCGACGGCGTCGCGGGTGCGGCAACCAATTCGGGCGGTGCCGGCACGGTCGGGAGCGCCACGTCCATCGCCACCGTGAGCGTCGTCTCGTTCGGGTGCCGCGGCGCCGTTGGCGACCGCACGTGTGCGTTGAACCCCGCGGGCGGGACAGGCGTATCGACGAGCATCGGGTCCGTGTCCACGGCTACGGGCGGCGGTGGCGCCGCGAGCTCAATGATCTGCACGGGCGGCGACCCCGGCTCCGACGGTGGAACGCGCAGCGGCGGCCCGGCCGGAATCGGTGTCGCGACGGCCTCCATTCGCGACTCCAACTCGGCAGCGGGCGCGTCCTCGATCAAGCTCCACACTTTCGCGACCGTCTTCTCGACCTCGAGCCGTTCGCGCAAGTCGACCAGCGCCACACGTTCCGCACCGAGCGCCTGCTTGAGCGCGACGAGCTCGTCACGCTCGGCCTGCACGGCCTGCATCACGCGCGCGAGTTCTTTGCGCTCCTCGGCAACGTCGTGCTTGAGCACGGCGTGGTCGACGCGCTCATTCGCGAGCACTTCCTTGAGCGCCGTCACTTCGTCGCGCAAAAGCCGAACGGCCGCGTCGGTTGCAGCCGACGACGATGCGGGTGCACGCGCCAGATCGGTGCGCACGGAGCGGACGTCGGCGTCGAGCGCGTCGACCCTTGCGGACGCGGCGTGCGAGCTCTGCACGAGCATGCTCTGCATTTCCTGAATGGGACGCACCGCCTGTGCGACGAGCAGCAGGACTTGCGCCTCAGTAATGGGTGGGGGTGGGGGCGGAGCCGCGGCGGCGGCGCATGGTCGTGCCGGCGCGGGCGAGGACGCCGTGTGCGAAAGTGGGGGTGGGGGCATGTAGGAGGAAGAGGTCACGGAGGGGGTCCCGAGCAGTGGGTGGATCCCGGCGGCCGACGGCGGACGGCACGGGTCCAGCAGGGACGGGAGATGGGACGCGTCGCTCGCGAGCGAGATGGCAGGTGGTTGGGCAGGTCTCGACATTTTGGCGTCCGTGTTGGGCACGTTGGGCGCCTGCAAAGACGGCAGGCGCGACGCCAGGTCCAGGAGCGGGGGCGGGGCAGGTCCCAGTAAGGACGGAAGCGATCCGTGAGACCCGTTCAATGAAGAGGGAGTCGGGAGTGCGTGAGCAGCGCCAGGATTACCCGTAGGGGCGGGCGATCCCGAGTCGTACGGTGCACTGGATGCCGACTTGATGATGGACAGCAGCCATTGCGTGTAGGCGACGGGGTTCTCCGTCGAGGGAGGAGCTGGTGCTGCTGGTGCAGGTGGTGTCGGGACAGGTGTCGCCGACGCACCGCGACTCGGGTCCAGCACCATGGGCACCGGCGAGTAGGTCAGGCCGATAATGGGCGGCGTCATGCCGTTGGGTGCAGTCGGGGCAGGAGCTGCCACGGCAATGGGTGGAGGTGGTGCAGGAGAACGCATCGGTTTCGGCGCGCTGGAAGTTACTGCAGGTGCAGGGCCAATGGAAGACACGAAAGGGGAAGGGATCGACGAAACCAAGAGGAGAAGGGTGAAGGATGGCACAAACGAACGATAAGAGGGCGCTCAACCAGCGTTTTCGAGACACGAATACCCGGCGTGAAGAGCGCGTCGATCAAGGGCGCACACACCCGCCAGCGAATTCGAATATCGAGTGGATCAGTGTGGCGGCGGTGGGTCAGACGAGGTGATTCAGGACCGTGAAGGGCCAGAGAGGCCGCGTGCGTGGTCGGCACCGGGTCGAAAGTCGGCGCGGTCCAAATGCGGGTACTTAGAGAGCGAAGTCGACGCCCGTCGTCGTCGTGGTCGCGGTCGCACCGGTGCGGTGGTCTTGGCCGAACAGTGGGCGTGAGATCTGTGCGAAATGCGAAAGGGTCCAAGTCATTCTCACGCCCGACGCGAACCTGAACCGATCTGGCTTTGATTCTGGTCGTGGTCAACAACGCGCGACTGAAGTGAGCAGAGGAGCACCGAAAACCGACAACTGCAGAGTGCTCCAGTTGACGAGGTGGAGAGCAAAGCAGGGACATTTTCGAGATCAAAAGCGGTATTCATTCCTTGTCTCACCCAAACACTCTCGATAAACCGCGTCAATCCATCAAACTCGGCCGCCCTCCGGATGGCGGCGGATACTGGCCGCCATACTGCTGCTGCTGCGGTTGTGGCTGTTGCTGGTACTGCGGCGCCTGGTGCTGCGTCTTCTTATACTGCTGCTGCGCTTGCGGGTAGCCGCCGTAACCGACAGCGGGCGCGCTGTATTGGCTCGCGGGTTGCTGCTGCTGTTGGTGGCTGTATGCGGCTGTCGAGTACCCGTACCCTTGGTACTGCGCGGCTGGTTGCTGTTGGTGCTGGTACTGCGAGGGTGGCGGCTGTTGAGTCGGCGCCGCGGCCGGGTACCCGCCGTACGCCGGCGTCGTCGTCGCGGACGGGTAATGCCCCTGCTGCGCCGGTTGCGACCCGTAATAATTCGTGTTGGACGGCGTCACCGTCGACGGGTACCCGTACTGGCCCGTGGGCTGCGGCTGCTGGTAGAGCGCGTGCTGCTGTTGTTGCTGCGGCTGGGCGGGCGGCGGCGCATATGAAGCCGGGCGTGCGTACGATGCCGATGAGTACGACGGTGGTGCCTGCGCGGGTTGCTGCTGCTGCTGCGTCGCGTAAGACGTGGGTGGCGGCGGGGTCGAGTAGGACGCATGTGCCGGCGGCGCGGCTGCGGGTGGCTGGTAGAGCGACCGCGTCGCGGCATAACTGCTCGGCTGCTGCTGCTGTTGCTGCGACGGCGGCGTGCTCGCAGCCGCGTACGATCCCGCGTAATTCGTCGGCGTGCCCGGCGCAGCGTACGCCCCCGCGGTTGACCCCGAGTAATACCCACCGGGCGACGGAGCCGACGGCGCCGTCGGCGTGGGCGGCTGGTACGCGCTCCCCGTCGCGACCGACGGCGCCTGGTACGCTCCCGGTGCTGGCGTCGAGTACGCCGGCTTGCTCGCGGCCGGATACGGCGAGCTCGGCGCCGACCCGACGGACCCGGACCCGCCGAGACTCATCCTTGCGAGCTGGTCACGCAACAGGTCGCGCTGCCGACTCGCCGCGTCCCCCAGGGCGCGATTCTGCAACTCCGCGACCTCGCGCTCGCGCTCGGCAATCGCGCGCTCCAGGTCCCGCACGTGCCGCGCGACCGCATCCTGCACATCCGCGAGTTCGGCGGCCGCATCCTGCAGCTTACTCTGCCACTGCGCGACCTGCTTATGCGCCATGGCCACCGAGCGCTCCCACTGCGCCGCGCGCGCGTCGCGCGACTGCGCGGCCCGCGCGTCCGGGTGCGACACGATTGCCTGCCACGCGGCCTGGAGTGCCGGCAACGTCGCGCGCGTGACTTTGGCGTTCTCAGCGAGCCGGTCTTGCATCCCCTGGAACTTGGCGAGTTCGGCGCGGAAAATATGCTCGTCGATATTCTGCTTGGCGTTGAGCACCAGGACGTCGGCAATATCGTCCTTTTGCAGCGCCGCCTTCAAGTCGGTGAGCCCCTTGGTCCGATCAGCCTTCAGTTTGCTCAGGAGCGCGACCAGGTCCCGCGCCTTGGCGACGAGCGCGGGCAAGTCGTTACCCGTATCGAGCAGTGACGCGTCGCGGCCGGTTCCAGCTGCCGCGTCGGGCGACGAGGGCACGATGAGTGCCTGGAAGTCGGCGAGAATAAGCGCGTCGCGCGCCTGCGCCTGCTGCAGTTTCGCCTGTGCGGAGACGAGCGCCGCGACCGCCGGCTGCACGCGCAAGTCCGGGAGCGTCCATTCGGTGGATGCCGGCAGGGCCGCACGCGCGCGCGCGTCTTCGGACTCGCGCTGGTCGATTTTGGCCATGACGCCCTGAATCTGCGCGAGCGCGTCGGACGCCATGGCGCTTACCGTCGCGTAGAGGTCCGGAATCTCGCTGTTCTTAATCTCGCGCACCTGCACTTCGGCGACGGGCGACACCGGCGCAGCTGAGCCAATGTCGGTCATGAGTGCCTCGAGTGCCTTGGGCAACCCAAGCGCGCCGAGAAGCGACCCGGCCTCGGCATCGAGCACTTCTACGAGCTCGCTCGCGCGGCGCTGCACCTGCGCCTTCTGTTCCGAGTAGACCGACGCCTTTTCGTGCACGGCGAGCGGGATCAATGCGGCAAACAGGTCCGTGACGAGTCCCTGCAACTCGGCGGCGCCGCCGGGGAGGATGTGGTCGAATCCGAGCCGCTGCGGGACGACGACGTGGTCGAGCGGCGGGAGCGCGTCTTTGGCAAGTGTCGCGGCGTGGTAGATCACGTCGTTGTCCTTGGTCGCGCGCGTGAGCGATTCGGTGCACGTCGCGACGAGCGACTTGGCGAGATCTAGCAGGACGGTGCCCGCGTCTGGGGTCGTCACGGTGGTCGCGGCGGAAACGGCGTGCACGAGCGGCTTCGCGAGCGTGACGGCCTCCTTGGCGTCGGCGACGGCCAGTTCGAGCCGCGGGATGATTTCGGCGTAGTTGAAGTCGGTTTCAAGGTGCTTGGCGCGCATCGCGTGCGCCTGCGCCGAGTAGAGCTTGGCCTTGACGGCGATCATGGCCGGCAGGACGCGGTGAGGTACATCAAAGTAGTTGGCCAAGTCGCCGGCATTGACGGTCGCGGCCACACTGCGCGTACTGGTGCGCGAGCCCCGCGATCATCTTGGCCGTGGTCTTGGTCGGGTTCGCGCCCGGCTTCAAGTCGGCGAGCGTTTTTTCCACGAGCAGCTCCTGGGCTTGCGCGACCATCAGGTCTGACAGGACGCGAATGCAGTCGCGGCCAAGATCGCGCGTGGGCGCGGGCAGGAAATTGTCGTTGATGAACTGGAAAATACCGGCGCGACTTGCAGCGAGTGGTAGGCCTGTTTGGTGTCGCGCTGCTGACCCGCGACCGGTGCCGCCGCCCATCGCGAGAGCGCCGCGGCGAGGTTGAAGATGACCGAGGCCTTTTCGTAGGCGAGCGACGACTGGGCGGTGGGCGCGCTAGTAAACGCGTCGTACCAGGTGAAGACGAGGTTGTCGTTGTCGAGCGGGAAGTGCAGCTCGAGCAGCTCGATCTGGCCATAGTACTTGAGCAGCAGGTCGCGCGCCGTCTTGTCGGCAGTCGAGGGCGCGCCGCGCATGTCCTGCCGCAGCTTGTGCAGCGCCGCGATCGGCTGCGCGTAGTTTGCTGGGTCGTCGGCGTAGGCATCGCGAATGTGGTCGCCGAGCGGGCCCTCCCACGCGACCTCGTCGGTCAGCTTGAGAGGCACCTGCAGCAGCGGCACGGCAGCTGGGGGCGCCATCTTGTTGGCGGATGGCGAAGCGAGTCGGCTGGAATGGCCTGGATTGGTGGAGCGACAGGCGGTGAGCGCGCGGGCGGTGCGGTTGCGGGCAGTGTCGAGCTGCCGATGTCCGTGCTGCTGGTCGAGATACGCGTCGCGGCGGAGGCAGCGATGCGGTTGACCTTGTCGGCGACGCGGAAATGGTGGTGGCCGTTGGTGCGACGTTCGCGCTTGGCAGCCAGCGTTTAAGCAAGGCGGACCGGCGCGACGCGTGCCATCCGCGGTCGCGTGCACTGGACAGGTGTGGCACGATGTGCGGTGGATCGGCGGTATGTGCGGTGAATCGGCGGTGAGTCCGGGCAAACGTGACCGCGAAGCGAAGACGTGATGGCCGGCTCATCCGGTCCGGCCCACGCTGGCTGCCACGGTCACAACCCCACGCCGATGAAAGCCTGATCGGAAACGAGGAGCCACCGGCGCACCCCGTCGACAGCCCGCAGTTCATCCGCGGCTCCTCAGCAGCAACGGTCCTCTCGTCCTGGTCGGCCCCGTTCTCGCGCTGCTCCTTTCGCGCTGCTCCTCCCGCCCCTGTTCCTGGCTCGACCCCGACCCACCGCTTGCACCCACAACCGACCATGACCGCTCCCAGCATCTACCTGCTCGACTACGGCGCCGGCAACGTGCGCAGTCTCGTCAACGCCGTGCACCACGCGACGGGCCTGTCCATGACGCCCATCACGCACGCGAGCGACTTTGCCAAGGCCGACATCGTCGTCTTCCCGGGTGTCGGCGCCTTTGGCCAGGCCATCAACGGTCTGCGCGCGCTCGGCTTCGTCGACGCTTTGCTCGCCTACATTCAGTCGGGCAAGCCCTTTTTCGGGATTTGTGTCGGCCTGCAATCGCTCTTCTCGGCGTCTGACGAAACGCCCGGCGTGAATGGGCTTGGTGTTGTGCCCGCCCGAATCACCAAATTCGACTCGTCCACCAAGACGGTGCCGCACATGGGCTGGAATGCCGCCGTCACGCCGACCTCGAGCAACGATGGCCTGATTGACCCGACCTCGCGCTACTATTTCGTGCACTCGTACGCGGCCATCTACAGTTCGGCGCTCGCCGGCTACGCCTACGCTTTGACGCGGTACGGCGACCAGACGTTTGTTGCCGCCGTACGGTTCCGCAATGTGTTTGCGACCCAGTTCCACCCGGAAAAGTCGGGCGTTGCCGGCCAGCGGCTGTTGCGCGCGTACCTGCTCACGCACGCCAAGGCCGTGGCGCCCCCGCCGTCGGCGTTCCCAGCGACCATCACCGACGCCCTGTCGAAGCGCATTATCGCGTGCCTCGACATTCGCGCCAACGACGCTGGCCAGCTGGTCGTGACCAAGGGCGACCAATACGACGTGCGCGAATCCTCGGGCAACGGCGACGTGCGCAATCTCGGCGACCCGGTCGACCTGGCCGTCCGGTACTACCGCGAGGGCGCCGACGAAGTCGCATTGCTCAACATCACGTCGTTCCGGTCGGTGCCTGTCGCTGACTTGCCGATGCTTGCGGTCCTGCGCAATGCGTCGGAGAAGATTTTCGTGCCGTTGACGATTGGCGGCGGGATTCGCGACATTGTCGAACCCTCCGGGAACGTCGTCAAGGCACTCGACGTGGTCGCCGCGTACTTCCGCGCGGGCGCCGACAAGGTCTCGATCGGGTCTGATGCCGTATACGCCGCCGAGAATCTCTGGAAGCATGCCAAGAACGGGGTCTTGCCCCCGGCCGGTGACGGGACGACGGCGATTGAGCAAATCGCGCGCGTCTACGGCGCGCAGGCCGTGGTCGTCTCGGTCGACCCGAAGCGTGCGTACGTCGCCGACCCGTCGAAGACCTCGCACGCCGTCGTGCGCGCGCCCGTGCCGGGCCCGAACGGCGAGCAGTACTGCTGGTACCAGTGCACGGTCAAGGGCGGCCGCGAAGCGCGCGACCTCGACGTCGTCCAGCTCGTCCAGGCCGTGGAGCGCCTGGGTGCTGGTGAGATTCTGCTCAACTGCATGGATACGGACGGGACCAAGGCCGGGTTTGACCTGACGCTCGTCTCGCTCGTCAAGCAGAGCGTACGCATTCCCGTGATTGCGTCGAGTGGGGCCGGCCACGCGCAGCACTTTGTGGACGTGTTCCAAAAGACGAACGTGGACGCGGCGCTGGCGGCCGGGATCTTCCACCGCCGCGAGGTGCCGCTGCCGAGCGTCAAGGAGTTCTTGGTCCAGTCGGGTGTGCCGACGCGCGTCGATGAGGCCGACGTCTAGGTCGGCGCGGGGTTGAGCGTCGGATGGACCTCTTGTTTAGCGTGAATATGTACGATTGGAGGGCTTCTTTGCTGTTGCATCGTCTTGATTATTTCTCCAGCTCCGTCAGCTCCGTCAGCTCTTGCCGGCCTGGGACGACATCGCAACCCGCACGTGGCATGCGTCGCGTGTCCCAACGGCCTTGATCCCGACCACTCGAGCTGACCACGTCGACCGATTCCGACCCGACTGCAGTCGCGATCAGGCATACGACAAGCGCAGCCAGCTGCAACTCGCTGCAACCTGGGGAACCCACGAACGCCGGCGCTAGACGACCCCTGCAAGCACCATGTCGACGCTGCGCTTCGCGAACACGGCCGACCTGATGGCCACGGGGCAGTATGACGACAATCTGCCCACGCACTCGTCCGAGGAGCAGGTCTGCACCATCTCAACCATCTCCACCTGCGCCCACTCTCGATCCCCGGACCTGACGCGCCCGGTCAACGTAGGCCGACGTTGAATGCGACATTCTCGCCATCTACGAATCCGCGCTGCAATCCGCGCACCTCTCCGGCCCCCTCCTCCTGCGTCGCCCATCGCACGCCGCGTACCTGCACCGTGTCGCAACGTCGCTCCCGCGGAGCATGTCCGCCCTGGCCGCGTCGCGCCCGTGGCTCGTCTACTACGTGCTGCACTCGATGGACCTGCTCGGCATGGACCTGTCGGAAATGCTGCGCCTGCGCGCGGCATCGACGCTCTTGCGGATGCAGGACCCGAACGGCGGATTTGCCGGTGGTGTCGGCATGATCGCGCACTTGGCTCCGACGTATGCGGCGGTGCATGCGCTCGCGCTCGTACGGGACGAACAGGCGTGGCGCGCAATTGACCGCGCGGCCATGTACGCGTGGCTACTCCGGATGAAGCGGCCGGACGGGTCGTTTGTGATGCATGAAGGCGGGGAGGTAGATTTGCGGTACGTTGCGCGCTCGTGCTGCTGGTCCTGGTTGGCATGGCCGTGGCGATTAACGCGGTTTGCTGGATAGGCACCTATTGCGCGCTCACCGTCGCGCGCCTCCTCAACATTCTGACCCCCGAACTCACGCGCAACTGCGCGTCGTTTATCGGCGCGTGCCAGTCGTACACGGGTGGGCTCGCGGCCGTCCCGCACGCGGAAGCGCACGGCGGGTACACGTTCTGCGGAGTCGCCGCGGCCGTCCTACTCGGCGAAGCCGACCACGTCCTCGACATCCCGCGGCTCGCGCGGTGGACGTGCATGCGGCAAATGCCGCTCGAGGGCGGGTTCCAAGGGCGCGAGAATAAGCTCGTCGACGGGTGCTATTCGCTGTGGGTTGGGGGCGTGCCGAACGTGTTGGTCGCGACCGAGTGGGGGCGGCAGAACATGCAGCACGAAGTGGAGACGGAGGACGAGGTGGTATCGACGGCGGCGGCACACGGCGGGCCCGCAGATATGTTTGATCGCGAGGCGTTGCAGGAGTATATCTTGCTGTGCTGCCAGGCGCAGAGCGGCGGACTACTCGATAAGCCCGACAAGTTCCCGGACCCGTACCATACGGCGTACGTGCTGAGCGGACTGTCGGCCGCGCAGCATTATTTTACGTTCGAAGACAGCGAATTTGTCGTCGCAGATCGCACATGTGTTGTGGGGCCGGTCGACAATCTCCTGGTACGTCTCCGCAATGGTTTCTTTGCAGCTCGTTTGCTCTTAACTCACCCGATCGTTTGGTAGAACTCGGCGCACCCGATCCACAACATCCGCATGGCCGCCGTCGAGCACATGTGCGCGTGGTCGCGCGCGAATCCGGTCCCGGGCATTTCGCCCAAAACTACTCCTGCTGCATCCCCCTCCACACCGTAGCATTTCTGGAATAGAAATAACGGATTCCGTATTTGCACCCAGTACCAATCAATACCTCCTACCGGTATCATACCCCACCGCGGCCGACGGCGTTGTCCACCCGGTACTTGGCCCGACCGACGAATCGTAGCCCGCACTTGACGGGTATCGCGGCGAGGGCACCGCCGGGGTCGCTGGCGACGTGCCCCACCTTTGCGGCGGGAGCGGAACAGGCTGCGGCGGTGGCGGTGGTGGCGGATCGGCCTTGGCCGCGAGAACGGGCTCGCACAGGTCCCACCAGACCTGCGTGACATTCGCGAGCTCGGCCACGTCCTCGGGACCCCACGGGGTCGTGGAGGCCCACGCGTCGTCGAATTGGATCGAGAGAGGTTCGTCCGGCGCGCGCAGCCAGGATTCTTCGCGTGCGCGCTTGTTCTAGAGGAGGAGATGGAGAGGTGAGTGAGCGGGACAGCGATTCAGAGAGAGAGAAGCGATGGTGCGCGTACCCGCTCGCGGTCCTCTTCCATGCGCCTGAAAATCTCGCTGCGCGACACAGCGTCGCGCGCAACGGGCGCAGCGCTAGTACCACTCGGAGCCGTTGGTGGCGCGGCACTCGGCGTCACGCCTGGTCCCGTCGCGGCCGCGGACGGGAGTGACAGCGTCGAGCTGGCCGCCGACGACCCACCGAGCGGATCCGCCAACGTCGCCGACGGATCGGCCGCATCCGGCGCGACCCCCGCCTGCGCGACCAGTGCCGACCGAGCCGCCAACTGCGCGGCGAGCTGCGCATCAATCGCATGGAACGCGGCGGCCGACAAGACGTGTTTCCGCCTCCACGCATGCAGGATCTTGCGCACCGACGGCACATTCGCGAGTCCGACGAGCATCTGACCCTGATCACCTTCTGCAGCATGGTCGTCCGGGATATGGTCGAGCAACGCCGGGTCCACATCGCCGGCCAAGTCGGCGACCACTTTAGCCATGGTCGGTTTCGGCCACCGGCACACGCACCCGACGAGGACGGGCAGGTCGCGCGCGAGCCGGTGCGGGTACCCCTGGAACTTGTTGGCGCGGAGCGACGCCATCCACAGGTGGTCGCAGAGATGGAAGAGGTTGAGCCGGTGGTTGGGCGAGGCCAACGGGTCGGCAAGGGCGTCGGCGAGAACTGCGTAGAGAACGTCGTGGTGCGCGCGCCATTTGACGGCGAAGCGCGCCGCCCGGGAGAGGGATTCTTGCGAAGCCGTGAGCCGGCGCAGCTGGTCGTGGAACTGCAGGCGCAGCTCGAACGCGTCGGGCGCGTCGCCGTCCGAGTCGGACATGGTGGAAGCGGTGAGGGCGCGTGCTGTGCGGGTACTTGGAGAGCGGGATCGTCGTGCGTGCAGCCGCGATGCAGGATCGCAGTGGCCGTGTTGCGCGTTGTCGGCGACGAGCACGAGTGCGGTGGAGGGAGCACGTGCCGAACCGATCAGGCAGCGGATGCTTCGTTCGACGTGGACGGGCCGTGTGCACCGCTCTGTCAAAATCAATCTTCTCCGGCCACCAGCGTCTCTTCGGCAACCGACGGGACCGCTTAAGACGTCGACGGCACCGCGGCCCACCACCAGCAACAACAGCCAACTTGCCGCACAGGATAGCAGCGCATGTTTCGGCCGCCCAGCCAAGAGCACCAAGCACCAGATCGGCCTAAACGGATTCACCCGAGTCGCTCCAACACGCGCTGAAGGACCCATTGGCCATCCTTTCGAGACTCCAAGCAACCGGCCGCACGCACGCATTACTTGGAAATTACTTGCCACTATCATGGGTCACGGCCCGTCCAAGCCCAAGCTGACCAAGGAAGAGCTCGACGAGCTCGTGCGCACGACCCACTGTACGTATGTACTGCAACCTGCCTACCTGCACGATTTGTGACAAAAATACAAATATTCTCCTCCGCTGACCACCCTCCACCCCCATCCAGTCTCGCGTCGCGAGCTGCACAAGTGGTATGACGCGTTTCTGCGCGGATGCACGGCCGGCGCGCACCCCTACAACCCTACCGGCCGTGACAACACGCCCGCTGCGCCCGCCGCATCCCTGACCCGGGCGCGATCTACGACGGGTCGATCTCGGTCCCGGTCGATTACCACCGCGCCCGACCCGTCACCAACGACCTCGGTAACCAATTCCGCACCGGGCGCACGCGACATTCCGCCGCCACCGCCGCGTGAACGGCCTGCGCTCGACAAGGCGGCGATGCGCGCCATGTACACGCGCTTCTTCCCGTTCGGCGACGTGCGCGCATTCGCCGACCGCGTGCTCGCTGTGCTCGACACGAACGGCGACGGGCTGGTCGAGTTCCCGGAATTCGCCAAGGCGCTCGCCACGGCGACGCGCACGGGCCACGCCGCCAATGACGACCGGCTTGTCTGGGCGTTCCGGCTGTACGACGCGGATGACGACGGGTACATTTCGCGTGCCGAAGTGGCTGAGGTCGTCGGCGCGCTAGAGGCGATGCTCGGAGACTTGGCGCGTGGGCCCGATCCGGATATGGTCGCGCCGCCGACGATCTCGGCACCGCAGGAACCAGAGCCGGCGACCCCGCACGACGCGGACGACCGGCACCACCATTTTTCGTGGCGGAGCTGGGGGCGCAATTCGACACGCAGTTTGCCGGCGGTTCAGGCGCGGACCGATCACGCACCGCCGCCCCCTGCGCCCGTGCCGCTGCGCGGGATCACGACGGCGTCGAGCGACCCGCACCTGTCGCGCGAGCAGATGCTGGCGGCGCGCGTCGATGCCATGTTCTCGAAAATGGACTGTAACCAGGACGGCCACGTCTCGCTCGGCGAATTCATGACGGCCGCGCGCCAGGATCCGTCGCTCGTCCAGTCGCTCAATTTGTACGAGGGGTTGGTGTGAGCTATCGCACCAGTCGTTTACAGACGAATATATTTAAATCGACGACAACAGACAGTCCACCCCGATAACAGTCCATCTAGCCCAAGTTAACAACAGCACACCTCAGCGAAAAATCCAAGGCTCGCCCCGCAAGTCTCGTCCAGTTCAAACATGCTCCAGTTCCCGGTGCATGCTTCATGTACCGCTCCAGCGCCGCAACAAAGTCGTCAAACAGGGTAAAGTCCTTGGCCTCGCCTCGCCGCCAAAACAGGGGCTCCATGGCCTGCAGCGCAGGATTGGACGTGCGCGGCATCAACGAGTCCTCGGTCAGGGAATCGAGCACGGCACGTTGCGCGGGCTCGAGCTTGAGGGCCAGGAGGTTGTGGACCGTCACAACAATCGACCCGTTCCCGTGATCAAACTCGCCGAGCGCGCGGTGCGCATACGCCAGCGAGCGCATTGTGTCGGTCGCCATGAACGGGACCATCATGTTGCCGAGCACCGTCTTGAGCATTTCCAGGAGCATCGACGCGGTCGTGGAGCGCGCCACCTTGAACACGCGCTTGACGTACAATTCAAAGTCGGTGGGGAAATTGCCGTTTTGCTCAATGTTCGCAACCACCGTGTCGATTGGCCAGGTCCCTGGAGTGGAGGCACTCCACGTGCGCGACCTCGGCGGTACGCAACTGTGCGCGCACCCACTGAATGAAATCGATCAGGTCGACGGCACCCGGAACGTACTGCACGCGCACGGAGTCGTCGGGCGACACCATGGGCACCTTGATAAGCGCCTGGAACATGAGCATAGCCGGCTCGGTTGCTGGCGTCGGCGTGACCTTGTTGCGCGACGCGGACGGCGCCCGTCATGATCGGCACCTGTTCCATCTTGGCCGCGACCTTCTCCACCTGCTGCTTGAGCTGCTCGTGCTTGACCAGCTCGACAATCTTGAACTGCACCTGCCAGTGCCGCACTTGCTTGGCCTCCTCGGCAAACTTGATCTGCCCCTCTTCCACCCGCTGTTGCTCGACGTTCTTGTCGTTGATCTCCTCGATTATCTCCATCTCGATTCTCGACTTTGCCCTAACTTCTCGCCCACCACCGGCTCGTTCTTCACAATACGCGACCCGTCGCGCCCGTCCACCTTGTCGCCCAAAGGCATCTTCTCCAACTTACGCGACCCACCAAACTCGTCCATATTGTCGCTCAAAGGATGCTTCGAAACGAAGAGAATGATGCGAGAAAAAATGGAATCACAACGACGTACCTTTATCACATCCGACATGGCATCACCAAACCCCACCAAACTCGTCTCATCGCAATGTACGCTGAAACCGCCCGCCGATGTTTGTCTTCATGGTGCACAATGAAACTGTCTACCCTACCAGCACGAAGCTGATTCATGTTTTCTCCTTGTGATGAACGAATCCGCGCGTTCCAATGTCGAGTGCGACAACGATGTATGGCTCAGGCAACGCGAAATGGCAACATGTCTGCCCTCCCCCCCCCCCCCCCCCCAGCACAGAGCTGGTGCACGTTATCCGATTCGACAAGGGCCAACCTCTCCACCTCCCAAGTGTAATGCTTGTGCATGGTTCTTGATGCGTGCGATGGTCAACGCTTTTGATGGATGCAACAAACCTCTGTATCGCTTACCACTTTCTTGACCGTGGATCAAGTTCACGATGACTTTCAAATTGCTTGGGCTTTGCAAGTTCGTTTCGAAATGGTGACGGAAGGAGCCGCAAATCGCGCTTAACTCCCCTACGTGGATGATTGCGAAGTTGATCGCGACCCAACACAAGAGTGGGCGCAACATCCTCAGTGGGCCTTGACCAAAATGCGCGGAAGACGTCGTCAAAACGGAAAATGCGCCTAAGAATTGCGAGGCGAGGTGCGTTATGAGATGCGAGCGCCTCGGCTTTTTTGTAGGTTGTGGGTTGGATGCGCTTTGATGCGGGTACGTCCACTGTTTTCTTCCTCGAAATCCACACCTATTGGCCGGCTGATTGCTTGTTTAACGACAGATTTCTTGTGTAGTGCGCCGCGCTTTGATTCCCGTCGCTTTGGATCACGGTACGCAGACATGTCACCGTTTGTTCGTGAACTCCCCTCTTCCTTTTTCTTGTTATGCCGTTCGTCGCGCTGATAATTCGGCTGCCCACTACTACCAGTTCAGCGACTGACCGACCAACCGACTAACCGACCGACTGACCAAGCGAGACTGCGACTGACCAACGCTCCCCAGCAAGATTGACGGCCACATTTTGATTGCCAAGCAATCCGGCGTTCTCGGCGGGCACAGCGTTTTTGGTTGCTGTTCATGTCATGGTGTGTGATGCTTGGGTGCACGCGATGTCGATTTGGTCGCTGCTGGTTTGGCGATGGCTGCTGCGTCTTTCTTTCTCGCATTGAGGTTGATAAACGCTGTCTTTGAACTTGACGGTTGTGTTCTGCAAAACGGCTGCACCTGTGACAGTGCGCTCTTCTCTTATTATGCTCATGGTTTGGGTCGCGCCTCCCCCCCCCCCCCCCCCGGTTTGTTGTTCAAGACATGGCCAGCGACAATTTGCGTTTGTGGTCCTTCCTTGCGGCCAGGTCCTGAACGACAAGTCGGTAAATATCTCATTTTGGGTCTGTTGTCGTCACATTTGCCACGGACCCACGAATGATGTTGCCTTTGTCGATTTTGTCTGTTTGAATCGCTCCCCGCATCGCTTCTTTTTGTTGACTCCAACACGCTGGCGAAGTGGCAGCGCCGACGTGGGCGAAGCGATCGAGCTGTCCTTGAATATATACTTTCGAGTGACCGCGCGCAGGTGCGGTTGTTGGAAGGCATCCCCGATCTAATTTGGCGTTGGCGCTCATCAGTCCTGCTCAGTTCATACTCTGAAGGCACAGTCTTCTGCCAAGAAACATAACAGGAACAACTCTCAAGAGGGCTGGCAATCCGAAGAGCAATAACAGCATCATCAGTCGGCGAAATGGCGTACTTTCGGACCTGCCATGCCTTGAGGATATCGATTGCATCTCTGGTCGTGCGCCATACGTTTGGCAGTAATGAGGTCGCAACCAGTACGACACAAGTTTCGAACAACCGCGGCTTAGTGCTCACTGACGAACGAGCAGTCCCGCTTGCCATCATGGTTGGCGGTTCATCATTGTTACACGATGCGATTTTGTTTGCGCCTGTTCTGGCTGAATCTCGCACTGGCGCAATGCATCGGCAGAAAAGGGTGAGCGGGCACCGGAAAACGGTTGCTCGCCCTCCTCCACCAATTCTCTCAATTTTTGGGCCGCCGTGGTTGTTATTTCCGCTCCTAAATCTCTTCTCAGCGGGCATGGGCAGATCGGACATGAGCGGATGGGCATGTGATAGTCACGAATTGCACACGATCGCGTCAGCAAGACCTTGCGAGACAACCCTTTGACCGGGCAGCCCATCGTTCGCGAGTGCGGCCGTCTTCCCCCGCGGCCGCATGCAATCGAGCAGCCCCGCAACTTGAGGCAGAGGAAGGAAGTCGACCCGCTGCTCTGGCCCCATCTGCTACCGGTTCGCCTCGGCACTTCTCGACTTGCGCATCCGCTGCCTGCCGCCAAGGCGCCAGCATGGAACGACAACTCGACAGCCGACCGGCCTGATCTCGAACGATACCAAAGCTCGTTGGATGCATTATAGCAGGCAAAAAGACCCCGGTTCCCGCACGCAGTAACTCGATTGATTGATTGTAACCTGGACCGACCAGCATCCACGCCGATCCCCCCCCCCCCCCCCTCTTTCCTGGCTCTCGATACCATGCAACAACAACCACCACCGGCCAGCGGATCCGTTGCCAATGGGACCGTCGACACTTCTCTCCACGCGGCCGGCCTTTCTCGGGTCGTCGAGGTCCCGGGTATGCTACTGATCAGGGCAACGCATACAGCACGGGCTCCATCTTTGCCCGACCAATGCAATTCACCCGTACGCGCGACATAGAGCATGTCTCGACTGTCACCTTTAGCGTCGGCGACGACCCGCCGAAATCCGCGGTCGCTGCGACCTCGACGCCGCAGGTCATAACCAAGGAGCTGAGAGCCGGTCTCGACCCCACGTCTGCTGCTGACGCTGCAACACCGTCTACGTCGCCGTTGTCCCTGCCGCACCCTCCCGACAAGTCCTCTCCACCGGTAGAAAAACCCGCCAAGACCAGTTCCGACACCAAGTCGCGGCCGTCGTCGAACCCGGGATCCGCCGCATCGTCGCCCGCACGCACGCGCAAGATTCCGGGCGCCATGGGCAGTGGTGCGCCGGCGGGCATGATGGTCTCGGCCATGGCGGTCTCGGGCAAGGCGAAGAAGGCGGCTGACGGCCCAGCACCGACCACGCCTAAGTCAACGACCGCGTCGCCGTCCTCGTCGTCGGCCGGGACGACGACGACCAGGTCGACCAAAACCGTCGCTTCCAAGTCGGCATCCCCTTCTTCTTCCGCGACCCCATCGCGTAAACCGTCGGCCACGGCCACGGCGAGCAGGACTGCGACGCCAACCGAATCGCGACCGGCGACGGCTCCTGCGCACGCGGCGCGGTCCAAAAAGCCGACTTCGACGTCAACCTCGTCGTCGTCGACGACCAAGGCCGCTGGATCCGGGCACCGTGCCGTCAAGTCGGCGCCGACCAAGCGCACGACGGCCGCGGCAACTGCGGGTTCCTCATCGCACGGGTCTCCACCACGATCGCCTGGACCGGACCGCACACGCAGTCCATCGTCGTCGGGGAGCGGGACCAAAGGTAGTCTAACCCCGAAACCGCCGTCGCGATCCGATTCGTTGGGACCCGGCGTGACAAATGGCGCTCCGACGGCCGCGACCAAGTCGGCTATTGAGATGATCAAGCTCTCGGTACGTTTCTGCAGTGAAACTCATTTATTTCTTATCGGATCACTCATGCCTCGTTGTCGATCCAGCGTCCACCACCGACCAATTCGTGCTGCATCATTCTGCAAAAGCACTTGCTCAACGACGTGAACGCCGAGCTGGCCGTGATTATTGAGGACAAGGCCGCGCTCGCCGCCAAGCTGGCCGCCGCCAACCACGAGACGGCGCATCTGCTCGAGACCAAGCTGGAACTGACGCAAAAAAACCACGAGCTCGACCAGAAACTGCGGCTCATGGCGCAGACCAACGCGCAGTTGCAGGCTGACTTGGCCGCGGCGCGCGGTGCCGTCACTTCGGGCAACGATACGGTCGATGCGCTGCAAAAGAAACTCGCCGAGGAGCACAAGATCAATGCGCAGCTCGTGTTTTTCAACCGGTCGCTCAAGACGCAGGTGTGCGAGCTCGAGGAGGCCAAAGAGGAAGCGGCCAAGCAGTTGGCGCTCGCGCGCATGGAACTCGATCGACATCGGCCAAAGACTCGGCCGGCGAATGGGACTGGAGCGGGCGGGATGGCAGATCACAGGGCGTGATTCGATGAGAGGGACGGATATATAGATCTTACCCCACTTTTGAACCGATCTGTAGGCGTCCGAACAAGACCTCGCCAGTCATCTTCTCCACCTTTTCCGCCCGCGAAAAATGATCAAATTCCGCGAACATGGAGACGAATCAACCGGTCCCAGGCACCGCTACAGTCTTCCCCTTCCTCTCCGTCAAGTCCGCCCGCGTCCGCCACGCCGTCGCCCACTCCAAGTTTTTGCCACATCCGCGACCGTCCTGCAGAGCTTGCGCTAGCGCGCGCATCGCCTCGACGTGCCCGAGGCACGCGGCGCGATGAAAGTAGACGACCGCGAGTTCCGGGCTCGCCGGGATCGGCACTGTCGGGACCGCGAGCGCCGCGACATTGTCAGGCGCGACCGACCCGCGCGGTCCACACGCCAGCCCAACCCCATGCTCCGTCACCGGCTTGCCCCCACCCACATCCGCCCCCTCCGGCGGCGGCCCCAAATCCACGATCGGCGCGACCGCTCGCACGCCCACCATATACATGCACCCCAAATGAAACAGCGCCGACGGCGCGGGCCCCAGGAGCACACCCAACTGGAACGCATGGTACGCCTCGGCGCTCCTCCCCTCGGCCCACAACAAGTACCCCCAATTCGCGGCCGCGTGCGCGTGCCCGCCCATCGTCGCCGCGCGGCGGTACCACGCCTTGGCCAGCCTTAAATCCCGCGGCACGCCGTGTCCCGACTCGTAACAGATCCC
Source organism: Allomyces macrogynus ATCC 38327 (assembly GCA_000151295.1). Classification (NCBI taxonomy): domain Eukaryota; kingdom Fungi; phylum Blastocladiomycota; class Blastocladiomycetes; order Blastocladiales; family Blastocladiaceae; genus Allomyces; species Allomyces macrogynus. The sequence goes on along the minus strand of GG745338.1, from coordinate 572,523 downwards.
CAAATGGTTCATGGCCGCTGGATCCCCCAAATCCGCGGCCCGTGCGTACCATGCCGCGGCGGCGTCCATGTCGCCGGCCTTGTACGCGGCGTTCCCGAGCCAGTTGCTCGCGCGCGGGTCGTATTGCCGCGCGGCACGCACCGCCCAGTCGCGCGCTTCCGCTACTGCAGGGGTGAGGAGCCGCGCGAGGGCGGACTGCGACTCGACGACCCCCGCCGCGGCAGCGCGGCGGTGCATGTCGATCGCGACAGCGCGGTTAAGTGGGATGAGCGTGCCGGTCTCGTGCCACCGCGCGAGCGTCGAGACGGCGCGCGGGCACGCACCGGGGACGGGGGCCCCCTGGGTGGGCACGGACCACGGAAAGTCGGGTCGCGGGCGGTCGCTGGCGGCGACGGCGACGCCCGCGGCGCGGCGGTAGCAGAAGAGGGCGGCGGAGAGGTCAGCGCGCGTGCCGAGCCCGTGCTCGTAGAAGGAGCCGAGCGAGGTCCATGCGGGCGCATAGTAACTGGCGGGTGAGCCGAGAATGGGGGTCAATGCGGCGCGCCGGAAGTGCTGGAAGGCCAGGTGCGGGCTCTTGGTCGCGCCGTGACCGTAGAGGAGTTTTTCGCCTTGGCAGCAGAGTGCGGCGATGGCGTCGACCGTGAGCGGGGTGATGGTGGTCGTGTCGCTCGGTGCGGCTAAGTGAAGTTGTGCAGTGAGCGAATGTCGGTCGGTCGCGGCAAGGAGCAGATAAATGGGCGAACATACGAATCGGCTTGTCGAGAGTGGGCGGGACGGGCGTGTTCTCATCGTCGGAGCGCTCAGCTGGCGACCGCTCCGTGTGCGCAGCCTTAAGTTTGGACTCTAGCAGGTGGACGTGGTGCGCTGCGTCGCGCGTTTCCTTTTCGCACTGGTCAGACATGGTCACGGACAGCGTAATCATCTGCGATGAAATCGAAACGCGCGTGAGCCAAACGAACCACGACGTGCCGAAAGTAAACCCGTCCCGTACAAGATCACGAAAGGCGTCGTACACTTGGTTGACGTAGTCGACGATCCGACGGCGGCGACTCGGATTGACCAAGGTCCGCGTGAGAATGTTGGTCGACTTGTCGAGCAACCTTGGCGACGCGACCAACCGAGTGAGATTGGTGGTGCGCACGTCGCGTCACGAACCGCAGATCGTACCGGCGCACGCTGTGATCGAGCCGAAGAATTGCCAGGTGAAGATCAACGAGATGCGCTTCCAGATTGGCCAGCGACGATTTGGTGGGCGCCGTGGCCCGAAAATAGCCGCTGGGCGCGTCGGAGTCGACGACTCGGGCAAGGACGCGCACGATCGTTTCAAACTTGGAGCAGAGCGATTCCTGGAGTCGGAAAGTCAGGAAGACTTGCGTCTTTGCCTATGCGTCCGCCTTAGAACATTACCTTGATGGCCGTCATGTGGGCCACGACCGGCTTCCACAACTCGTCGGGCAGGGCCTGGATCATGGCGTTCGAGACGGCAATCGCGAGCTCGACGGTATCGTGGACGTGAATGAGGCCGCCGCTCTTCATCAAGGCGCGTTGAAATTGTGCATCGTCGCGTGGCGAGTACGGCTGGCTGGAAAGCGGGCTCGGAACCACCGCGTCGGCGCCTGGCCCGGGTCTAGCACACAACGTCATCGTGGTGAGAAAAGAATAGGCCTCTCACTGCACCATGGAGTCTTTGCGATGAAATAGCGGACGTTGAAGTCGTTGCTAGCCCCCATTTCAGTCCTGCGCGATTCGGTGTCGAATGAGCACCTGACGTTGGTGCCGTCGTGTCGATGCGCGGGATGGCCGGGCGAGGATTGCGCATCGTGGCGTTGGCAGTTCGTCTAGTTTTTGCTTAGTAGATCGACGTTGCCAACGTGGAAGTCGAGCTGGTGATCAGCGTCGGTCGACGCGGTGGCTCGGGCCGTCAATCGCGGCAAAGAGCGGTCTCCTTTCGGAAAGTCACCCGGGTTGGTGAGGGCTGCAACAAGTATTGGCCGCGGGTGGTTGTGGTGGGTGCAGCGTTGGCAGCCGACGTTGGTGCATCGCTGCCTAAGATGATATCAAGAGCAAGTGCCAGCAAGAGCCAGCAAGAGCCAAGAAGCGAGAAAGGTGAAAGGTGTGGGTGGGAGACCGGTGACAAAAATCCACGCGATATGCGCGTGGGCAGCGACAATATTTGATAAACCGCGGTCACCTGGCGGTCCTTCTTCAACCGCACCGAGCTGCACCCGACGCGCCCGACTGCCGCGACCACAGCCGCGTCGTGCCCACGAACACTTTCCAGCCTGCGGCGCGCCTGGGCGCCCTGTTGTCGGCACTTGTCGCACACACGCGAGAAACCCGAATATTGCAAGCTGCTGCCAAACCGGCCATTGCCCTTCCGCCGCCACGCCCATTTCCGCCCTCATCCCGCGACCACGCGCGTGCACCTCGTTCAAGCCTCTATTTGGACTCTTGATACCCGTCTCATCTCGCTCGCGCGGTCGGGGGGACGCTTCGCGCACTCAACTTGGTGTCAAGAAGGCCGCTCGAGCGCCTGTCACCCATTCGAATTTCGTCCAATCGCGCGCGGCCATCGCGCCATGGTGACGCGCATTGCCTGAACTCGCTCGCTCCCACACGAAACGTTCAACCGCACCGGTCTCGACCCGGCACCATCCAGGCCACCGGCCCAGCGCGCGCGCTGACCATGGACTCGACCGCCCCCGAACCACCGCGACCGCCACCGGCCTCGTCGTCGGGCCTCGTGGCCAGTGGGGCGCCCTCGCTCGTCAAGGAAGACGCGAGCCTCGTCGCGCACGACCGGTTGACCAAGGGTCCCGCGACGGCGATTGGCAGCAGCTCGACAACGGCCGTTCTCCTCCCCATGACCGGCGACGCCGACGCGTCGGCGAACAAGTCCACCACTACCACCAAGCCGCGCGGTGGAGGTGGAGGAACCGGCGGGGTCGATCTTTGCATCGATACGTGCGTCGTCGGCAACACCACGCGTGCCGCGGGCATCATTCTCGTTGCGCCCTCGGACTTCGATTCGCCGCTCGATACGGCCGTCCCGCTGCTCTCGGCCGGCTCGGCGGATGCGACGTCCGACCCGGCCGCCGGATCCAAGAAGCTGATTGCCGGCGTCAGCGACGCTACGGCGCCGGGGCTCCTCGGTCACGTCGATCCAATGGCACGTGCTGCGAGCACGCAGTCGCGGGCAGGAGATCCGGACATGACACCATCCACGGCACGGCCGCCTCCCACACCTTTGGGAATGGACGGCGTCGGCGGTGCGGGTGGTATCGAGGACATGATGCGCGCGACGGTCGGCCCCGGCCATGCCAATGGCACGCGCAGTCTTCCCGCAGGTGGCGACGAGATGCTCATGGACGGTGGACGCGGACGGCACGGGCACGGGCACCACCATGGCCGACCCGTGCACGTCGACTTGCCGAACCTGCTCGAGGAAGAGGAGGAGAAGGAGAGTTTTCTCGCCAAGGTGCAGCGGCGTGTCGAGGAGCGACGATCCAAGCTCGAACAGGTGCAAGTCTACCCGCCGCTGCTCGGAGAGACCTCGTGGTGGCACTTGTCCACATCGGTCGTGTTCATGGGGCTCGCGATTCTCAACGTCGCGATTAACGTTAAGATTGTCTTCGAGGCCGCGACACCCGCGGCCGAGGTCGTGGCCGCTTACAATGTGTTCCACTTGATCTTGCTTTACGGGCTCGCCAAGGACGCATCTCGGATCGTGGCGTTTCTCTTGCTCCTCGCCACGGGCGCATGGAACCACCCGGCACTTAAGTGGTTCTACGCGTATATTGCGCACTCGCCGTTCTTGCTCCCGCTGTTCCTGTCGCAGCGCCATCGACCCAAACTGATCCCTGCGCTCTCCTACCTGAACCACCCAAAGAGTACGCTCGCGATCGGGTTCTCTTTTCTTGTCCGGATCGAGCCTCATCTTGTGGTCGCGGCAACTAGTCGTCTTTTGGGATATCTTCTTTGGCGACGTGCCGTCGGCGATCCTGTCGTTTCTGGCCAAGTACAACAGCAAGTGGGAGGTGTTCACGTACCTGACCGTGGCGTCGATTTTCGTCACGACGCTGTTTCGGCTCACGAGGTTCCTGTGGATCGCGCTGCTCATGATGAACGAGTACGGCCAAAAGCGCGCGCGCGCGTCACGGCTGCTTAAGCACCTCTACTTGTGGGGGCGCGGGCTCGAGTACTACATTGTGTTCCTGGGTCCGTCGTTTCTCCACTTTGCAGCGGCTCGATATGATCGCGTTCTGACTGGTCTCGGATGGTTTTGTAGGCGAGGATGCCGACAAGCAAAAGCTCATGTTTGTTTTCCTCTCTGAACTGCGGGTTCTCGTGCGCTTGATCACTCACGATTTGTTTTGCCGTCGTCTCAGCCAACACGTCAAGTCTCGCGTGCAGGACTTTCAGGAAATGAAGGCGCAGCACATTCAAGACGCGTGGGCCAAGGGCTTCAAGTCTATCATTATCCTCAACACGCTGCAATCGATTATGAGCTTGCTCAGCGGCATCTACCGGTTCCAGCTCGACAAGACGCCCGACGTAAGCGAATATGTCGACGAAGTCCGTTTATCTCTGCTCCCATACGTTCATGTGCGACCACCACCGTCCGAAACTGACTGGCGCCGGTCATCTATAGTTTGAGCACACGATCAAGGAGTACGAGAGCGAGCTCATATCGATGCGCGGCAAGGCACTGTGGAAGCTCACGGTCAAGGACCGGCACATTGAGCTGATCACCAAGCTGTGGGCCAACCCGCTCGTGCGCACGGCGCTCGTCAAGTTTCAGACGACGAATGCCGACAAGTGGAACGAGCGCCGGTTCACGCGCATCATGGGCGTCAAGGACATTCTCGACGACCCGCACCAGATCACGTCGCTGCTCAGCACGTCCTTGTCGGTCGACGAGTAGTACGTCAGCTTTCCCGCCCTCGGGTGGACAAGTCTTTGCCGAGCACTGACGTCGGTGTCCCGGTTAGCTGTTTGGACAATGCGCAGCGCATTCTCGCCGACGACTACGAGCCTACGCCGCAGGACCTGGCGCACATGCCGATCAGTTTGACGGAGCTGCTGTTCACGGAACTGTGCAAGTCGACGAGCTACCACATCAAGGACCGGATTCTCGCCAACAACATTTGCATCTTGGATGTGCCGAAAAAGTTTTCGCGGTCGCGGTTGCAAGCTTTGGTACCCACTTCCGTTCCATTAGGCCGGACCACCTCCTCGACTCCGTCTCATTTTCGCCTTTCCTATCTTAGATTCCTTTCTGCCAAACCGTCATCGTCTTCCTCGACATGAACAAGTTTGACGAGCTCGTGACCGTGACGCGCGCGCGCGCGAAACCGCCAACGACCACGACCACGGCCCCCGGCGTCGGCGCGGGCGCCAACTCGTCGACACCCAACGTTCTCGGCAGCCAGCCGCTGCTCGGCCCGCCTGGTCTCGGTGCCAACATTATGGCGGGCGCTTCGGGCATGCACCTCGGCGCGTCGATGCTCCTCCCGTCGGAGCAGTCGCTCACGGCGGCACCCAAGGGTTCGTCGATGCACCTTGCAGCGCCGTCGTCGGTCGGCAAACTCGACCAGATTGAGGTCTCGACCATGGACTTGAACGGGGCGCCGGGTGCGGGCGCTGCCGCGAGCCCGTCGACGACGGCACCGAGCGCCCCGGCGGACGCGGGCGCCGGTAGTGGCGGCGGCGGCAGCGGGGACCAGGCGATCAAGCCGCGTTTGCTCGTGGACATTGAGTTTTTCGAGCGCATGTGCACGATGCGCGACAAGAATAACATGGTCACGGGCGTGCTCGTGTTTTGGAAAAACTACAACGCGTTCAAGGCTCGTGTCAATACGCCGGGCACGCTTGCCAACTTCATGACGCTCTACCCGGACTACAGCGAAAAGTCGCACGGTACGCACGGACTCGGCACAACTCGAGTCGGACTCGAATTGGACCTCGACTGACGGTTCCCTCTGATCGAACGATCGACAGGCACGCTCAATGGGCCCAACGTGATTCGGTACTTCAAGCGACGCATCTTGCGCGCGGCTAACCCGACCGACCGCTACGTTTCGATCATTCCGGACTGGGAACTCAACAAGCGTTTCGATCTTTTCGCGACTCTCAACGAAGTCATTTTCGACCATTATGTATTTGGCCTCGTTCCGCTCCTAATTCGTTCATTTCCGCTCTCGTATGGCTCGGAATTGATGCTGACGGTGTTTGCGCTCGTCCTAGGTCGTTCACCGAGTGACTTGATCGGGTGGAGAGGCCGAGGTGGGCGTGCCCCCATTCCGCTTCGAAAACGGCGTCGAATTGTTGCTGACGATGCGTTCGTACTTTAGGTGGTGCACCGGGTGACCTGATTTGGGGTGGGCGGTCGACTGTACGTGCGTTCACGCGTTCACGCCGTGTGGGCGGCGGCGAACTGGCCGACAAGGATTGGTAGGTGGGTGCAGGTGCGACTGTACAGACGTAGAGCAGGAATAGGAACGTACATACGTGACCAATTTCTGTCGGACGAGGTGAGCGAGGTGAGATCAGAGACGATCAGAGCGTCAATCGAAGGTGTAAAAAATACGCGAACGAAAAGGTCGGGCGTGACTTGGTGACGTGTGGCGGCAAGCCACCTTCAGCAAAGCGCGTCGCGAGACTGCACAAGACTCCCGATGCACGGTAATCGCTGTCGCTTCAGCATCACCGCCGCCCTTTCCAGTGAATCCTCGCTGGTCCCAACGACCCCGCGCAGATCCCGCTGCATGCCCGCAGCTCGCTCATCTCCAATCATGACCAACCGCAATGCACACCACCATGCCCTGCCAGCTGTGCCAGCAACGTCTTCTGCAGAACCCAGTCCCTGCTGTTCTGGCATGGGCCGTGTATGTGCCCAACACGACTTGTCGCATGGCTGACTGTACCGTCAAGCAGTTGCGTGAGCTCATCGTTGGCGACTGCATCCCTGATGCATTTGGGCGGTACCAAGTGATTATGGCTGTTGAGCAGACCAACATCAATGCACATTTTCGTGTTGAGGCCTACTATGTTGATGGCATTGCCTTGGTCGACCCTGTCACAGTCTGCATGGGCCCAGGCACATTGCTTCCCATAACAACAACTGTGTTGCCAATGATTCTCAAGCAGATGCACTGGAATAGCATGCTCTACTGCTTGCTCAATGTATTCCAGCTGTCTGAGGAGGAGGGCATCTTGACCAAGATTGCCATTTACTGGTTGTTGCCACCCACCTACTGTGGGATCCAGCTGGACCAACTTGAGGAAGTATGTTTCTGTCTTGTTTTTCCACCCACCAGATTGGCGCAGACCTTAAGGTCTGCACCACATGTGCCCTAGGACCCTGGCCTAGGTCCAACCCTAAGTCAAAATGCGGTCCTAGGTCCATGCTGCTCCAGGACCACCACCTCCATGAACCCACACTGTGACCACTTCGATTAATGTCTCTGGACATGCCCCTGTAAGCCTGGGGACAAGGAACAGTAATCTGGGACCTAGGTCCTCACTGGTCAGGGAGTGACGTTTGGGGATGTGTACCACGAGCAAGTCTGAGAACAGGTGCTGGGGAGCAGTGGTCTGGGAATTCAGACCTAGGAGCTGGGGTCTGGGACCTAGGTCCATGTGCGGGCAGCACAGCTGCCTTGGGGCCAGGGGGTTTGGGGAATGGCTGGGAATGGGTTTTTGTGGACATAGTTGGGCAAACTATGTCCACTACACTATTTTGAACAGCCCCATCAAAGTTTTCTTGCCATGAGCTAAACCATGAACACCATGAACTCTTCAAACCAAACGCCAAACAGCTGCATCTGTGCAAGGCCAGCCAAGTGGTGCACATGGGTGCCGAACTTTGTCATATACGTCGAGTATCTCTGCAACCAATGCGGGACAATTGTTGTGGTAGCCTGCTCCAACTGGACATGCCAGGAGCCTGACCCTCCACCACCTCCACAATATGAATAATGAATACACATTGCACGAATGGTTTTCTGTGCAGTGTGCAAGACACAATTAGTTAAAGGATAGGTGGTAGACTTCGCCTGGCTTGAGTTTTGTACAGACTGCTGTAGGGAAGACTGGCTGAGTTCTCTGATCAGTGGTTCTGGGTGGTTGCTCCACGTTCTTGGCCTCTTGCTGGTGGGCGTCTTTTGTGGGTGTCGCGAGAGCCTTCATTGCCTTTGTCTCTTCTCTTGGATAAAAATTCAAAGCACATGTGCGTGTAAACTTAGTCACGATTAAATTTTCGGCCCTTGTTGTGGTGGGCATTGTAGCCAATGATGGCAAACTGTGACAGGAGGATGACGACATTCACACACAGAATTGCAACTTCAAAGCCGAGCATTTACTATATACAATCAAAATAAATTTACGTCAGGAATGCAAGCTGGATGGTCCAGTTGTGGCCATTGAAGTTGATGGGTTGCAGCTTGTCGTCGCACAGCTCAAGCTCAATCTCCATGACTTCCTTGGTGATGGCTTTTGAATCAAAGTTAAAGAATTCAGTGGACGAGTTCTGGTACACAAATGACTGCCCCCAACCGCCCTGCACATGGAAAGATGCCACGAGTGAGCCAACATTGGGGAAGGACGAGTGGGTGTAGTCTGCCAACATGGTCCCAAGGTTGGACTTGAGGAACACCGAGATCGTCAGCGAATCGCTCGTGCAAGATGGTCCGTGCCATGGCCACATTGATCACGCACAGCATATCACATTCCTGTCGGTCCCGCTCTTGGTGATCACATTCCTGTCGGTCCTGCCTGTGCCAATCACATTCCTGTCGGCCCTGCTCCTTGAGATGCACAATTTGAAGTCAGTCCTATTGGCCGCCCCCTGCCGACAAACACAGCATCAGCAACAGTCTCATTTGTGGGTGTAAATGCAATGGCGTCAGCAATGTCGGCTTTCCTGGCCGAATCCCAGGCAGCATGCTCCGCCTTTGGCCGCCTGCTGGCAAGCATGATGTCGTCCAGCAGCTTCTCGTTTGGCAGTGTCAACGCGACTGTCACTGCAAGATCAACACCTGCTGCCAAATCAACCCTCCTGGTGGGATGTGCCGCACCCCCGCTGCTGCTGCTGCTGCTGCGGATAGCAGGATTGACTGCAGTGAGGACGACAATTAAGACGACACTGATGCCAACCAAGTCCATGCCAATGCTGACGCTGATGCCAATGCCAATGATCTTGGCATCACTGGTGCCATCGCACCACTGCTCGCGATTCCTGTGCTTGCCACTGCTCCTGCACCCGCCCCCCCTTTGCCTGACAATGCAGTGGAGCTCGTGAACAAGTTTGACCTGCCCCTCAAGGACCAACGAGGCGGATGGAGTTTTGACAATGTCCCACTGCTGCTCTGTGACACATCATCTGTGAGTTTCCAGGAGCTTGTGGCCTGTCTTAATTTCAAGATGTGCAAGGATGGCTGACACCCTACATCCCAGTGGGCCCACGACCTGGTCAAGTTGCAATGGGCATGGCTCAAGAAGCATGAGCTTTTGCCACTGCCACTGCCATCATCACTGCCACTGCCACTGCTGCTGCCACTGGCCCAAGTTGTGCATCGGCCCTGTCAGCTCTCAAAGTGCATGGGGCCACTGCTGCTGCCACTGCTGCCACTGCTGGCCCAAGATGCACATTGGCCCCACCAGCTTGGGAAGCACACAGGGCCACTGCTGCCACCACTGGATTCCAGCTGCACCAAGCGCGCTTGTCATCATTGAGCAAGTGCTGCTGTCTGTTTTCAATCCTGTTTTGGTTTTGAATGTGGAGCATGGGCAGAAGTGCACAGGGCCAATGGCATTGAGCTCCAACAAGCACTCACATCATTGAGCAAGTACTGCTCTTTTATCATATATCCTTTGATTTGCTTCTTTGTGTCTTTTGCTCAGTTGTGTGCTGATGTGTCTGACCCACTCCAGTCTCTGCTGCTGCTCACCACCACGCTTGGCAGAGCTGATAACTACAGAGAATGTGCATCTATATATCTACAATGCTTTCTCCAAATTGGAAAAGGAAGCGGCGCATGGGTGAAGTGCTTTTCAGTGTTGCCATGTCCAGGTGCAGGGATCAGGTTGGGATCACTATGTCGACTGTATTAATCACTCAAGGTCCTGGAGGGTGTTCATTCGAATTCGTCCCCAAATGCGACCTTAAACCAACCACATCCAATCCAGAAAAACCACATTCATATCGCACCTCGATGAGAAGTTAGGCTTGATTAAGTACTGGTTCATTCCTGTTGGGTGCAACAGGCTGGCCAGTGTTCAGGGCCATGTCAGCTTGCTTGCAGCAACAGTGAAGTGTTGACCATTGTCTTCTTTCTCCCCCTCGCTCCGCTGCACCATGCCGCTGCCAACCAGCTGCAATATAATCTCCAGACTATCAGAAACAGTTTGCTGCTGCATGACCCGCCTGCCCATTACTCCTGCTGCAGATGGTTCTATGCAAGGCCAGATCTTGATTCACAGCCCCACTTGTGCCACTGCTGCAAACGAACAAGTACAACAATGGCATTCCTATTCTTCGAAACGATGATCAACAACCAAATGAATCAGGACCAAATGACATTCCCATCACTCTGCACCTGTGTGCGAGGCCCACTGCAAAGCACCATCTTCGAGCAGACTGGTGCTGACCTGCGCCTGCGCTTGCACTGCGGCTTGGGCGGGATCTCGCCGGGTGGCTCCACTGCGTCACCACACAGGTTTGCAGGTGGGTTTGCCAGCCAGTTGTGCGGGTTCGCAGGTGGGTTTGCTGGCCAGTCATGCAGGTTCATGGGTGGGTTCGCCAGCCAGTCATGGTCATGATGATGCGGTTGCAGTGGAAGGATTCTTGGTACAGTGTCAATAATAGACAGCCACTTGCTGGCCTCGTCAATGTTGAGTCATGTGGTTGCATAGGTCAAAAATGCAAGGAAGACAGGTAACATGTACTTCAGCGCATGCACCTTCAATCGAGCAAGGAGGGCGTTCTTTTGCTCATGAACGACAGATGATGCTCCCCCAAGAATATTGCAGTACAATCACGCGTCAAATGTTGCTGCACATCCATCGTGGGTGCTGTAGTGGAAGCCATCGACGAGTGCAATCATCTTCTCAAAGAGCATGGGGTGGCAGTTCAACGTGTATTCCAGCATGTTGCATCTATGGTGGAGGTGATGAGGATGAGGGAACAGACATGCAGACAGGGAAGGAATACGTGCGCATTATCATAAATAAAGCACTTTGGCATCTTTGCAAACCGCGTCACGAAAATCTGAGAATATGGCTGTCATTTTATGCTGCAGATGACGCAAAACCACAAAAAAAAATACGTACCTCAAAAAGGGTGCATGGGGATATGGCGTCCGTCATGGTTTGCCAGCCAAGGCAATTGCGGCAGCATGGGCACCAGAGCAAGAGAATGCAAGGCCCAAGCTTCCCAGCTTCCTTGGCATATTTTGGGCATGGTGGATTGTGGTGGAGCTTGACGTGTAGAACTTACTGACAAACTGGAAGGGTGGGGAACACAGATCCAGTCTTGAGCGTTTCGTTCCAATTAATTGTGTTGTGTGCACTGTCTTGTGAATTGGGATCAACAACATCAATGAGCTCGAGGCCAGGTCGCTCATGCAGTTGGTCGATCTTGGCAAGAGCATTCGAGATGAATGCAGTGAACAGGGTGGTGGCAACTTGGCAAGGTGTTTGTCGGTTCTGTGCACAGAGTGTACTGAGCAGGCCAGCACATGCTTGTGCACTTGGAATCGTGCTGCACAAGATCACTGAGTCAAAAAGCCGTGACAAGATCAGTGCGCCACATTCGAGATGTGCGTGGAGCTGGCCGTCAGGCTCGCCATGACCACCATGATGGCAAAAGCCGCGCAGAGCAGCATGCACTGCATGCGGGATCAGGTTGCTGAGGGGCGTGCAAGTCTTGCTGCTGTGGATCGAGTCAATGAATGGCTTGAGCTGGTTGGAGGGGACCAAATCATGCATGTCCGCAATGATCACTGCAAGCAGCTGCACAATCGTGGTCGAGTCCACAGTGAGGCACTGCGTGAGAACAAGATTGGCTACCACAAGGCGAATTTGGTCCAGCTGCTCATCAGTGACATTGCCATCATCATTGTCAACAACAACGACACCATCTGCATCATCAAGTGCAATCGCAAGTGAGATGTGCCAATGGATGGCCACACAAAGTGCCTTCACAAACATTTCCTCATGGCCACGCTTGGGCGGATCAACATTGCGATCTGTGCAAACTGATGCACAGTGCACCGACTCTCCACCAGACCATGGCTGCTGAAGCATCTTGAGCTGCAACATTGCAATTTAAAGGACGATTCCATCAGCTGCAACCATCTTGAGCTTTTCCCCAGGCAGGCACATGCAATCGAAGATGGCAGCATCAATACACATCAGGTACACAAATGCTGCAATCCATGATGGCAGTCATGATCGAAGCCCATTCCACGTTTTGGTCAGGTCTGCAACCTTGTTGGGCAGCGCGCTAAGAATAGCAATGTAGTGTGTGACCTTGGCCGCCCACCATGATGAGACAGATGCACCCAACTCGTGAAACAGCTTGAGATGCTCGAGGATCAGCTCAAATGCAAGCAGCGTGACGTTGTTCATGTTGATGATGCCAAGCTCGCGCCCATCCCATGGTGTGACAAAGGCGCAGGCCGTGCAGCGCCACGTGAGCAGCCACATGGGCTGTGCATGCGCAAGCATGAAGACGGTTGCATCAAACAATGTTCTGGCGCACCACGACCCACACTTTGCACATGAAGGGGTGTGCGGGATGGCAAGCATGATGCCATGCACAATCTCGTCTGTGAGGGCTGCTGCATTTGAGAAATGCTGCACAAACCACGCCATGCCCTTCATGGATTGGCCTTGCTGCATGACATTGAGGGCCATGTCATGATTGATATCACTGGCACATGGGTACAGCACAGACAACACAATGCAGGTGGGTTGTGTGGGTTGATTGGCACCTGCTTCAACACCAACAGGATCAACATCAGCATCAACACGAGCATTGTTGACCACCAGGTCGTCATCAGCATCCACTCTGCCGCCCTTGTCGCTTCCCAACGTCCAGAACCACAGCGCTGACTGCCAAGTCGGCAAAATCAGGAGAGTCGAGGGAGGAAAGCCGCCTTGTGCATTGGAGGTGCATGCATCTGCCCCTTGTGGTGGAGGAACAGGTGCCACACACAAGCAAGAAGGCGCGCTGTGACGTCTGGATGTGCAGAACAGCTCGGAGCACGCCCTTGTCGTGGTTGTAGTAGAGCAGCACCTTGTCGTATTGGCTGAGCATTAGGTTGTGAGGGTGGCATTGGCGCCATGGAAGTGAGAATTGAGCAACTGCAAATGGGCCAGGACAACCATGATCAAGAGACAGTTTGCATTGTCCATGCACATTTCAAAACAAATGCAACAAAATCTTGGCATGCATTTCAATGATCATCATGGGTGATGCCAATATGGCCTTGACATCCATGAGCTGGTCAACAACAACGTGGAGCACATGCACACATGACAAGAACATCGTGAGCAGTGACAGTGCACACTCACAATCACTGCTGTCAATGCTTCCTGCCTCGAGACCACCATGGAGAGCAACATCATAGAGCCTGCTGGATGGACACAAGCTGCAGGCAGCACATATGTGCGGACACCCCTCAATGAGCATCTTGAACAACAGAACGATGGCAAACTTGCCATTCTCCTTGATGGCAGCAGGAAAGGCAGTATTTGCATAGAGGCGATGCACCAAGTCTCATTCATCAATATAGTCACATACCACCCAGACACAGATGGCATGATCTGTGGGGAAGCTGGGGAAATGGATGATGTGCTTGCCAAACATGTGGTGGTCGATTTTCATTGTGTGGAAACTGTTTGAGATTGATGATCAGGGGCAATCCAACATGCTTGCAACATTTCATGCAGATGTACTCAAGCTGAGCAAGTGGATCATTTTGAAGTGTACACCCAGGGTCAGCGCCAAGGTAGAGCTTAGGCATGACAGAAATGATGTTGCAGCCAGCAGGAGGGGTGGAGAAGGTGGCAGCAGCAGCAATGGTGGCAATGGCAGTGGCAGTGGAGGCTGCATGTCCATGGGGCTGTTGGCATTGTGAGCATCTTCGACTTGAAGGGCATTGTTTGCAGCTGGAGCAGTGGGATCTGCAGGAGGACTGGCAGCAGGTGGGCCTGGTTGACTGAGCGGGATTGCCATCAAAGTAGATGACCAGGTCTTGCAGCTGTCCTTCTGGATTGTGTATGCATTCTTGTACGCCTTGAGGACAAGTCTGTGTGGCTCCATGGTTGTCATGTTCAGTCGAATGTGCTGCGATGACAATGACAGTGATGGTGGAGTGGTGGAGCAGTGTTTGCTGAGTTGTTGTGAGGTGGAAATTCACGTTTTCTCACTTGTCAATGACATGGACAAAACTTGGCAAATGCAGTGAGCCTCGACAACTCGATGCCTTTGCATTCTCACAAAATTGAATTCAAAAATTGCCACTGAGCAACGATTTGATTGCTCGCTGATCAATACAGCCACGATTCTGAGCAGGACAACCTGCTGGCAATATGGCTCAGCATGCTGGCGGTGGAGAGACGTGGCAATCACAAAAGGATAAAATAGCAGAGCATGCGCATGCAGGGGAAGCACACATGGCTGCAGCGACTGCAAGAAAACAGCCGCGCAGTGGTCCATGCTGTCCCAAGCGTGGCAACTGCCGCCAATGGCCCCCACGGACCACTGCAGGCCCGCCGACTGCAGGAACAGGTTTGCGCAGCCTGCCACTAATGCCCCATTGTGTTGGCGCGAGGCAGGCGGCCGCACGGTGGTCCGAGCAGGCAGTTAGAGGGCCGCACAGACCTGAGCGTGGTGACAACCGCCAATGGCCCCCACGGACTGCCGAAGGCCCACCAACCGCAGGTACAGGTTTGCAAGACCTGCCACGATTGTCCCATTGCGTCGGCATGGGGCTGGCGGCCGCGCGGCAGTCCGTGCGGGTGGTTGGGGGGCCACACAGACCTGAGCATGGCAACAACCACCAATGGCCCCCACAGACCGCCGCAGGCCCGCCAATCGCAGGAACAGGTTTGCACGACCTGCCATCATTGTACCATTCCGTCGACACAGGGCTGGCGGCCGCACGGCAGTCAGTGCAGGCAGTTGGGGGGCCACATTGACCCAAGCATGGCGACAACTGCCAATGGCCCCCACGGACTGCCGCAGGCCCACCAACCACAGGTACAGGTTTGCAAGACTTTCCACCATTGTCCCATTGCGTCAGCACAGGGGCTAGCGGCCACATGGCGGTCCGTGTGGCCCCCCAACTGCCCACATGGACCCAAGTGTGGCAACCACTGCCAATGGCCCCCACGGACCGCCTCAGGCCCACCAACTGCGGGTACAGGTTTGCGAGACCTGCCACCATTGTCCCATTGCATCAGCGTGGGGCTGGCGGTCGTGTGGATGGGGCAGGACGAGTGGGTGGTTCTGCAGCAGCAAGTGTTGGTGCAGCTGCAGAAACATTTGACACAGGCAGGGACTGCAGCTGCTGAGAATATCATTGTCGAGCATCATTTTGCAGCATGTTTTGCGCCAGACGGGTGGGTGTAGCGTGCACACGCAGTGGTTTTTGGTGGGTGGTTTTTGTATTGCAGCTCAATGAGAGGTAGTGGTTTGAACCAGGTGGCCTGTGTGAGTGACAATGATCTGGTTCAAGTTCAACTATCTGAACGTCACAATCTCAACGATCTAACACCATTGGTCAGGCTAACTATGTACACGCGCCATGTGCGCAGTACCGTGATCCTGTGGTTGGCATTGTACTGGCCATGACGTCTGAGATACTTGTTGCCCCACCAATGTGGACCTGCTTGGCAATCCCGACCCCACTGCTCACAACAAGTGCGCCTGATGAGACAGTGGACAAGTCCACTGTGTTCTGTGTGAGGATTGCCCTGTCAGTCTGGAACAGGGTCTGGGGACCAACATGGATGGCCTGGTTGGATCCACTGCCAGTTGCAAAGGACTGGATTGAGTGCTCACTCCCCAACGCCACCAGACAGAGTCCCTCTTGGTTGGTCGTCCTGGCGCGACCCAGCGGGTACAGGTACACGTTTGTGGGATAGTTTGCCAACTTGGATCCATGACCAAAGTTGAATTGGGTCGAGGACGTCACACTGACATTGTAGTGATGCAATCCGGCCACGTCAGACGTACTGAAGGCGTACCACTGTGTTGACGCGCTGTACTCCATGTAGCTGCCAGTGTACAGATTGCTGGAGATCCCTGCACCACCAGCCACCACGAGCGCGCCTGACATTGTGCTGGATGCGTCTGTTGTCAAGTACACCTTGAGTCCCTTTTGGACGTTCATGTTACCGCCAAACGACAATCCGCCGCCAACCACCAGGGCCCCGGATCCAATTGTCATGGAGTCTGTTGTCAAGGACAACACCATGCTTGCATCTGCACGACCAAACTTGATGTATCCGATAGACGACGAGTAGTCATCACTCTGGGACTACAGGTACAGATCACTGCCCGAATTGGTACCTTCTGTCCCGTCCATGACGTACTGCCAGCGTGGCAAGGATCTGACCATGAAACTCTGGTGGACGGCTCCCAATCCGCCCGCATGGGTCACCAGTGCATCTGTGGCCATACGGCCAGTCACGTCCAGGATCCTGCCCACAAACGTGTCTGCCGCAACGCCAAGACCGCCCTTGACCACCATGGATCCTGTACTTGGACTGGTCGAGTTGAGTGTGCTGTGGACCGTCAACTGCCTGCCGGTGTGCACAGCGCCAGCAATACCCACTCCACCGGACACAATGAGGGAGCCTGTACTCGAGGAAACCGACTCGGTCGTGTTGACAAGATACAGAGTCCCGCCAAGGTGCACGCTCTTGGCCACACCCAGACCACCTTGCAGGACAAGGGCACTGGTTGTCACGGACGTCGAGTCCACCGTACTGTCAAAGGCAATCCCGCCCATCACGCTCAGCTGCCCAGTCACCGTCAGGTTCCCGCTGACATTCACGTCCTTGGCGACCCCAATACCGCCCCAACTGGCGAATGTGGACGGCAGTATCCGTGATGACGTCCCTGGCGACTCCGAGACCACCAGCGACCACCAGCGCACCCGTCTGCAAGCTCGTCGCTTGGGCCATACTGGCCACAGTCACGATCCTGCCCAGGAACGACTTGGCGCCCACAGCAAGACGGCCTGCAACCATCAGGGCACCTCCGTTGCTCACGCTGGATGCGTCCGTGGTGGCACCCATGGCAATCCCGCCGCTCACAGCCAGGGCAGCCGACGTGCTGGACGTGGACGCTGTAGCATTTGCAACAGTCCCTGGACCCACGTTGAAAGCCGTGGCGCTGGCTGGCGTCAGACTGACGATGGCCCCTGTCCCGCTCGCCCCGACTGCCCACACGCGATCGCCGGCTTCCCATGCGTTCGTCCTGTGCGCCCAATGATCGCCCGCTACCGTGCTGGACATGTCGGCATTGCGGTAGTATGCCATGGACAGTTCGTTGGCATTGGACGACAGGTTGACAATCCGGACGATCCCACCAGGAGCCGCGCTGTTGACTGTCACAAAGCTGCCTGCCGTGACACTCTTGGTGATCCCCACACCGCCTGCGACCTTGAGGGCGCCTGAGGCGGTGGACGTCGAGTCGAGGGTTGAGGTCACCAGAATGTCTCCATGCACAACGACCTTTTCTGTACCCTTGGCGCCACCCAGACCAATGTTACCGCCGCCAAGGGCGACAGTGACGTTCTTGGACGTGGTGCCGTTGATGTCCATGTGTCTGTTGTGCGCATCCGAGACCTGGATGGTCCCTGTGGTTGCTTCCCCACTCACAAACAGGATACTCACCAAGTCCGTCCCTGAAAAGTCCTAGTTGTACAGCAGCTGGATCGTCGCGTCGCTGTCATTGATGACGCTCAGGCCGCTCGTGTTCACTTGACCAGATACACCGAGACCACCAGCAATTGTCGCTGCCCCTGTCACCTTGGACATGGACTCGGACGTGCTTTGGACTGTCAGGGTGTCCCCGATGTTGAGCTGCATGCCGATCCCGACCCCACCCGTGACCACAAGCTGGCCAGTACTTGGACCAGAGGACGACGATGTGCCTTGGATCACAACACTTGCATTCGGTCTGAACGTCGTGTCGTTCAAGAAGGATGAGGTCCCAGTCACCCCAAGGTTTTGCTTTATGTTGAGATTGCCGCTCACGCCAGCACCACCAGCGACCATGAGCGCGCCATTGTTGTGGGCTGTCAGGGATGCGGTCCCAAGGACATGCAGGGAATCGTTGACAAACAGGTTCCCTGAGCCGTGCTCCAGGACTGACTCGCTGGGCAGGACGTTGATGTCACCCTTGATGATTTGCCCAAGAAACGTTCGATCTGTCATGGGTTACCTTTACCTCGAAAATCTTTTCATGGCTTTGCAGGCTTCTGGTTCCGGACTTGGCTGGGAGACGGACCGAACAGTCACTTGCACGGGAGGGCGTCCTCAGGATCCGTACCAGGACGTCACTTGATGGGCGCCTTGGCAAACAGTCCGCGTGCTGGTTGTGATGGGGGCGCCGGGGGTGCTGGGGGTGCGGGCGGACGCAGGTAGTCAGTGAGATTCTTGGACTTGGTACGGTTGTGGGCCAAGAAGACGCGTGGAAAGTCCTCATGGGGGACTTGGAGGTCAAAGGAGAGAGTCTCGTCCATTTTGCGCGTACACGGGAAGAGCTTGGCGTGGATGTCAAGGATGTATGGGACGTGGAAGGACGGCGTGTCCAAGGCAAAGAGCGTGTCCTTGGCATAGGTGGCAAGCAGGACCAGGAGTCCGTCATCCGCAGTCACTGTGATGGCCACAGTCCTGGCGACATCCCTCAGCAGCTTGTCCAGGATTTGCGTGACGTCATACTGCATCCCGTCTTGCTGATCCAGCGTGGATGCCGAGGAGACGTTGCGGACTTTGCCATAGTCAATGATGTAGCAGAACAGTCCGTACGTAGGGATGACAATCCTGCCGCCGGGCAGCGTGTACTCGATGCAGGTGTCCTTGGGGACGCGGTGGAACATGACATTGCCAGCGTGCATGTCCTCGTGAACAAGACCAAACTGGTGGAAGAGGTACAGGGCGACGAGGACCTGGAGCAGCATGGACTTGACCTGGTCCTCTGTCAACTTGCCGCGCATCGACTTAAGATCGCTGTCGAGTTGCTCCATGAAGAGATGAAGGACGTTGCCGTCGCTTGTTTGGCACACCCCAAAGCCGTACAACAGCGGAAAGTGCGGGATCCTGTACTGGACAATGTACGGTTTGAGGAAGGACATGACCTCAATCTCCAGGAGCTGCTTGCGGACGGCCTTGGGCATCTGATCGAACTGCATCACAAAGTCCCTCTTGGACCATTGTATTCGGGGGACAATCCAGGGGACCAGGGGCGTGTACACGGACACGTCCGAGAGTACATCGATGACGAGTGGGGGACTGGTCACAATGGGAGGACTTGGCATGGGCAAGTCAGTGCACATTGGTGGATCC
The DNA here is from genome assembly GCA_000151295.1 of Allomyces macrogynus ATCC 38327. Taxonomy (NCBI): domain Eukaryota; kingdom Fungi; phylum Blastocladiomycota; class Blastocladiomycetes; order Blastocladiales; family Blastocladiaceae; genus Allomyces; species Allomyces macrogynus. Next base: position 552,936 of record GG745338.1, on the reverse strand, counting down.
CTGGTCGTGGCAGGATCCCAGACAGTCCAGGGCGCTGTCTGCGTCAGCTCCACCGTCCCAAGTACGTCCAGTACGTCCGGGAGTCTCATCATGGATGGCGGTCTTGGTGTGGCCGGGAATGTGCACATTGCAGGCGCCCTGGACATTGCTGGACCGGTCGTGGCGTCCTTGGGATCCCTGGACCTCAGAGGCGCGTGCGGCCTGTACCGGGACGAAACCTTGGAGATCGTCAGTGAGTCCTCTGCCGTCGCTGTTTCAGGAGCGTCGTTCCAGGTCAATACTGGGGGAGTCCGTGTCCTGGACTGCAGTGTTTCGGCCATGGACGTGACAGTCCCAGCGACCATCACCAGCACGCACGACTCGAGTGGGACAGGGACGGGATCCCTTGTGGTACACGGCGGGATCAGGATCGGGAAGACTGTCGCAGCGGGTTCAGCCAGCAGCTTGACCTTGCCAATGATGTCGTTGAAGGCTTTGGCAGCTGTTGCGTACTGAAGATCTGTTTGGAGCTTCGTACTGTAGTCGCCAGCGTGCTCCATCTGTGTCATCCGGGACACCTTCTCTGCCTGGTCAGCGAGCGTCTGTTCAAGTACTTTGTACGCGGCACTACGTTCGGCCAACTCTTGCTGGGGGCGCTCAACGCGTGCCTCGAGTTCACTGACGGCAGCCCCCCGAGTCTTGGGATTGGCGGCTGAGGGCCATGGTGACGCTCTGCAGCTCGTCCTTGGCTTGAGTGAGCTCACTTGCCGTGCAGTTCAGGCCAGCCATCAAAGCCTTCCGCGACTCTGCGCATTGCCGCCCCAACTCGTCCTTGGCGCGCTGCAGGTGTTCGACGACTTGGTTCGCGTCCACCGTGGAATTGTCCAGACGAACACGCAGATCACTGGCCTCTGCCATCTTTGACGCGAGCATTTTCTGGAGGGTCGCGTTGGCGTCTGCGGTCTTTGCTGCATCAACCTTGAGTTGATCAACGTCGGCTGCCAGGATCCTCTTGGACTCATTGCAGTCGACCAGGTCATGCAGTACCTGATCGTGGACGGTTTTCAAGGCCTGCAGCGCCGCCAGATTGAACTGCAGGTCGCGGCTGACGCGTTCCTTTGTGCTGCGAAGGTCGTTGACCATTGTCTGCGAGTCCGTGAGGTCGGCCTGCAGTTGCGCGACCGTACCAGTCAGTCGCTTGAGGTCGCGGACAGTCTCCTCGTACTCGGAGGCTTTGGTTGCCGAGGATGCCTGCAGGCCGTCGTGGAGTGCTCGGAGACGATCGAGATCCCTGGTCTTGGACTGGTACAGCAGCTGAAGCTCCATGAGACTGTTCTCAAGGGTCTGTTTGACGCCATGGACCTGTCTGTACTCACTCTCAAGGCGGGAATGGGCGACTTGGAGGTCGTTCAGTTCAGTGACCTTAGCCATTAGAGCGTTACGGCCGGTCTTGCACTGCGTCAAGTCGTCCGTGAGCATTGCCCGCGTCTTCTCCAAGTCCTGCAGCTGGGCGCTCTGGGACTTGAACTTGCTCTGGAGGTTCCCCAGTTTCAGGGACGCGGCCTGGATGGACGTCGAGGAGTCCTGTTTGACCTTTTTGTGCTCTGCCTTAAGGTCCTCCAGGGAGCGCAGAGCGGCGGTGTACTGGGCCTCGACGTCCGTGACCTATTGTTCAAGGGACGCCTGGGTGGACCGGGATGCCAAGAGATCCCGCTGAACCTGGGAAAGCACGTCGTTGAGATCATTGTACTTGGACAGCGACGACTCTTGCAGAGTCCTGTACTCGGCCGTGCACTGGGCCAGCTTTTGTTCAATGGTGGAGTGCTGCGTGCGCAACTCTTGCATTTGCAATGTGAGCGAGTCAATCGTCACTTGGAGCTTGGCCTCCATTGCCTCACTGTCTCCGGCCGTCTTGGATTGAGACGACACCTGTTGAAGATCGGCCTTCAAAGTTTCATTTTGGGCATGGGTACGGTCAAGGTCCTGACGGACACTGGCCAAAAGGGCCTGGAGGTCATCAATTTGTGCCTGGTGGGAGCGGATGGCCTCCACCACGACCACGTCCGGGCTCTCAACGGAATAGCCCTGCTCTTTCAGGAACGTCTTGATGGCCTCAAGCTGCTGCCTCGTCGAGGCGTGTGACGTCTGGAGCAGGTGTGTCCGCGCCCGCATCTGGGCAACTTGGTTCTGGAACGTGGACGTCTGTCTCAGGGCAGTGACTGTGTCCTTGTGCAGCTCTGTGACTTCATCCTGGGACCGCGGCCACGTTGCCACGAGACTTTGTGATCGCGTCTTGACTGGTCATTGGCCAATGTGGGCGCGTCTTGCAAGCGGGGGCATTTACAATGGGCATCAATTAAAATGACAACCGGATCCGGGAGGCCATCCCACGAGAGACTGTCGAGTGTGCTCGGGGTAATCGAGACCTCTCTCCACTTGGCGAAACAAGGGCTCCAACCGTCTTTGAGGTTTTGCTCGAGTGGGGTAAGCAACATGCGAACTTGTCAAAAGTGAGCTCGAGATCGTCCCAAATGGCCGCCCTGAATGACCCAAAGTCTGGTTTCGACACGGGTCTCGAGCCATTTGCTCGGGGTAAATCAGGGCGTCGCATCCCGGTCTGGACCCAGTGCTCAGGGTGGACAATGGCGTTTGTGTCTGTTGGATTTGCTCGATGGTTCTCCAACAAGTCACCCTATAGTCGGTTGGGACTGGTCTCCTTGTCTTCTACTTCTTCATCTCATCTTAGTTAGTTTATATAAATCGAGCAAAAGATTGATGGGATGAAAGAAGTAAATGACTGGGCAAAGTACCCTGAGACCCGTCTCTCCAGATCCAGGAGGAAGAGGGCAATCCCAATTGGGACCCCCGAGTGGTAAAAAGCGGCTCAGAGACGGTTTGACAGTCCAGGATCACTTTTGAAAAAATCGTGCTTCCTTTTGCTTGAACAAGGTAAGCAACGAGCCTGGTCCAACGAACGTGAATAACCCGGTTCTGATGGCCATCCCATGGCTCACCCCGAGCGCCGGACCGACGTGGTTCTGAAACGGTCCCAGACTCAAACGCTCGGGGTAAATCGGGGGTGCTTGTCGAGGACTCGTCAGGTCCGTCTTCCCAGATTTGGCGAAACAATCAGGGTGGCCAATTGGCGACTTTGCCGCCAAACCTGTCCCAAGGGCTCTTTTTTTGGCGTGCGGATGGGGGTCGGCGTTAGGTCAGTAGGACTTGCCGGACGCAACAGAACAGGTATGCGGATCGCGGGCGGTTTCGGACGCTGTCCTGGACTGGGCGGACGCGACGGTACATCAGGAATACGGAGAATGGTTGGTGACCGGACTGTTTCGGGACGCGGCATCGGACTGGACGGATGCGACGGTGAGAGCGGGACAGTCGTGAATGTCCTTGCGCGGGCTCGTGGACTTGCTGGATGCGACAGTGGGAGCGGGACATTGTACGGTAAGGGCATGCACACCTCTGGACTCTGGACCTGATTCTTGACCCGTCATAGTCGAACTCTGAAGTGGCCCCTGTCGCCAGGAGCGTCACATGGACGACGGGACTGTGTCTGGGACTTGGAAACGTCACTTCAAAGTCGGACGGTGGATCCAGACCCGGACCGTCTGTGGGTGCGGCGCGAGGATCCGTTTGGTGAACCAAAGGAAGGCTCACCGAGACGTGGACGGACGTCGCGGACGTCTTCCGCGCATTAACGACTGCAGAAACACGGGCCCATCCGTGAACAGCTGCCGTTGGCTCTGGATGATCCTGGCGTGTGGTGAGTGTCTTGGTGCCTGTCGTCGTTGTCCGGGCTCCCTGGATTACCTTGGATACGCGCCTGGGACGGTTCTTGGCTGGCGTAAGCAGGGACCGTGATTGTCTTCCGTTTGCTTTTGTGATTGGCCCGCAGGGTCATGGTCGCCCAGCGCTCCTGGAGTCTGCGATACATTTACAGTGTGCCTCGAAAAAAGACGCCTGTTGGGCCAATTAAGTGACTGGAACGAAGGTTGGTCACCTTTTCCTGGCAGTGGATATGGGGTTCCTGACGCAGTACAAGTTGAAGTCCGAGGCAGGCACACAAACCCACCTATGGTCCGTACCAAAGTTCCGGAACAAGCTCCTGAGCATCCCCAAGGATCAGCTCGAGACTGTTTACCGACGGTACGTCGAGTACATTGCCCGGTCGGGCCAGGACGTGACAGAGGATCCGGCGGCTGGCCACAATGCGCTCGTCAAAAAGATCCACACGATGCAGATGCGGTTCTTCCTTGACATCGATTATGACGCGGACCTCTTTGACAAGGGGATCCTTCCGTGCAACGAGACGGACCTTGTGGCGACCATGCAGGATCTCGTCAAGGACACCCATGTCCTGATGGGGGACATCATCGCTGATCAGTCCCTGTTGCACACGCGCAAAGTTGCGACTCGGACGCTGTACACTCTCCACGTCCATTACCCGGACGTTGTGTGCAGCAAGCGAACCGCGACCAGGATCCGGAAGGCGCTTGTCCAGGGGCTCACAAAAAAGGATTGGTGGACCCAGCTCATGGATCACACCCATGGGGACTTTATGGACGCACACGTGTACTCGACTGGACTCCAGATGCTGGGATCGCACAAGGGATTGATGAACCCGCGCAAGGCGGCCGAGAAAAAGGCCAAGCATTTGCGGCTCTTCTCCGCAGAGTCATGGAGTAACGTGTATCGAATCACCCACCCGGATACGTTCCAGCACAAGACTGACTTGACCCTCGATGACGTGATGGCCACGTCCATTTTTGCCGAGGACGCGGAGCAGGAAGTCGTCTCGCAGGATGATCTTGATAGCATGTTTGACCTCGTGTCAGAGCGACAGCTGGAGCAACTCCAAAACAATCCTGTGCCGTGTACGAGTGGGTTCACTGAGACAGTGTCGTGGCTCTGTCAGTGCTTCAACCACGTCCTGGATCCAAGCAAGGGCAAGATCTTCCCCGGTGCCTCTGTCGTGTTTCCGCTGACGACCAGGGATTGTCTCCACGCTCTGCGCGCCCATCGGTCCAACCATCAATTTCTCAAGGTGACCTCTGGTGGCACGTCCCAGATGTGCCACTCGTGCAAGGGTCGCGACAAAGAAAGTCTCGAAACTACCGGTGGGTGTCCGCCAAGAGCTTGTTGCGGCTGGGGTCATTGTGACGGAGACACCCGGCACAGTGGATCCCAGTCCGGCCGCACCGCATCCCACGCCCGCGCCAGCCTTGGATTTGACGTCAAGGGACATTGTGGGTAGTGTGACGGTCATGGATGATCCGTACACGAGCAAGGACAAGCGAAGCGCCATCCGGCATGAGATGGCGGCATTTGTGGCCAAGTTCCCCGAGTCCATCAAGGACTTGGATCAGCAACCATGCGACTGGGTCAAGTCCCCAATGGGGTACCACGTCGATCTCGAGCAGCATTGGTGTGCAGTGTGCCACGAGACGCACGCCGATCCCCAGTGCGCGTTCAATGTCGTCGAGAACGGGAAAATGTACATCTCGTGTGTCCAGCGCTGGTACATTGTCTTTCCCGAGGACGCCCGGTACATGCAGCACACTGCGGACCTGGAGCTGCTGCGGTCGCAGACCAAGAAACTGAATGCCCTCATTGCCCAGTTCAAAAAAATCCAGATGAAGGAGCGGATCGTCAAGGAGTGCTAGGCGTACTTTTTGGAGCACGACTTCTTCTTTGACCCGCAAAACAATGCGTCGTTTGAGCAGCGACTGGACACGGCCAACAACCTCGTGTGCTTCAGCAATGACGTGTATGACCTGGACACTCTCCAGTTCTGCCGTGGGATGCTGCAGGACTGCGTCACGCACTCGTGTCGGTACCCGCTGTGCAAGAACTCGGACCCGGGCCTGCGCCAGAAGCTGGTCAGGTTCATTTATGACATTCAGCCGCACGCACCAGAGCGAGAGTACATGTTGACCCACCTCGCTTCGTGCCTCCACGGTGACAACCTCCAGGAGATCTTCCACATCTACACGAACCAGGGCCGCAATGGCAAGTCGGCTCTTGCAGACTTGCTATGGGCAACGTTTGGGGACTACTACAGCACGATTCCCGCCGAGATGTTCACGCAGGAGCGAGCGGGAGCCAGTGCGGCACAGCCAGAGTTGATCAACCTCAAGGGGAAGCGGCTTGAGATCGCATCTGAACCCAAGGCGTTGGAGCGGATCAACACGGCCTTTGTCAAACTCCTCACGGGGAGCAACGAGGTGTCTGAGCGGCGACTGTACTCGGGAAAGATTGAGGAATTCCGACCCCAGTTCCAGATGACCCTCCTGGCAAACGAAATCCCGCTGATGGACAGCAGCGACAATGCGATCTACATGTGGAGTCGAATCCTCGAGTTCCCCACGACGTTTGTCGCCAATCCGCGGCTGCCACACGAGACGATGGTCAAAGAGTCCCTCAAGGCCGAGCTCCCGACACTCCATAACGAGTTCATGTTGTACTTGATCGACTACTACAAGGACTATGTGGCGGATGGCCGCAAGCTGCGTCCACCGCCAAGTGTGCTGACTCTTGTTGAGCAGCACCGGTACAACAGTGATCCTGTCCAGCAGTTCTGGGTCACTCGCACTGAAGACGATCCTGAAGGGTCCATCCAGCTCAAAGCTTTGTACGATACGTACAAGTTGTGGTACAGCGCCAACTTCAATGGCTGGCCTGCGAACGTCAACGTCTTCCATAAGCAGCTTGAGAAACTGACGCTGTTGGCGACAGACGTGCCCACCGCGGATGGTCGTGGCGTCAGTACATTAGTCCGCGGGCGCCGGTTCAAGGATGTCCTTGAGGACGACTACTAAAGGCGACCGGCACCGCGCGCGTCCGCCGGAGAGAAGGCCGGGACTGGGATCCATTGCACGTCGCCAGTGCGAGATGGTACAGGGCACTGGATCCCAGTTCAATGACTGGACGTGCAGGTGGATCGCGGACGGTACATCCAGACTCTGCAAAACAGTATTAAACGACAGCAAGTACTGGTGAACATGGAGCCCACATTCGATGTCACTCGTGCCAAGGATTACACGTACCGCGTTGAGTACATGCAAGATGTCATTGCAAGGAGCGCTGGGCGGTATCGTCTGAGACAACACGAGACGCATGGCGACCAGTACTCTGTCCTGGAGCTCGTGGACCTCCACTCGGCGGCCAACACGAAGACGTCGAACGCGCAGCGTATTGTCGCTCTTTGTGCTGGGAAGCTCCAGGAGAGTCCAGACACGGAGTGGTCTTCGGTCCCAGCGCCGCGCGGACGGACGCTCTACTGCGCGCCATGCCTCTTTGACCTGCACGTGCTGCCCAAGATCAGGGGTGGGATCGCCAAGTTGATCCGGGACCACCTGGAGAACAAAGCCCAGGCGGACACTCCAGGCCCTGCAGTGGCGACAGAAGAATGCGCCGCTGAGACAGACGTGGATGTCAATACTGCTGTGAAGGCGGGGCCAGCTGGCAGGGCGCTTTCGCCAGTGCAAGGAGGCTGCAGGGACGCTGGTGGAGATCAGGTCACTGGCGGCAATCGACCTCACGTTGCAGAACGCGGCAAGCGTTCAGGATCTGGTCGATGACGTCCCGGCCGTGGCTGAGACTATCGTTGCGCATCAACAGCACGTCGAGGAGACGCTCGCGCCACTGGTTGGTGTGCAGGCGCCTCAGCAGGCCCTCGTCGATCAATCCGAGGGCCTGTTGACCATATTTGTGGACCCCAGCGACAGGCCGTCCAAAGCTCTGGTCAAAGGTGGGCACGTGACCACAGATGAAGTGGAGCGGCTGCATGTGTTGTAATTCTGGCATGACCCTGGGAACAAGACGGTCAAGTTTGGGATCTCACGTGCAGGTAAGATTAGAGACCAGGACAATCACTACCACATGGCACACCCTGGGCTGGTCCGACAATGCAACCTGTTTGCTGTGTGCTTTACGACTATCAAGGAAGCCGAAAAAAATCTCAAGCAGATAATGCGGGACAGGCGTGTCAACGTGTATGCCCACAGTCACAAGTGGATCCCCAAGGGGATGATGTCCGAGTACATCCAGAGAGCAATCAAGGACATCCAGCCAAAGTACGTCGTTATGACCAAAGGCGCGTCGCTGACAAGAGCGGGACTTTCGGAGGACGAGTACAAGGCTGTCCAGCGAGAGATCAATGCCCAGGGTTTACAGTTGGAACTTGAGGAGCATAAAGCGCGGTTGCAGCAATCACTGCGTGAAGATGACGCTGCTTCCAGGGCCCACACGGCAGAGATCAACGCCCGCACAGCAGAGGTCAATGCTCGCACAACAGAGATCGAGATGAAGTCCAAGGTCGTCAGCAGCCTTTACGAAAAGCTCCTGAGCACAGGTGACATGGCCATCCTGGACATTATCTGCAAGCTCAAGGATGCGTGATGGGGACCGTCTGCGTGCGTCCAGGATCATGACGACATGGAACCACACCACGCCAGAAAAGACACCTCGATCATTAAAACCACTCCTCAACACGAAATTTTTTCGTGTTGGCACCCCGAGCATTTTTCAGGTGAGTTTGTTGACCCGGACACACAGAGATCTGAAGAGGATGCGATTGCCTCCTGCAAGCTTCGCCAAAAACATCTGGGAAGTCGACAAAGCGGCGAGTGCTGCTGAGGCAATCCTGGCGTGCCTGCAGCATATTGAGATGACGCCCGCGCCTGTGGTTGTCCTCCAGGCGCCTGAGCAGGTCCTTGCTGATCTGGATCCATTCTCCTCACCTCGTGACCTGCCCTGGCGTCAGGGATGATAGTCCCAATCACTGGTGTCCTCAGGACCAGTTTCGGATACATCCTGGATGCCATCTGCGACACGCCCAAAGGCGACCCAGGGATCCGTCATGTATCGTCCACAACAGATCCCAGGCAGTCTACGCCGGAGATCACGGGGACCCCCAAGTCTGCCATGACAGAATGGTGTTGGTGCAGGTTCGCCCAGTCGCACAGCAAGTATAGCTATGGGATTCGTCCTATGCAAACATCACCCAAGCACTGACTTGTCCATTCATATTGTCAACACATATTTATTATGTGTTGACGGTGAGTTCGCAGGCCCGGGACTTGCAAGGACAGTCTGGGAGTCCTTGTGGGTTGTCCACGTCCACCCAGGATCTGTCTGAAGATCGCCCCCCCATCTGGGCTCTCTTGCTGGAGACGTACGGGGACAGCCCACGAATCCCATACTGGATCGTCCTGTCCACGATCCAGGAACGTTTCCCCACGTCCCCATCTGATCCAGCGAGTCCGGCGTCCACAGTCCCGGGATGAATCGTTCCGTTGTCCTGACCCCGAGATGTTAGTCCTGATCACTGGCGTCCGCGGGACCGCCTCTGGATACGTCCTGGATGCCGTCCGCGACACGTCCAAAGGCGACCCGGGGATCCGTCATGTATCGTCCACAACAAATCCCGGACAGTCTATGCTGGAGATCATGGGACCCCCCCCCACGTCTGCCATGACACAATGGTGCCGTCATGGATCGTCCACAACAGATCCCGGACTGTCCGCAACGAGTTCCCAGCGAATGCGGAGGCCAGGGTGCAGCTCTTGGACATGGGATTCTTTGTGTCCGGTGGGATCCCATCCTGGGGATGTACAAGGACAAACCTGGATACCGGCCTGGTGAAGTGCAAAGGACCCGATGTCCATCCCGGAGGTGTACGAGGACAGTCCAGGATCCCGTCCTGGGGATGTACAAGGACAATCCCGGATACAGTCCTGACTGACTGTGATACTCGTCCCAGACAGCCCGGCGTCCCGTCCTGGCGATGTACAAGGGCAGTCCTGGACCCTCCCCCCCCCCCTCCCAGGTGATGTACAAGGACGAGATCCAGTCCTGGGGATGTACAACGACAGCCCGGGATCCCGTCCTGGAAATGTGCAAGGACTGTCAGACTGTCCACGCTCAGGATTCCGGGACCTGTCCCCACGTCCGCCACGATTGTCCAGCAACGCCTGCATCCACGGAACGACTCGGCAACATGTCCGGGACCCCGTCCCGGAGACATACAAGGACTCCCCACGACTGGCGCATCAGGCGTCCTGGGCGCGGCACGGAATCCTGCCTTGAGACGTACGGGGACACATCCGGGATCCGGATTGTCAGCGTCCAATGTCACCAGGTCGTCCAGACCATTTAAGGACACGTTGCTCTACATGAACAACGTGACAATGAGCGAGTTTATTGAGGTCACCAACGATATCATTGTTGCGCGTTTGGGATACCATCATATGGACCGTGCTGTGAGTCTCTTCAAGGAGCATCTTGAACCGTCGGAGTGGAGACGCAAAGAGTGTCAGTCCGAGAAGAATCGCCGGGTCGTCAAGTACTTTGTGAGCAAGGGCGCCATCCGGTTCTTGGAGCTCGTCCGCAACACAAAGCTCCTGAAGCAGTCCTTGACAACAGACTCGGACCTTACCGTTGCTCCATCCCAGCCTGATCCTGACGTCCTGTACGTGTACAAGTCGCCCACAAAGAACGCCCATGTTGTGTGCAATCAGCGCGCTGGGGACTTTTTGTACTGTCTCCCGACGCGGTGGAGCAGGGAAATCAAGGACGCGCTTAAGACAAAGTTCCCAACGACTCAGGCGGGGCATTTCCGGGCCCCGCAGTACCAGATCACCAGGCTGATCCAGCTCGTCCATGCCTTCCATAAGACGCTCAGGCAGAACTACGTCACGGACAAGCTCCCGATGCAAATTTCTGCAGCCGTCCTGGGCACTGTTGACATCCCCATTGAGCCCGGGATGCAGGCGCAGGACTTGTTCAAGCAGTGGTTTGCAAAATACACTGTGCACAGTCCCATGTCCCCGAACGAGCGGGGGATCCACGACGACGTCTTACTGGCGGCTTTTTCCAAGTGGGCGGACGAGCACTGTCCCTGGATCATTGGGCAGATCGACCGGCCTTTCCTGGACAGCATGGACCAGGTCCACTGGCTGTCTTTTCTGATCCCGTTCAAGGAGGGGCACTTGTACATCCAGGACCGCGTCCTGGTCGAGTGACGGACGACTATATAAGGGTGGGTGAGGTCCACTCGCTGTTCCCCCAGACCCACCATGCCTGTCCGCCACTCTCCTTGACTCGCATCCAAGCCTGGCCTCGACTACAAGGCTCTCGGCAGGGGCGTCCGCGCATTCAAGCGCACTGCGCCAGAACAGTGGGATCCGCCCGCCGAGGATGATGCATTGGGGCCGTGGGACGACGACGAGGTCAACGAGATTGACGAGGACATCGATGTAGATGGCCCCACTCACTGCATCCATGACCGCACCAAACCGTAGCAGCCGCGGCCCGTCATTGTTGACCTGACACGCGTTTCCAACCAGCTTGATGAAGAGACATTCGCCGCTATCAACCGCCACAATCCCAAGATTGACCGGATCGCCCAGTTCCTCAAGGACTGCGACCTGTGCTCGTGGATTGCATTTGGCGAGCGGTCCCAGGTTTTCCGGGCGGCCAACGTCAAGACGTTCGTGTACCGGGTCCTGTGCAAGACCGGCGAGCGCAAGTCATTTGTGGATCTTGTGATCGCTACTGCACGTTCTGTGATCAAGTCCAGGCGCTTGTGTCGAGTGCGATGCTTGGGGACGACGATCTCAGACGCAGCTTCCTTAACATGTGTGCCAAGTGCTCGTACCGGTTCTGGATGTTCAAGCACTTTATCGACACGCTGGTCACCAACAAGCACACGATGAGGGCCAGCTTTGTCGCCGACTTTTTGGCGATGGTGTGCCGTGAGGGCCATGAATTGTTTCGTGAGACCATTTAAATTAACGGAGACGGATCGGGTATGGAGCAGCAGGTTCCCATGTCAGTTGTCAGCGACTTGGTCCGCAATGCGTCAAAGCTGATCGACTTTTTCCAGCACACGGCCCCGTCCAATCCCCTGAAGACGTCCCATTGGTACGGACTTCACAGGGCGTACTGCCGCAAGTACGGCGCATTGTCGAAGGACGCCTTTCGATTGTACATTGACACGTCTGGACTTGCCGCGCGAGTCCAAGACACTGTCAGGTCCTTTGTTGAGCAGTACAGTGCCCATGCAGAAGGGTCCAGTATGGCGCTGCGCACCCTTTTTCGTCTGTTTGCCGCAAGGGTACCGGACACGCGGATTACAGTGCAACAGTTCAACAAGTGCCTCGTGGATCTCGGCTTCGAAGTTGTCCGTGAGTACTCGCGCGAGGATCAGATGGTCTTGAATGTCGTGCGCAACATCAGGGTGGCCCGCCTGTAATGGATTCTTTTCGTGGGTAGCGTAAATGACCCAACCACGACACGTCCACGGCTCCACGCTGCTGAAGCCATGTCCGAAGCCTGATCAGATCCGCAATCCACTGACTGGCCGATGCAAGCGGTCCGTCATGACCAAGCCGTGTCCACCGGGCAAGGTGCGGAACCCGAACACTGGTCGATGCATTAGCGCAGCGCGCCAAACAAGTCGCGTCCCCGTCGCTCCTGGAAAAAGACGACAAAACGCTCGCGGATAACGTCGGCCAGTCGCTCGGGGAGACGGAGCACATCGTCCAGCTCCCAGTCGTACAGGAAAATGTACAACGACGCTCAGAGGAGGATTGACCGCGCCGTGCAGATCCTGTCTGGTCCGCCCGGATCGTCCCTGGCAGCGTCCGAGAGCGTCCCCGACTTTGAATCAGAGCACGACCCCATCGAAGACGAGTACGAGGAGGCAAAATGACGTTTGCTCTTGTTTCTGAAGCGCGAGTCTTTCTTGACATTGATACCGTCGTGGCAGACGACCTTCACCAAGGCCTCAACACGCTGTGTCTTGCCAGCACTGAGCGCTTTGGCAATTTGATGGAACCGTTCTTCAAACACGAGCAGCACCAGTTCCGTGGCCCGTTGGATGCACTGGCCACGTTTTGTATTCTCGCCCGGGCGCTGGAGGCGTGCGTGAAACTGGACAATGATTGGATGGAGCCCGATCCAGCCGGATCCCAGTCGTTGGCCGCCGCGTACCTGATTCGCCACCCTTGGCTGTGTGGACACTTGTACTACACGTTGCTCCAGTTGGCCATGGAGGCGATCGTTGCGTACCCGCCTTATGTTCGTGTGCTGCAGTATTCCGCGCACCTCTATGTCGCCTGCCAACTCTTTGCGGGTGACCAAGACGATAGGGCCCTGGCCTGGCCTGATATGGATCTTTCCTCAATTTGTACTCGCGCGAGTCGGTGTTTGCCGGCCGTGTCCCCCAGTCGATGGAAGAGTGCGTCAAGGCCTCCTTTATGATGCGAGGCGCGTCTGTCACGACACCATTGCCCACCTATTCGCCCGGGCGCCTGTCGCGCGATTCCTTGGTGTACTTGCGCGGGCGCAGCGACCGCGAGCGGTATCTCAAGCTGCGCGCCTACACGTCGATTCTGTTCCGCGACCGCCACGTAATGCCCATGGTTACGGGCGCGACACCGCTCACTCGCGCGCGTGCGACGCACGACGTGCTGCACCGCGTCCTCGCCAATGTCGTGGCCACGGGCACTGTCGCGACTTCGTGGCTGCTGCTGCGGCACGCCCATTTCGCAGGACGCTCCCTGTCCTCGCTTGTCGACGCGCTCGGCCTGCCCACTGCCGCACGCGCGGACTTGCGCCGCAGCGGCCGCATCGCGCCCGTGCCGCTGCTCAATTTTGTGCGTGACGTGGTGCGCGCCGAGTCGGACCTGCTGCAGTTTGATTACCTCGGCATGTACCTGTGGTGCCTCGACTTGCTCGTGGACGTGCGCGCACGCGCGTGTGCCGCGCTTGGGCCCGCGGTCAAGGCCGAAATCGTGGGGTCGCGCGACGTGACGCTGTTTCTTCTGGCCGCCCGCCTTGACCGTGATCCAGGTCTCGTCGGCAGGCGGGGCGTCCTGCTCGGGCACCATCTCTGTCACGCACACGTCCACGTCGAGCCCGGAAGGGAGGTTGTTGCAGACGCTGATTGCAGGGCCCACGTGGGGCGAGAAGTGGGCGTACACGTGGATGCCGATGGGCGGGACCATGTCGCGGTATAGACGGCGGCCACGTCGCCGTCGTCGTACCGCCGCAAGCGCGTCTCGTACCCGCCGCTGGCGTAGACCACTGTCGGGATCAGCGGAGCGTCTGCGGGCATGAGCGTGGGCGTGCCCTGCTCCACGTCGCCGACCCCACCCGTGCCAGCTGGAAGACGCGCGATCCTGTCCGAGGTCGTGCCGTTCCACGGTGGGATGACGTCGAACGGCTCGGGCTCGAGCACGTGCACGACCTGCCCCATCGTGGCGACCACGGCCGAGTTGACGTACTTGAGCCGGTAGTGTGAGTACTGCACAGCAATCACCTCGACCCTGTTGGGCGGGCACGTCATGGTCTCGTTCGGCTCGAGCGTCTTCCACCACGGCTGCTCAGCAAAGCCCATGATCCGCTGGAACCGCTCGTTGGCCGACCACTGCGCGTTGACAAATAATTCATTCACGGTCTATGCAGCCAACGAGACCCGGCGCCCCCCCTCCCTACTCGAGCAGCACGTCGGGAAGCGCATGAATGCTAACCGAGGCCCCCATGCGCGCCATGACGCCCACCTGCTTGCTCTTGTCGCGGCCCGTCAGAGCAAACGCCACGATTTCCACGCCCGCCGACCGGAACCAGAGGCGAGTGCTACCGGCCGCGATCGTGTGCCACTCCTCGTCGTGCCCGACATTGTCGTCGTCCTTGGACAGGGACGTCACGCGCACATCCACGTCCACGTCGGACAGGCTGTTGATGACCAGGATGCCCGTGGGGCCGAGCGGCGGCAGGTCAACGACGCGAATGCCGAGCGGCGGCGTCACATCGAGCCGGCCCCCGCCAAAGACCATGTCAATGGACGACCCGACGGGCACGTACGTGGCGAGTTGCGCGCCGTCGCTGACACGGCGCAGCAGCACGGCCTCGTACTCGCCGTCGGTGCGCTTCCAGTACTGGCCGATCGTCATGGGCCCGTCCGTGTACCAGTCGCGCGACCCGCCCGAAAAGTTGGTCACGCGCATGGCCACCTCGGTGCCGCACACGTTGATGCCGATCACGCCGTACCCCGCCGCCCAGGGGGGCATCACGCGCAGCGGTTCGGGCTCGAGCACGCGGATCGTCTGGCCGCTCGTGGCCACGGCGGCCGAGTTGGCGGTCGCGAGCTTGTAATTGTACTGCACGGCAATCACCTCCCCCGCGCTCCCCGGGTACGACTCGGTCGTGCCCGGATCCACCGTGTGCCACCACGGCTGCGGCCCGGGCGACATCATCTTCTGGAACCGCTCGTTGGGCGTCCACTGCATGTTGGCCGGGTCCATGATGCGGCACACTTGGATGCCGTACGGGGTCGCGTTGGTGACGGCCGGGCCGTCGGCCGCGGGCCACTCCTCCTTGGGCGACGCGACGAGCTGCAGCTGGTGGTCCTCGATGCGTTCCTGGCTGACGGCATAAAACGTGACCTCGCTGCCGATCAGCACGCACGCGGCCGCGCGCTTGCCCGTGGCCACCGACTCGGCCACAACGCACTCGTGCCAGCTCGCGCCGACAATCTGCCACGCTGCGTAGTAGCCGTGCGCAAGCTCGACCCACTGGTCGGGATAGTAGCCCATGAAGAGCGTGCACAGAGCGCGGATCGGCTCGCCCGTGCCGTTGTAGACGGTGATCTTGTCACTCATCTCGGGTTGCTCCCGAGTGGGCCGAGGAGGCGGCTTGATGGAAATGGATGTCGCGCGGTTCTTGGCCAGCGTGTCGTCCGACGTGGAGGCGAGGGTCGACGTGCGAAACGTGGCCAGCGTGTTATCTGGAAAGCTGGCCGAGACATCCTTGGTTGTGATGGGGCCCGTCGCAATGGGCGCCGTCGTGAACGACGCGGGTAGGGTGATGGCGGGTGTCGACGACATGCTGGCGAGCGGATTGTGGGTGGACGCGACGCGGCGGGGATCAGTGTGAAGGAAAACGGGGGAGAGAGCGAAGGTGGAGCGCGCGGCGAGCGTTTGAAGGAGGACGGGACTGTAGACTTTATTCTGCCGTTGTCGTTATCCACCACGCGTCGCGGGGCTGCTGCTGGTGGAGCTGGCGACCAGGCAGCGGGTGCGATGGAACAATGGAAGTGCGTTTCACGGCTTTCCAAGAGTGAACAGGTCCCTCCATGCCCGCGACCATGACCCCAGCCATTTCTTGCCATTTCTGAACGACCAATTACAATTGCGACCTAGCCAGGACAAACGCCACTATTTCCACGACCCCTCGTGCGCGCGCTACACCCCTTTTCGAATGCCATTCACACGGCCACATGCAACAGACCAAGGACGATAGAGTGACGCGCTGATCATTGGCAACCCCAGCAGGCAGCAGGAAATAGCTGTTCTCGGGTCTCAAGAACTCACTGGCCAAGTGGCTGTGTCAATTCCCAAAAGGGTATCGTTGCATTGATGGGTGGAGAGTGTCGTGGCAGTGTCTGCTTCTGATCAAGAACTGATCGCCTGGAAGTTCATGATCACAGCTGACGGACGCGTGGGTCGAGTCTCCAGGCCCGTGGCAATGAGCGCTGCTCGAGTGCGTGCTCCCCAAAAGCAAGATCGACAACCTGGACATGCTCACAGGCCGCCTTCCACGGGTCGGTCGTCTGGGGCATTCTTGCTGACAGGTCTGGCATGGCCACAGCCAATTACGCGCCATTGGCCCCGAGTTTTCGGTTCCTTTGACCACGCCGGCGTCGCCTACCCTGGACTCAGCCATGAACAAAAAACCGGTTGCCAAACCGGCACTGTAGATGATCAACCCAGCGGCGACTAGGTCGCCCGATCGCCTCCACTGAGGTGAAAGTCGACTACGAGCTTGTCAAGAGGGTTAAGATGCTCGATGGCAGCGCGACCAGTGACCATGGCCGCCACGCTTGCATCGCCCTCCGAATTTGCAGTAATCGAGCAAATGCGTCCCCCCCTCCCCCCTCTAATTTTTTCTTTTCAAAAGAGAGGCGTGTTCAGATTATTTCAATTGCTGTATTTACAAAGCATGGCCCGACAGGGGATCTCGACGAAATGCTGGCTGACAACCGACGTGAAACCGCAAGGGGATCAAACCACAAT
This sequence comes from Allomyces macrogynus ATCC 38327, assembly GCA_000151295.1. Lineage (NCBI taxonomy): Eukaryota > Fungi > Blastocladiomycota > Blastocladiomycetes > Blastocladiales > Blastocladiaceae > Allomyces > Allomyces macrogynus. The sequence continues at coordinate 535,867 of GG745338.1, read as the reverse complement.
CCGCCCCCAGTAAGCCTGACTTTCATGCCAGGACCAGCGCCCGCGCCCGCGCCAAAACAAAATCTGTTGCGCCCTCGGCCCTGATGTGCTCGCAAGCAGAACAAATCTGCAGCGCCCCGCACCATGAATTATCCGTTGAACGCCAACTCGACCAGCGCATCTGGCAGCGCATTCATGGCCACCATGCACCCGGTTGGCACCGCGATCCCCACCTGCCTGCCCTGGGTGCTCGCAGCCAGTGCAAACACGACAAACTCGACAGTGTGCTCCAGGCGCAACATACATGACTGCAACCTGGCAGGACCGTGACCCAAACCTCGTCGCTGCTGTTGTCTCATGAATGCAAGACGAGCGTCGTCTTTGTGCTGACCAAGAACCTCGTGGCCCAACTGTTCAGGGACTACTTCAGCGACTCTGCGTTCACCACGGTCGTGGTCAACTCAGACAACGTTGTCGGAGACGATTCCGTCATGCGCATCAAGCAGGTGACGACCTCAGGCGACCGGCTCATCGTCCTTGTGAACTACCAGTCCTTCCACGTCATCTCGGACCTTTTCACTTCACTGGGGCTGACCGCGGATATTGCCATGTTTGACGAGGCGCACAACGTCACATCCAAGGCCAGTCGGACAAAGATCGAGGCCATGGTCACATCCAAGGACTCTGGCAATGATGACGATGACAAGACAGGCAGCATGTCCGAGGACTCTGGTGACGATGACGACAACGAGACGGGCAGCGTTTCTGAGGACTCTGGCGACGACAACGACGAGACGGGCAGTGTGTCTGGCGATGACGAGACGGACAGTGTCTGGCGACGACGAGATGGGCAGTGTGTCCAGGGGCGAGAGTGTGCATGAGATCGACATGTCTGCCGTCACAAAGCTGCAGGCGCGCAAGACCATCTTCTTCACCATGACGCCAACACGTGTGATGAAAGCACACCCGGACATCTACGGCGACGAGCTCGTCCAGTACACTTACGCCCAGACGGTGCGTGATGGAGTTGTCAAAAACATCGACACTATCATCAAGTGCTTTGCTGCAGACGACTCGTTGTGCCTTGATGCCAGGTATGACCGCCTGATCCCATCCATTGACTGCTTCATCAAGGACGTGGGCGTCAAGCGGGTCATCGTGTACATGAGCCACGTCCATGCCACGCGCTCAGGCAAGGTGTCCATCGACAGGATCATGGCAAACAGGACCTTGTTCTCAGACGACATCCATGTCCACACAATCACTGCCTCAACACCATCACATGAATGCAAACGCGTCTTTGACACGTTCAAGAGTAACTCGGACGCCATCCACGTCATCGTGTTGTGCTGGACGATCTCGGAGGGGATTGACCTTCCCACGTGTGATGCAGTTGTTGTGCTTGATCCATTGTGCAGTGTTGTGACCAACGTCCAGTGCACACTTCGTGCATGCCACCTGACACCTGACAAATGCCATGACGGGACCTGGGACAATGTGGTGGTATTTTACCCAATCAACTTGCCTGCCCGTGCATTCGTGGAGGCCATTGACATGGCGTGTGATGGGTATGGCAGGATCGTCGTCATCTCTGACTCGTCCCGGCGCTGGTTCTGTGACGACACAGGCGTGCTCCAGCCAACCAACAAGTCACAACTCGTGCAGTGTTTGTGTGACCATGGCCTTAGGGTGACAAGGCTGGATGGTCTTGACACAAAATTTTTCGTGTGTGAGGCGGTGAAAGGTTTCTTTTGATGGTCGTCAATGTATTGCTGTTGTCACCCACGGACTTTGCAAGAGCGAGCGCCAGGACGCAACACCATCGCGCACAGTACCCCTGGTCCAAGACATTTTGTGACCCACACGGTAATGAACAACAACATTGAGATCTTGGTGATGCACAGCAACGTGGCCACCACGCCCATCCCACTGATATGGCAATGTATGGCAATGGTAGCCTTGAAGTTCAGGGCACACTCTTTGCCGACCATGTTCACCTGTACACCAGCAACGCCTCCATCACCATCAGCGGCGTGGGGATCCGAAATGGCTCTGTGACGTTGAATAGGAGTGGACCAAGCATTGTCCTCCAGGCAGATGCGTCTGCTGGACTGACGTACACGATCAATGGGACCATGTACCCGGTGACGGTCACCAAAGCTGCCAGCGACATTGCGGTATGTGACGCGGCCAGCTCCCCAGTTGCACTTGGACTTGGTGCAGATAAGGCCGTGCTGTCCATCGACACCACCGCCAACACGCGGCTGCACTGGACACCTCAGGATGAAATCGTGCCGCTTACTCAGAAAGGCGACCTCATGGGCTTTGATCATGGACCAGCGCGGATTCCTCTTGGACCTCAGGACGGACTGGTCCTGGCTGTGGACTTGACGTCATCCACAGGTGTCGCCTGGAAGACCATGCCAAGTCTGCTGAGCAATGTTGGGGATTTTCTGGTGTGCAAATCCACGGGCGCCACGCGGTTCCCTGCTGGGACGTCCAGCCAAGTCTTGACCATGGATTCGACCAGCCCCTTTGGACTGGTGTGGAAAGCAATCCCTGACCAGTTGAGCATGCTCACAGATGTCAGTGACCTCATCACGTACAGTGCGACGGGCGTGTCCAAGATTGCAGCGGGGACTGATGGCTCCATCCTCGTCTGCGATTTGTCCCAGGCGACAGGACTGCAATGGGGCACCATGGCCAATGTGAACCAGCTCCGTGCATTTCAGTACGTGTACAACAGATCAGAGGTTACCACCTCATTAAGCACCCCAGTGTCATTCTTGAGCATTTCTCTCGCCGTGACGTCCAGGGCAGTGTACAGGGTCAGCTTCAGCATTTGACATTCAACCACAGCTCCCAGACGTGCTTGTCTCATCCAGCTCCAGTACACACAGGGGATGATGATGATGATGATGATGTCAACCATTGCAACGCAGGTGTACCACGACTCTCCTAATGCGTTCAGTAAGGCTCTCGGAAACGTGAGTCCACCACAGAATATCACGGGGACAGTCACCATTGGCCCCCTCACAGCAGGGTCCTACATCCTTCACCTGGACATTGCTGCGCCTGACAAGGAATTATTGACGCTGGACAGGCTCTACATGGACGTGGAGAGGATCGCGTAAATGTAGGGAGGCCGTGGGATGACCACAGGAAGTGTGTGGGATGGGCCATGGGATGACAACAGGATGTGTGTGGGACCAAGAGTGGACGTTGTGGGACGTGTGTGGGACTGGCCATGGGATGACCACAGGACAAGTGCAGGACCGAGTGCAGACGTCGTGGGACTGGCCATGGAATGACCACAGGACGTGTGTGGGACTGAGCGAGGACGTCGTGGGATGTTGCAGGACTGGCCATGGGATGACCACAGGACGTGTGTGGGACTGGGCGTGGTACGTTGTGGGATGTGCACGGGATGTCGAGGGACTGGTCATGGGATGATCGTGGGTGGCGCGGAACGAGTGCAGGACACATCAAAGGATGTGCGCGGGACAAGAAAGAGTGACACCCATGCCAGGTGCTCACAGTTACAAATGGGATGAGATTGGCCACCATGTTACCCTGAGCACTTGGCAACACCTCACAAGGACTCTTGTGGATCTCGTCCACAAGATCCGTGCAAAGACACGGGCGGTTTGGAGACCCCTCGTGGGATTCTCGTGGTAAAGTGGCGCTTGGGGTGGCTAACAAGGAACTGGTCTCTTGGTCCTCTCCAGGATCTGGGGACGAGCAAAATGGACGAAACGCTTGGGGTAATGCGGACGGGATCATTCGGGGCGACGATCCCACGACTTTGGGGACCGTTTTGAGCGTCTTGGACCGGCCCCAAGACCACATTTGTTCAGGGTAACGACCACATCGTCTCCAAGGTCAGGATTTGGTGTCTCCAAAGGTCCAAGACCTCTCTCCACCTTGTTCATCTCTCCACTTTCTGAACAAGGAAAAAGTCGCGTTCGCGTCCAGTTGGGACCCCCGAGCAATTAATCCGCTCCTCTCTGGAACCGACCTCCCCAGGATCTGGTCCTCCCCAGGATCTGGGGACAACGGAATCTGCAGGTTCTGACCAGATCCAGTGGGACTTGGCCACCCCAAACACTTGCTCCTATCTCCTCAACGAAGGTCTTCTCTCCATCTCTGTGTTCTCAAAAAGTTGGAGAGATGACCGATTCAATGGCTTACCCCGAGCTGTGCCACTGATGAATGCCACTGGGACAACTGCCAGCTTTACTTTCAGCAACTCGTACATCAAGGCGACGTCCGTCGTCCTGCTGCAGCACTTGTATGGGTCCACCCTGGGATCCACTGGACTCCCCATGGTGACTGTCAACAGTGTGGGCAACAGGAGCTGCACGATCAACGTCACAAACCTGCATGGATCCAACGCCCTGAATGGCACCATCAAGATCCACTTCTTTGTTGTCTAAGGGGCATCACGGTCCAGTCGAGAACACAACACACGGGATTCCATACCTGCGGATCACGTCTTGGCATTGGGGATGGTGGCAGCAGACCACAACAAGCATGCACTGCACCAGGAGCCATTGCAGATGCCATTCCAGGAACTTGGGGATCGTGTTGACTTCTGCGTGGACGCTCTGACAGAACTGGTGCATCCACAGACGCTCAATGTTGTGCACGACGGACAGGATCTGTGAACGGAATGTGATACACGTGGCATGCCAGCTGTTCATGGAGCACTTTTGCGTCTCCTGGATGCACGTATCCACGATATATGCCATGTTACCAGTGCCCACAAACGGATTCCGCACTGCATATCGTTGACGCCAACACTGACTGGGTGGCAAGGTCCCCTGGATCATCATGGATTGCCGTTGTCTGGTCATGGCCGCCTTCTTGACTGGGCTGGTCGTGTGGGCCAGTATCACTGTCACTGACGAGGTGTGGTCCTGTTTCAAGAGTCCAAGCTGTACCATCATCAAGTGGTCCTGGGCGTCCAAGGACTTACTGCACATCACGCTGTCCATGAAAGGATCCACATACGAGTACTTTGTGCTGCATGTGGTACCTGGGGATCCTCCCTGGACGTTCATGGACGTCTACAGGATTGACCATCTGTTCGAGTATACAATCACCAAAACCATCTTTTGCACTCATATCAACAAGTGCGAAGTCCGTCAATTGTCCCTGTGCTTATTGGTTGTGGCTGTGATGATCCCAATCCTGCTGGCCGTGTCCAGGATTCTTGCAGCCATGTCCAAGACCAAGTCCAGCCGTGTGTCCCTGATTGTCACAACCACATGACGAGACGAATAAAGTAGACGATGGCAGCCATGACAACAGAAAGAGACATGGACTCCCAGATCCCAGGCAACACAAGGGCCAGCCACTGCAGCCACTGCATGTTTGTCAGGACCTGGACCAGTACAAACGACGCAATGAATCCGCCAATTAGGATTGCTGCAAAGAGCTTCAGTTCCGCTGCCATGGACCAACAGGGCGGGCAGGACGCCTGGGCCTCAAAGTGTTTGACCTGTGACTCAGGAGCAATCAAGGGCGTGTCCCCAAGGTCCAGAGGGGAAGTCCTTGTGGTCTGCAATGTGCTTTGGACACTCGTCCATTACAGTACTCAGCAAAATACTTTAGAGGATGCGTTTGCGGATCCCACACCCGCCTGGCAGGATCTGGCTCATGGCCAAGTCCCACGCGCACTGCTGGACAACTCAGCATCAGCCTGCTTCCAGGGTGTCTCCAGGGTGTCTCCACGGTGTCTCCAGGGTGTCTTCAGGGTGTCTTCAGGGTGTCTTGTGGGCTGTCTCCAGGGTGTCTCACATGTCTCACAGAGGGTCCCACGTGGGCCCCCCAATGCGTCCTGCATCAAGTCCCATGTGGGCCCCCAATGCGTCCTGTGTCCAGTCCCTCGTCCAGTCCCATGCAGACTTTCAGTGCATCCTGCGTCTGGTCCCTGTGTGGACTCTCAGTCTGTCCCATGTCCAGTCCACACATAGACTTTGAGTGCACTCTGTGTCCAGTCCCTGCACAGACTCTCAGTCCATCCCGCATCCAGTCCCGCACATAGACTTTGAGTGCACTCCATGTCCAGTCCCTGTGCAGACTCTCAGAGCGTCTTGCATCCAGTCCCACATGGGCTCCAAGTCCATCTTGCGTCCAGTCCCTGCACAGACTCTCAGAGCGTCCTGTGTCCAGTCCCCCATGGACTCACAGAGGATCTTGCATCCAGTCCCCACGTGGACTCCCAGAGGATCTTGTGTCCAGTCCCACATGGACTCTCAGAGCGTCCAGTCCCACATGGACTCCCAGTCTGTCCCATGTCCAGTTCCGTGTGGACTCTCAGAGCGTCTTGCATTCAGTCCTGCATGGACTCCCAGTCCGTCCTGTGTCCAGTCCCACGCGGACTCTCAGTCCGTCCTGTGTCCAGTCCCACATGGACTCCCAGTCCGTCCAGTCCCATGCGGACTCTCAGAGCGTCTTGCACCCAGTCCCGTGTGGACTCTCAGAGCGCCTTGCATCCAGTCCCATGTGGACTCCCAGTCCGTCCTGTGTCCAGTAGTGCGGACGTCCATCACTTCAACAGCCGGACAATGCCTTCTTGGGACGACAGGGCGTACCTGAACGAGATCTTGCTGCCATTCCCGGATGGCTTCGTGTAAGGCTCAAAGAACAGGTGGTACATCAAGTACAATGGTGTTGGGAGGTTGAAGATCCTTTCAGCGCCATTCACGAGCTGGTCCTCTATCACGAACCCACCCTCATCCTCTGAGCTGCTGTCGTCCTTTGGTCCTTGGCCAGCGTCCTCCAGATCGACAGAAATGACGTCCTCATCCGTGTCATAGTACGAGCTGTGCATGGAGACCTTGGACCCATCCAAGTCGTCATCCATCCACTCTGAGGACTCGGAATCAGACGTCCCGGACTCACAGGACGACGAATCCTCCACCACCTCAGGGATCACCTCCACGGGGTACATGTCAAGGACAAGCTTGTGGACCTCATCAGGGATGTCAAGGTCCAGGAGCGACACAAGGAACTGGTGAATGTCATAGTACGGATTGAACCGTAGAGGGATGTTGTCCTTGTGCTGCCCAAAAGGATTCGCTGGTACTCCAGGGTTGTTCCTGTACACGCTCGAGAATTTGTAGTCCCACAGCTTGGGTATGATCCCACAGTTTGGGACGCTGTACATCCTGGTCGTCCCGTCCGGGAATGCAAGGACGTACTCGACCGTTGTCTTGTCCTCTGGGTCAATAGACATGTCGATCAGCACGTTCCCAAAGTGCAAGTCGTTGTGGACAAAGTGGTACCAGTCCTGGAGGACGACCAGCGTCCACACGACTGCAAAGACAATGTACTGCCACTGCTCAAGCATCGTGTCCGCCTCCTGGATCCACTCCTTGATACTGCCACCCAGGACAAACTCGGCCAAGACAATGTTGCAGAACTTGAGGATGCGCTGCTGGATGCGCTTCAAGGGGAACGTCATCAGGGCTTTCTTGCTGTTCCTGACGTCCTTGTCCCCAAAGTACCATGCGACGTGTGGCAACTCGCCATTGAGCGCCAGCTTGGTGAACTCCTTGAGCAGCCCGACCTTGATCCTGCTCGGGTGGGCCGCCTCTGGGTACTTTTTCTCAAGCAGGTTCACCTTGACCCCAAACTTGACCGTGTCGCTGATGCGGTTGAATGCCATGCACGGGAACCCCTTGATCTCGTCATCGTCCACCGGGAACAACAGCTCAAGGTTTTTGAAGCCAAACCTGGCCCGGGTCTCATCCAGCTTCAGACGACCCTGTTGGTGCGTGTGCCCCATGTGGATATCTTGTGGCCAGTGCGAGACACATTCGAGACGCGACCCACGAACTTTCCCTTGGCGCTGGCGCCACCACACTGCACTGGCACCTTGGGAACGCGGCCGAACCGACGCACTGATGCTTATGCCCCAACACGTCGCCATCACCTTTCCCATCCTGTCATCCCCATCATCTCTCCATTGTCTCCATTCCATGTTGTTCCCCATTGTGTCCCCTTCTGTCTCCACCCCGAGTTGGTTGTATGCTTTGCCTGTTGTGACATATAAGGACACGAGTTCCGCAGAAGAGAATACATTGAGAGGAAGTAGCTGAGTCCAGTTAGCTTCCCACGCACTACAATGACAGACCCTGCTGGACACAGTCGTACATTGACTTGAGCAGTGCCAGCTTCTCCCCATACTGGAGCAACATCGAGGTGGATTACTCATGCGGGAAAAGAAATACGTTCGCAGAAGCGCACAATTTTCTGTCATGGGTAATGGAGTGCGTGATCTGCTGCAAGTCCCAGCAACAACCAGGTCCTGGGATGCTCCCACACGTTCCACGTGGCGTGTATCGAGTCCTGGGCAGAGCGGTCCAACGAGTGTCCTCTGTGCCGCCATCCCATCCACACACCGACGAGGTCGTGGTCAATACACTGCAGAACGTCTGCGCCCTTGTCACACAGACCCAAGACTGTCTTGCCAAGCTGACCCAGATCGACATGATCCCATACTGGGCTGCTGTCCTGCGCGATCTCGTCGTGATCCAGGACCTGAGCGAGCAGTACAAGGACGTACTGTCACGGACGCGTCCCCAGCGGACGTCCCGGGGCCAGACCGCCTGGGCCACTGTCATCCAAGTGGTAGCAAGCAAGGACCTCAGCTGTGTCTTTTTGGACCTGCTGTCCAGCATGATCCAGGAGAATGCATTCCTGGACCTCCACACCACGACATAATTGTTGAGCACTTGTAAATGAGACCCATTGTGACTGGCCTGGCCGTCCTTGGCACAACCGTCCTCATGGCAGCAGCAATCCACGTCTGACTCGTCCATGAACCTCCAGCGTCCATGGACCTTCATTAAGCTGCGCAACTACGACAAGAACAAGGACATGTACATTGAGGACGGCGTCGTCCACCTGCACATCAAGCTTAAGGACAAGCACTCGCATTACAAGGGCGTGTGCAAGTCGTACACCATGACCAGCACCAAGCAGGAGGCACTGGCCCACTTCATGTGCAAGTACCCCAAACAAACGTACCTGTTCCACAAAGAAGCAACCCCAGGCAAGGAAGAACTTGCCCGGAACTTCACCCTGAACCTTCAGAGCAAGGCAAGGAAGAACTTGCCCGGAACTTCACCCTGAACCTTCAGAGGTGGATGAAGGCCATTGGGCATGCAGGGGTTGGTGTTCAAAAACTCTGCTCTTCATCAGAGACCACTTTCAGCAAGTCAATCAAGGGTCTCCCAGTCCTGGAGCAGGAATGGCTCTGGAGCCAGTACGCCCATGAGCATGGTCATACTCTGAAGACGGTGCTCATGTACTACAACAAGGAAACGGGTACGAGTGCATTGGCGACCAGCAATGCGTCTGCTGGTGCCAACGCACCCATGGAGGAAGTCCCGGCCGGCAGCGCCAATGTGGTCCAGGACGCGGACATGGACGAGATCGCGCCAGGCGACACCGACGCGCCCATGGAAGACGTCCTGGCCGGCAGTGCCGACGTGGTCCAAAATGCGCCCATTGCGGAAGTCCCAGTTGGCAGCGCTGACATAGTCCAGGCGCTCCCTGTCAGCATCACGTTCGCCAAGCCTCTCACGTATGCGTGCATCATGATCAAGGAGTCGATTGAGGACGGCACCAATGCTGAGCCGCTGTTCCGTGCTTTTGTGGCCAAGCTCAACCAATTCGCAGGGCAGCCTGGCCCAGCCTGTCTGTGTCTGCCCTCTGAGGCAGTCAAGAAGATCATCACGTGACGCTGCGACCAGATCATCAAGGTTGCTGAGCCGGGTAGTGGTTTTGAGGACATGATCCCCGACCTTGTGGCAAGCATCAATGGTCTTCTTGCCGCCCGATGTTGCCATCTCAATAAACTTCCCAGTTAACGTGAGCCCCAGTCGCCCCTTTGGGGCTCCCTAACCCGCGTGGAATTCCTTCATCGAAACCCTCCACACTTGGGGCGGTAAATGGTTGCAGGACCCCCTGAAACCTGGCCATGGATCCGGTCGCCCCTTTGGGGCTCCCTTACACCGCGTGGAATTCCTTCATCAAAACCCTCCACGCTTGGGGCAGCAAACGGCCTCTCAGATAGGGCGCCCTGACATGTCCCAAAAACCTGGTCGCCCCTTTGGGGCTCCCTTACCCGCGTGGAATTCCTTCAAATCGGCAGTAAACACTTAGGGCTGCTTAAAACTCCTTGGATAGCCCGCCTAAAAGTCCCACTAATTAGGATAAGTATTCTTAAAATTCCGAATTACCACTTCAGAAATCCTTCAATCCGCTTAGAATTACTGTAAATAACCCTAAAATTTAAGGAACCCTAAGTCGAAAAATGTCGGAATCCATTGGATTCCGACACTGACATTGTGTTTTCGCCTTAGGTGGTGCACCAGGTGACCTGATTCATGTTTGGGAGCTGTCATGGGGGGTCGCCTGTACGTTCATGTTGCACTGCCATGAAAATGGCACCTGTGAAACATCACTGACCTCTTCCTCGTCTTTTCTTCCTGAAGTAAGTAGGTGGCGGTCTGACTGACGTTCCTTGGAGTGAATGAGAGGACAATGCAAGGGCGACTGTACACATGTAGAGCAAGAATAGGAATGCAAGTAGGGATTCTCTTTCTGATCCTGTCGTTAAATTGTGCCGCTCTTTGACTATTCTTTTGCTGGTGTCGATACTGAGTATGGGCGGACAAGTGTGGATGAAGCGTTTTGCTCCTGACTCAGCAGGTCCAATTTTGCTCAGTGATGCATCAACAACGTGCAAGCATGACAAACTTTTCCACGGTTCAAACCCATTATTCTTCTCAACATAAATCCCAGCTCACTCCCACTTCTCCTGTACTCCCACTTCTCCTCCTGTCTCTGCACATGTGTTATGTGCTCGCCCATACAAGATGGACCAGTCGTCTCTGTTCTCACTGAGCACCTCAGGCCAGGCGGCTGACCCTGCTGTGAGTACTGTACTGCTTAGGTCGTTTGTACCAGGGGGGTCCCATGGACAGGATTGTTTGACAATTTTTTTTGACAAGGGTATTGTGACATGTGACCTGCAAGCTCAGTTTGACAACACAGGACAGGGGAGTGTTCAAAGACCTCTGTCAATTCACCATTGTGCACTTTCCCTGGTCACTTTCGGTTCCAGACCATCCAAAAGGATGTAAATATCTGTTGGAACCTGTCCACGCCTGACTTCTTCATCACATTGAATCAAAATTGGCGTGCTGCAGGACTGTTGTCAGATTCATTTTTTGACAGCCCAGTGTGATGTGACACCCAATTTTCTGTCTGACAAGGGGGCCATGACACATGAAACCAATAGTGATCTCAACAGTATGGTATGAAGTCATTTTTGGCGAACACTTACCATGATGTTGTTCTCAGCTTAACCCACACATCAACCAGCTCTTACTCACATTGCTAATCCTAGCTCACATCACCATGAATGATTGCCTATGTCTTGCTTGATATGTATTCAGCCACAATGGCCCTCCTAATTCTTCTGCCATCTCCTGTCCCAGTGGCTGGCTGATGGTGCACTGATAGGTCTTGGATCATGTCCAAATTGAAGTATAGTTGCTGGTCCGTTCAGTGTTTTGCAGTGTTGGCTGCATTCAGATGACAGCATGAACACAGCCAGAAATGACACACTGACTTGACACCTCCATTGCAGCACCTGAGCATGAGTGAGAACAATGTGCACCCATCAACAATGATCTCATTTCCAACACTGCAACCTTCTCCACAAACATGACTGACAGTTGCTGCACTAATATTTGCGATTATCCTCACTGCCCCCACTGTGCACATGCATCTGTGCATGCCCACAACCCAGAATTGTACAACTACCACCTTGTCGCCTCATCATGAACCCAACACACAATCTGCATGAGCCCCCAATGGTTGTTTTGCGCGCCATTTGTCAACCATGCCAACCACTGTGCACATCTTGCACTTGTTGCACTGACTGTGCATTGACTTCATGATGCTGTTCCTGCTGCTCCTGGGCGGACATTGAGGCGCTTGCCAGTTAAGTTGCCCTACAACATGAACGATTTGCAGCTCTTGTGCACTTGGTCGCTGCTTCTGTTCAAATCTCATCTTCAGCAACACGACTTTCTTGTGCAACATGACTTTCCTGTGCAATGCAATCACAGATGACTTCTGGCACCATGGCTAGCCTTCATGGCAGTCAGTGGTCATTTTTGGATCTGGCGGGTGAAGGGCTGCACGACCACACTCGCGCTGACATCAGCTGATTGTCAACTCATGGGTGCCAGGCCAAGGGCGTTGGTTTGAATCCAATGACATTTGTGCTGGCATGCTGCACACTGGCTGGCACCACCCCTTTGCCACCTTCCCCCTACACCATTTGCCACGTCTTCTTCCAAATTGATTGTTCCGGGTTCCCACACTGCTGTTTCCCACTTTCCTCAACATGGCTGCAACTGTCATTGTTGCCCACACCTGTGACACCCAGCAATGAGTGGTGTTGCACGCCTGGGCCTGGCTGCAATGCAGACCAATTTTTTTCCCCCACCTCTTTTCTCCATTCCTTGGCGCTTGCCAACCCTTTCTCGACCAACTGCAGTGGTGCTGGCCAGTCCCTCACCTCAGCCAACCTAATTGCAGCTGTCAACTCAATGCCACTGTGCACCATGCTGTGCTCCTTGATCTCCCCCAATGTGCTGGGTCAGCCCTTGTGCAGGGGTGACACCATCATTACATGTGCCACTCGCCCAGCAATGGTGAAGCCATTTGACCTTCCCCTCAACCAATTTGATGGCAGGTGCTGGTGCCAACCCTGCTGCTGTCACACCAACCCTGCTGCTGTCGCCATCTTCCACCACCACTCACTTTTCACTCAGACAACGCTGTGGGGTCACTGCCCATGTGCATATGCATCAGAAACACTCACATGTCCAGTGACATGCAGAAATGGTCTGCAGCTGCCACTGTTGTTGGCACATGTGATGCCCACAGCATGGGCGCCATTCTTCTCTGCTTTTTTGGTATGTTCCCTGGGCGATGACGAGCGTGTTGCAGGTGAGTTCAATAGGTCAGGGGCCCTGCTCATAGGTTCTTGTTGCACTGCCTGTGCTGCCCCACTGGAAACGAACTGCCTGCTAACATGTCTCTAACCTGTCACTCAGAGCATCATAATAGCCATCATCAATGCATGCATTCCACCTGGGTTTTTGAGGACATGCAATGAGTGCTGTTCACCCTGGTCCTGTGTGCACAATGGCTATCCACTCTGTTGACAGGTATGTGTGGGCACAGTTACTCTCTCCAGTTGGCACAATGCTTGAAATACGACGAGAACTCTCACGCCATTGTGTGAAGTGAGCAAGACGGACCACATTGTTGTCTGTACAGTCAGTGGACCAGGAAACGTTTGCAGGAGGGTCAACAGGTAGAGACCCTTCTGCACGTTTTCTTTTGGCGTTCCTATTGGCTCATTCCTGCCTCCAGGCTGCTCATACCTTGCTAGCCCCATGGCAACACAGGACACAATGATCACCTGTGCTTCTTGCTGAGCCTGGTCTCCCCTGCCCTTCTCTTCTGCTTGTTTTGTGTCAGCGACCTGCCCTCAAAGCCATTTGTGTCCCACAACGTGGCATTTTACATGGACTGAGCTTGTAGCTCTGTAACTTGCTGCTCAGCATGGAAGTGTGTGCCAATCGTGCTGATACTCTTCAGCTTGAGACTATTGTGAGCGACTTGCCAACAGATCTTGACTCGCTGTAGTTGGTTCTTGTCTGAAAATGGCGCAAGGATCAAGTATATTTGTAGCCTCCAATCCGACTCAACCTACCATCTGTGTAGCGCAAGTTAATGATTCACATGCCTTGGTGGAGCCATCACATGGGCGTGGACCTGATTCTGGCCCCATCGCTCATGAGCCTGACACTCGGTTCAGATAGCTCAAACATGTTGGTGCTGTTTGCTCTTGTCAACCGCGTTCCTCCTTCGCTTGCTGAAATGACGCTCCACAACTGGCCGCTTGCAAAATCGGATCTCCTTCCGCATCTCTTTGATGGGCATTGCCCACCGCACCTGCATCCTCATTCTGTTCAGTATTGTGTCATGATGTGGACCAATCTTGTGGAAGCAATGCATGTAGGGTGGCCTGTTTCGCTACCTGGTGCTGCTGTTTTGGTTGCACTGCATGGTTCCCTCGTGATTGTGACAGACGCGGTATTTGATGATGATGAGAGTGTGGAGTTTTGAGATGAATGTGGCGAACGTTCATTGATGCCATTCGTCCATGGATTTTTTCTGGGCTTGGGAAGTGTCTTGGTACATCAACGCTTCAACTTTTGATGCTTTGTGGCCCATCACCGACTTGAATCGGTTGATTGCTGACTCCGTCCAATGTTGGCCTGGTAGACGGGGGGGCGCGTGCAGTGTTGCCAACAACAAACCTGAGTGCAGGCAAGGAGAACTTGAATTGATTCTGGGACGTGTCCCGCTTCTCTACTCTCCATCCACTTCAAGACCTGCTTTTTTGCAGAGCAGTGCCAATGCTACATTGATGATGGATTCCCATGGGTGCACATCAGTTCCCAACCTGGCCAATGCTTGCAGCATGTCTCCTGCAATTTACACGGCGCTGGCTTCTGCGCAGTATTCCCCATTCCATCAGATTGACGCACGCTGTCAGCACACTCAATTGACGCATAATCTACCTGTTGTTCTGGCATGGTGATTAAGAACGAGATAGCACCTTAAAACATGAACTACCATGGCGCTTGTGTGCACCATGCAGCTGACTGGGATTATGAAAGCATGTATCTATCAACCTGTATCCACTTGAATTCTGGGCACTGTGTTCAGGGGGCAGCAGCAAACCCGCTGCAACGCCTCTGACTTGAGCCTTGTCGTGGAACTCCTTGCATCCCAGCCCGTGCAATGGTCTTGCCGTCGTTTGACATACCTCGCGCATATTTTCTAGTCCCAGTGAAGCCGTCAGAGTATGCACGAACGTTGGCGAGCACAAGTAAAGGCCAGCTGCACATGCACTTTTCTGAGCTGCTCATGATCAGAGCAGAAACGCGGCCCTGCCGCTTCGCTGTTCACCACGTTATCCTCTTGTGTAACGGCGCTGGACTACCAGTTGGATGTCCGTGGTCCATGTTTGGACGGGCCAGGTCGTGGATCGGCTGAGACAAGCGCAGGTCTGCACAATCCCAACCTGCACACGGACCCAGAAATGAGACCATTTCTGATTGGCATGGCATCAAGGAGAGAGAGGGGGGCGCCGACAGAATGGTATTGAATCAGAAATCGCCACGGTCCCCATCTACAAATCACGAAGTGCTTTCCTAATCTCCGACAACCACGTCGCGCTACCGAATAAACGGGATCCCGACCTTGGTGCGCGCGCGGTACGTGACATACTCGGTCTCGAAAAACTTGACGAGCAGTTCTTCCTCGTACGGAATGCGTTCGCGGAAAAAGTACCAGAGCGCGCCGGCATAGGCAAAGGCGCAGACGAGGTTGCCGCACAGG
The DNA here is from genome assembly GCA_000151295.1 of Allomyces macrogynus ATCC 38327. Lineage (NCBI taxonomy): Eukaryota > Fungi > Blastocladiomycota > Blastocladiomycetes > Blastocladiales > Blastocladiaceae > Allomyces > Allomyces macrogynus. Next base: position 520,375 of record GG745338.1, on the reverse strand, counting down.
AGCTGCGTGCCGATACCCCACCAAAAGTAGCCAAAGTAGGACGGGTGCCGCAGGTAGGCGTAGACGCCCGTGGTCACGAGCTCGTGGTTGAGCCGCTTGTAGTGCTCGATCAGGTGGCTGAAGTTGGTGCCGGCCTGGATCATAGCCAGCGACCGCGCAGATTGACCGACGAGGACGAGAGCGAGGCCTGTTTGAGGGTGGAGAAGGATGAGCGAGCGTTGCGGAGCGTGGCGACAGAGCGGGGGAGCATGAAAACGGACCAACAAAGCGGAGCAGTAAGGGCCACGACTGGGCCCATGACGGGAAAAAGAAGCCGACGACAAGCGACTCGACGAGCGACGCGATGGTCGCGGCCACATACTCGGGCCCGTGCGGGATCAAGAAGGCTATGGCGAGGACCAGTCTGTCAGAGCAGCGTGCGGATAAAAATGGATCCAACGTGACTTGAGCGCACATACACCCAAGATTCAGTTTGGGCGCGTTGTAGAGCGCCGTTACCTCGTACTCGAAAAAGTGGAAGATGGAGAGCGCGACGAGATACAGGCCAAACCATTGGAAGGTGGTGCCGAGGCAAGCGAGCGTGAGACCCAGGCCGGCGACGCCACCCACGCCAAACGCGTAGAGGGCAATATTGTGCGGAGAATGTGTTCCATCGAGCAGGCGTGGGCGGGCAAAGTCGCGCTGCATCGTGGCGCCAAACGGCGATGCTTGGCGTGGGGCTGCAGTTGGCCTTGGAACGGCCATGGTGTCGACGCAGGAGCTGATCCACGGTGTGCACGACGGTTACGCGTTGGTTGTCCTTGATCCAGGCCAAGAAACGAAATGCTGTTGCTGCGGCTGAATGCAGTGAACACGGTCGTGGCGACGAATGAGAAGGCACATGTGTGCAGCACTTGCGTGCAGGTCGTGGAGGGAGTTCGCCATGACCGGTTTGAGCACAGGGCGGTGGATGCGGTCACGTCTCATCACACCTGTGTCTACCGCACCTTCACCGCAACCAGCTGCGCACTTGCAGAAAACGTCGTGAGCGTCGACGACGACGTCCCTCCACGCACCGGCCCTGTCGTTGCTCACAACGTCCCTCAACTTGCCGCATTGCAGCTTCCAGTTTGGATCCTGCCCGTCAAACAAGTTCTGCGGCCCGACCACGCAATTTGCGCCCAGTATGGGCCGCACCGCCCGCACCAAGGCCAAACCCAGGGCTAAGGCCCCGATCCCCGCTTCGCCCGTCGCTGCAGCCCTCGAAACGTCCGCCGGCCACGTTGAACATGCTGCCGACCAGCCCGACTACTCGCTCTACAACGTGCGCCTAGCATCCTTCTCGAACAGCGCTAACCCGTGGCCGCTCGCGACGCCGACGCCCGAGACGCTTGCGGCCGCTGGTTTCTTCCACGATCCATTTCCGGACGAGTCGCCCGACTCGGTCAACTGCTTCCAGTGCGGGAAACCGCTCGGCGATTGGGACCCGGATGACGATCCCTTCAAGGAGCATGTTGGCCACACAACCGACTGCGCGTGGGCGCGCGCCGTATGCGTGCCCGAAATGTGCCGCATGCAGGGCTCGAATCCGTACGACTTGAATGACCCGGAGACGTGGCCCGCTGCACTCGAACGCGCGCGCGAGGAGACGTTTATTGGGCGGTGGCCGCATGCTGGTCAAAAGGGCTTCTTTGCCACCATCAAGCGGGTAAGCTTGTCCTCGCGGCTTGAACTGGTTGAATGCGGTGTTCTTGTCGTTGGATGCAATACATCTCATGTTTTTCTTGCTTCTCCACCCGCCAATTTCTCGATTAACAGATGGCCAAGGCCGGGTTCCACTACACGCCCGAGGCACCCGGCGACGACTGCGCCTCGTGTATTTACTGTGGCACTACGCTCAGCGAATGGTCGCCCAAGGACAACCCGTTGTACGTCTGTTTGAGCTCCGAACGCGAATCGCGGCTTGCTGCGCCGTCCTGATCCATTTTTTCCAATAGGATTGAGCACAAGAACCGCCAGCCGGACTGCCCATTCTTCGACCGCATCGCTAAAGTGCGCGGAAAGCGCCCGGCACCAACGTCGGCACCCGCGGCCGCACCACCACCGAAACGGGCTCGGAATCCGCCCGCCAGTCACACTGCGCCTCCGGCCACGTCGGCGGTCGAAGATGAACCGGTACCCGCTGCTCGCGCTGGCCGAAAGCCACCAGCACGGTCGGTTCGTCGCACGGCTAAGGCTTCGCCACCCGAGCCCGTGGATCCCGTCCTCGACGACATGCTCGTGGTGCCACCGACTCTCCCCGCGCCGGCGGCAACCCATGACCATGAACCCGTGGATCACACAGGAGACGCGGCCGACGTGGTCTTGCATCCGCCGCCAGTAGAGGATGCGGCCCTACCTGGTGCTGCCGAGTCGAACGTGGAGCCGCCACCTGCGCCGTCGACGACAAGAACCCTGCGTCGGGGCCGCACGGCGACGCGCACGGCGACGCGCACTCTCCCTGCGCGACGAGCCAGCAGGAGAGCGACGAGGTCTGCAGCAGCCGCACCGGCAGAAGTGCCCGCGCCCGAGCCGGTGCCAGCCGCAGACGAACTACCGCCCGTTCCCGACGAGCCAGCAGCAATGGACGTGGACGAGCCCGTGCCGCCACCGCCCACCGCGCCTGAACCGCAGCCCAATCTTCCACCGGTCGTGACGCGCACAACGCGCCGCGGCACGCGTACGGTCGCTGCATCGACAAGGAGTACACGTCGTGGTCGTAGTCGCGGCCGAGGTCGCGGCAGCACGCGCACGGTTCCGGCTCGAGTTGCGGCCGTGGTTGAGGAAGAAGAGCTGGCACCTGCACCTGGAGTGGACGCAGCTCCCGACCTTCCAGCAGACGAGCCGCAACCCGTCCCCGTGGCACCAGAACCTGTCACCGACGACACCATGGACGTGGATCGCGCCGACCCGTTCGAGTTCCCCGTCGCTCCCGGGCCGGGCTTTGCGGCGAGACCAAGCTCTCGGTCCCGCACGCCAACGCGACAGTCAGCGTCGCCAACGAGACGTCCAGCGACTCCGCGTCCTTGGAAGTCCACGCGTGCTTCGAGAGTGGCGGCAGCACCTGCGGTACCGGCCCCTGCTCCCGCTCAACCAGAAGGGACCAGCCCGTCGCATATCCTCACGCCGCCAGCGGCACCACCGGCAACATCGTCGCCACCGGCGCAAGCTGCTCCTTCAGTAACCTCGACACAGACCGCACGACATGCCGCTGCACTCGCTCAACCCGGATCCTGTCGTGCACTCCGAGCCCACACCACCACCGCCGCCGCGCGCCGCGTCTCCCCCGCCGCTCGAGCCGCCAGCGAGACCCAAGCGCGCCGCGACGAGACGCCGGGCCCCAGCCCGCACCGCACCGCTGCGCGTGACCCGGAACCGGCGCGCGCCGTCTCCGCCGCCGGCTGCCATCGTCCAGGAACCCATTGAGGATTCTGTGCCGGTACCGGGCCGGCCGTCGCAGCGCCGCGTGTCGCGCGCTGTCGACGCGGCGGTGGTGGAGTCTGTCGATGAGGAGCGCGGTGATGACGAGATGGCGGCGCCTGTCATCGACGAGGCCCAGCACAACCCGACGCAAGAGCCGGTCGACGACGAGAGCGCGGCGGCCGAGGTGGAGGACCCCATGCATGACGCAGTCGAGGATCCCGCACACGACGTGGCTGAGGAGCTCCTCGACGCGGCCAAGGACCCGCTCTCTGAGGACCCGCTCGTTGAGGACCCGCTCGTTGAGGACCCGCTCGCCGAGGAACCGCTCACTGAGGAACCGCTTGACGAGGAACCGCTTGTCTCGACGACGCCGGTCCCTGCCGCGCGCCGAGCCTCGCTGCAGAGCGTGCCGCGGGCGTCGCCGATGCTCGTCCACGAGTCGCGCCGATCGTCCATGTTGCTCTGGCACACGACGCCCCAGGGCAAGACTGGCCGCTCACCGCCCGCATTCTCCATGGTCGACGACGAAGTCGAGTTGCACGTCGTCAACGTGGACACGGCTGCGGATGGCGCCTCCGCGCCCTCGACGCCGACGCAGCGCCGATCGAGCCGAATTCGTGCACGCGCGAGCAAGTCGCCCATCATCGATGTGGTCGGCAATTCCATGGGTGAGGATGGGCTCCTGTTTGAGGAGCCGCGCCGTGCTGAGCCGTTCCTCGAACCCGCTGGGTCCTCGTCGCTCTCGGCCGTGCCGCAATCGTCGTCGCTGTCCATCGTGCCGTCGTCCTCGGCTGAAGTGGATCGCGAGTCGGCCGCTGACGACACGGCGGTACCCGAGGAAACGCCCATGGACGTGGACGACGACGAGGTGGAGGATGAAGAGTATCCAGATCCTGACGACTTCCTGCCCGTCACGCCCGCACCTGCACCGTTTGTCACGCCAGCCCGCACCCGCGGGCCGCGTGGTGGGTTCTCGGTGTTGCGGTTCCAAGTCGACCCGACCGCTGCCGACACGCCGACCCGGCCCACGCGCGTGGCAGCCCGGCGCGCGTCGACTCCCGCCGTGGTCACGGCCAATTCTGCACTCGGCGCGCAGCAGGTTCGTAAACTGTCCACCCCGGCGCCGTCGCGTCGCGCGTCGACGCCCGCTCCCGCCCGACAGCCCGCCGCCCAGCCGCCGGCCGAGACCGGCGCCGAGCTCGCAACCCACGCCGGCCCTACATTCTCGACACGGCGCAAAACGCGGCTCTTCTCGCCCTCGGCCGCCCCGCCACCGTCGCACATGCCACCGCCACCGCTCGCCCCGGTGCAGCGCGGCGCGCGGCACCGGTCGCACACGGCACCCGAGGCGGCAAGTACCGTATGGCCCGTGATGCTCCGGTACCGGGTGGTTGAGATTGAGATCCCGATTTACGTGCGCCGCGGGGTGCGGACGCCACAGCGAGCGCCAGTTCCGACGGCAGAACCTCGGATTCTGGAGTTGGTTGAGTCGGATCGGGAGGACAGGGTCGAGGAGGATGGGATGGGCAGTGGCGGCGAGACGCAGGTGGAGGTGGAGGAGCCGGAACGGGTCGCGGAACCGCTCGATGAGGAGCCGGAAGATGAGGAGCGCGAGGCGGCGGAGCAGGAGGAGGATGCGATCGAGGAGCTTGCTGCAGTCGAGGTTTCCGAAGCCGAGGAGGAGCGCGAGGCAGCCGAGGTGATGGACGTGGTCGAGGAACGCGATGCCGTCGAGGACGCAGGGAAAGAAGCGGCCGCAGCCAGCACGCGCGATGGGTCTAGCGCGACCAAGGACCTCGACATGGACGATTCTGCAAGCGAGCCGGACCTCGTGCTGTTCCTGGAAGACGAGCCAGACGCGGCGCTCCACGGCGATGATCCGTCGTTCCCCGCGCAGCACGACGTGGCCATGGACGAGCCCGAGGAGTTGCAGGACCCGGCCGATTTGGCCGACCTCGGCGAAATCGACGAGCTCACGCATGCCGACCATGACGACGCGAGCGACGAGCTGCAGGCCATGGCCGACTTGCACGTCGCTGACGACTTGGATGCCATCGATGGACTTGACGTTGATTCGCACGCCCATCTCGACCCAACGCACGTCGCCACGCCGCCGTCCGTGTCCCCCGTGCATATCGAGGACAACGCCGACATTGCCCCACCCTCTGTGTCGCCGATGCAAATCGAGGACCATTCGCCGGCCCCGGTCATGTCCCCGATCCACATCGAGGACGAAGACGGGCACCCGTCATCGCCCATGGCGGGCTCGTCGACGCCAACACCGACGCCGACGCCGTTCGCTCCTCGCGCATCCTCGCCCGCCGCGTCCATGTACGAGCCGCCTTCGCTGAACCCGACACCGACCGCGTCACGGCCATCGACGCGCACATGCCATGCCTCGCCTGGCTGGCACTCGTCCCCGACGCCGTCTCGACGACGCCCAGGATCGTTGGGTCGCGCGGTGCCCGCGGTGCTGGTTTCGCCGACACCTGCACTGCGCGCGCCGGCTCATAATGGGCCCGCGGTCGTTGACAGTGACGGGTCCGCGAGTTTCAACGAGGGCGAACCCGCGGTCGCTGATGCCGACTTGCCTGCGGTCCACTTGCCCTCGGCCAACGGCGTCGACCACGACGGCGACGTTGCCATGGATGAGGCAGTCAGTGCCGACGTGGTCGATCCGGACGCCGAGCTGCGCGCGCTCATCACCGCGGTACGCATTTCCGAAGTCATTGTTTATTTGTTTCACCGCCGGCTGACTTCTGTGTGTTGTTTTTGTTTTCCTCTAGATGGACTCGACAGTTCGCGCCCAATGCGTCCGCGCCGCAAGCGTGTGCGACCCAGAAGACAAGAATCTCACCGTGCGCGAGTGGCTCGCTGTCGTGAATGAGCGCCGTATCCAGGCCTACCGCGCGCAAGTGAAGGAGATGATGGGCGATCTCATCCGGAAAGCCCGCGAAGCGGGTCTTGACGTCGAGCTGCCGCACCAGTGAGCCGAGTCGGCGGCGCGTGATGCATTTCTTGTCGTTCATGAGCACCAAGAAAAATGCCATTTTTGCTCACCTCCCAACACTTTGCGCTAGCAAAAAGCAACTGGCAAATTTGCAAGCAATTCACATTCCATCGACGTCCACGAAACGACACAGCGGCAACGACGGGCATGGACAGTCACGACCCCTGTCGTCGATATTTACACGCAAGCAAGCACCAACGATTCAACAAACAGCAATTTTAGAACCATAAGCACAGATGCGACAGAACTCGTTCCCGTCCTTCCCTCTCCCAGCACTACCAACGGCCTCCACCCACATTCCCGTCCTCCTCCTCCTCTTCCTCCTCCTCACCCGCACATGCGTCCCACGCGACGCCCCATGATGAAGTAAGGCACAAACGCCCTACTCATTCCACCCACTCCGCATCCGGCCCGGCGTCATCGGCGGCACCATCCCGTAGACAGCCTGCGGCGGCAAACTCGGCGGGACCGCGGCCGTCGCCGACGTCGGTCTCGGTGTGCGCGGCGTCTGCGGCGTGTACGGCGTGCCCGGCGCCGTCGCATGATGGAGCTGTTGCTGCACGTGGTGCGCGTGGTGGTACTGATAATGCCCCGCGGCCGCGGCGGGTGTCGGCGGCGGCAGCGGCTGCGCGTACCCGCTCGGGGTCGCAGGCGTGGCCAGGACCGCCTGCTGCGACAGCATGACCCCGGCATGCGCGCCAAGCATTTGCAGCGCGCGCAGGACCAGGTCCGACCCTTCGTGCGCGTCCAAGTCGTCGAGCGCGCGCCGCAGCCGGTCGAGCGCGTGGTACCCCTCCGAAGTCCGCACTTGCGTGATGTGCGGGTGCAGGACGTGGTACCACGGCCGCTGGCTCGCGCTGTGGATCCCGGACCCGGCGACCGAGGCCGCGAGCGGCGCGGCCGCCGCGGATTGGTACCCGTGCGGTCCCGGCGTCCCGGGCGCCTGCGGGATTACCGCTGCGCCCGCGCTGCTGGCGCCGGTGGCCAAGAATGGAGCCGGAGTTCCGGGGCGCTTTTGGGTACGTAACTGTTGTTATTATTGTCTTCTTGGACCCTGCTTCTCTTTTTTAGGTTTGTGAATTGAAAAGCGCCCAATGGTCTTTCGACCAGATGGTTAATGTGGAGTGTCTCGGGGCTATGTAGGCGGTAGGAACGGATGACGAGAGTACATAGTTATGATTAAGATGCTAGACGAGTCTCGTGAGCATAGACGACAATAGAGAATATATAATAGATACAATGAAGAAGATGAATGAGGCTAGTGGACTTTAGATGGACTAAGATAACACTTCTACGACTGAGTGATGAGGGTCTAGCTGACTTACTAATATCGAGTACCTATGAGTGAATTACTG
>GG745338.1:438466-512469 GCA_000151295.1 Allomyces macrogynus ATCC 38327 | reverse complement strand
CACTTCGTGTCGTGTTCTTGCATTCTTGATATATATTGTCGCTAATGACTCGTATATACTTCGCAGCAACGGTGAGAGCTCCTATGACTGGGGGAACAGTTAAATATCGACGGAGAGTTCAAGAAAGTGCAGGCAATATGTCTGCGCTACTAGCATCCGAGCGGGCGCGCACTACAGCGCTCTGTGAGTCTTTGCAGCCCGGGCCGGGCCCTGCGGATCCGTGCGCCCGCGCTGTGGGCCGGGGCGAGTCGGACCCGGGGTCCGCGGGGTGCCGGGACCGCACCCCGCCGACCATGACCATCCCGGACCCTGCCGCGGCGTTCGCGGAACTCGCGCGGTAGTCGGGCGCCGTGTGCACATGCGGGACCGGCGCGGCCCCGGCGGTCCGCGGGCGGCCGGGCACGGGCGGCGCGTCGGCGGGGGTCATGAACGCGTCCTGCGGCGGCGCCGTCGGGGACCGCGCGTACTGCTGTTGGGGACCGGGTGACGCGGCGTACCGGCCGTAGGCGTCGGTCTGCACGGCGGCGAGCGGGGTCTTGGGCCTATTCATAGGCGGCGTCTTGCGCGGGGTCTGCGGCTGCGGGGTGCGTGGTGGGGCGGCGGCGGCGGCGGCAGCGGCGGCAGCAGCGACGGCGCTCGACGAAGCTTCCGACAGTGTGCCGGGGCCGGGGATGGGTGTGCCAACGGCGGAGGGTTCCGCGTAGGTGCTCGACGATGCGATCGACGACTTCCGCGACCCGGACGATCCGACGGTGGTCGCGGACGAGGGCACGTCGCGGCGCACCGTGCTGAAATCCCACGTCGCGCCGGGCATACTGCGCGGGTCCGAGTCCGGCCCACTCGCACCACCGTGATTGGCGTTCCCGTTGGTCACGGTATCCTGGCCGTTGCCGCCGCCCGCTGAATCGTGTGCGCTGGCCCCACCGCCGACGCCCTGCCGGTAATGCTCGTGCCGCTCGATTAGTTCGGTCAGGTACGAGTTGCGCTTGGCCTTGCGAATGAACGGGTGCTTGAGCAGGTCCTTGGCGCTGGCGCGCGCCGCCGGGTTCTTTTGCAGGCACAGCGAAACGAATTCCTTGAACGTGCGCGAAAACGCACCGTGCAGTTGTGGTGGCTCCGACTTGGTGATTTGGAACAAGGCGCGCGTTGGCTCCATGTCGGCGTGCGGCGGCTGGCCCTGTGCGAGCTCAATGGCCGTGATTCTGATAGGTGGAGAACAGAGATTGGGTGTCAGCGATTCCGTGGCGATTAGGCCAGGTTCTCCAGTCGGTTCCCGGAGTGCAAGGCAAAACGCACCCGAGAGACCATATATCGGCGCGCTCGTCGTAGCCGGTTTGACTGATGACCTCGGGCGCCATCCAGAACTAGAGATGGTGGAGAATGCCAAGTCAGCCCAAAGTTCGCGGTTGGGACACTGATCGCGACTGAGAACGTACCGGCGTGCCGACAAACGTGTTTTTCCGCGTCATAGTCAAGGTCAATTGACCAGACACACCGAAATCAGCGAGTTTGACTACAAGGCGCAATCATGGGCGCAACATGGTGAGTTTTGATTGGCGAGCAAGCTGCGAGCGTGCAATGAGAACGCACCATCGCCGGTCTGGGTCAGGAGAATGTTGGCGGCCTTGATGTCTAGGAACGTGGGCGAGAAACAGCGGTCAGCGGTTGCTCGTCGTGCGCGCATCAGTCGCAACGCGCAGCACGCGTACCTCGGTGCAGCTTTCCCTGCTCGTGCAAGTACTCGAGGCCGCGCAAGAGCTCGCGCATGATGATGGCAATGAACACTTCCTCGAAGTTGGCCGGTTTCAACTAACAATCGGTTCGAGCTTCGAGTGTCAAATAATAGTTCACGAATGCACGCATGAGCAGCTCAACGGGTCCCGTACCAAATCTTGACATGATCCGCCGCCGCAGAACTCCATGACGATCCATAGTTTGGCGCCCTTGATGAAGGAGCCGTAGTACTTGGTGACAAACTAGGCCCACAATCAACGTCAGTTGAGTGCACCTCGTGACGACGAACGCCGCCCGCCGTGGGCGCAGCAAGAACAAGATCGCATGGAAAACGTACGGTAGAGTCGAGCTGACTCAAAATATGAATTTCCTGCTGAATGTCCTCGATCTCGTCCTGCGCCTGCTCGAGGTCAATGATCTTGATGGCGACGGGCGCCTTGTTGCGCTTGTCGAAGCCTATTCGTGCCCGAGTCGCGGTCAGTCGCTGATTGTCCTGGCGCGCAAGCATGATGTCGTCGTCGTCGTGCGCTCGCGGGCGTACGCTTGTTGAACGAGACAAGATGCGGAGAAGTCGAGCACGCACCCTTGTAGACTTCACCAAACGAGCCACGACCAATGCGCTCCTGCTTGACGTAGAGCTCCTCCGGGTCGATTCGGATCACGGGCGACGACTAGAGCCACGGGTTGGCAGACAGCGGAACAATCAGGACCATCGCCAAAAGCAAAATGGGCCATAAATCACGAGCCACGGCATACCATGGCGGTCAACGACTAGGGCGCCGGAGAAGCAGCGCAGCGCAGCCAGCGAAACGAGACGAGAGGCGCGCTGTGAAGAGCGCAGGGAATGACGAGGTCGAGAAACAGCTCGATTTCCAGGCACGTAATGGGGTCGAATCGCAACTGAGAACGGAAGCCGCGATCCAATCGGCGAAAAACAGAGCAGGCCGGCCGGATTGGTGGCCGAGTACGGTGCCGAGAAAGACGAGCGTGGTCGAGAAACTGGCCGTTTGGTCGCTAAAGACCGTGGCGAGGGTGCCGATTAAACCAAGCAATGGCGCGCTCTGCCGATGATATTTTTCAGTTGGTCGACGATTCGTTGCTGAAGCGTCGGATCAGGTCCGCAACCGCGAGCAACAAAGGCCAAACGTTGCAGGCAGGATGTTCGTCGAACGAGCGAGCCGCGCGCTGGAAAAGAGGCACGCAGCGAGGTCGGTAGAGTGTGGACGAATGGTCGACTTGGTCGGTCGTCGTGGGTCGGAAGAGCGTGGACGAATGGTCGACTTGGTCGGTCGTCGTCGTCCCCGCCACGAATACGGCCAGCTCCAGTCGCCCGGATCCTTTACAAGCGCGCGCACGGGATGATCGTGGGGGCGAAACCTTCCCCTCGGCGTGGCATACGCAGCGGTCGCGCAGGCCGCTCTCAAGGCGAAGACGATGCAACGGAACGCGTGGCAACGGTTTGCACGCGGCGTGGTGGGGTCAGCGTCCTCAGAGCGCCAGGGCGTCGGGGACGTTAGCGGGCGGGCCGGCGTGTGCGCTGTGGGAGTGCAGCGAGTGGAGGGCCGTTCGCACGCGGGCAGCTGGGCGGAGACAGGCGAGGTCGGAGTTGGCAGAGGGTTGGGACGGCGTCAACGGCGTCGTCGACGTTGACAGCGCGGTCAGCCGCCAAACTCACCAAAGCAAGCGCGACGGTGATTTTGCGCTGGGAAATCGCGTGATAATGCAAGTTGCCATGTTGGTCGCGTTAGTTTTCGTCGACGGCCGGCCGCAGAGGCCGCTCCGGCTCGCGGCTCGCGAACCGGGCAAGCGGCGCTGGCGCCCGTGTGGGAACCGAGAACGATCAGGCCATATGGAACGACCGCTTTCGGAAAGTGGTCCTGCGCGGTCGCCTGACCGACACGCGGAAACGGCGTGACACTCATCTTGCCTCACTTCGCGTCTCTCGCTCCTGCGCCGTCTCCACCTCCTGTCGCGTCCGCGCTCCATCTTCGGTCAATTCAAATGCCCACGCCAGTTTCCGCCATTGCGCCCGCTCGCTCAGCCAGCCAAGCTCCGTGCCCGTTTCCGCCATTGCGCTCCGCTCGCTCCACGAGCGGCCTGCCGCCCCGCGGCCACGTCTCCATCCTCTTGCCCCGCTCTAGCTTGATGTATATCGGGTCAGATCCAAACAGAAACACGCAACAAAGAAGAACACAAAAACACTGGGCAAAAATGCGCCAAAAATCGCCTCTCTACTCTCGCATCACTTCTCTCCACTACTCGACCCGCGCGCCGTGGACCCATTCGCCGTCCGCGCCGATGCCGTCGTCGATGCGCTCGACCGCCGCCGCCGTGCCGCCAGCGACCCGGACGGCGACGCCTCGACGACGGGTGTCGCTGTCGCGATCCGGCGTGGTGCCACGATCCGCGCTGACGATGCTTGTGTGTGCGCCGTGAGCGACCGCGACACGGCGCGCCCGCGCGACGTCGAGCGCCGCACGTTAGGTGGTGGCGGGACCGTGGGTGCCGGCTCACTCGAGGTCGCGGCGCGCGAGTCGGTGGCAAGGGGCGGGACCGGCGGAACCGGGGGCGCGTCCGGGTCAGGCGCGACCGCGGCATGCGATTCCCTTCCTGGCGTCCCCGGTGTCGCGGGCCGTCCGGGCGTCGCTGGCCGTGCGGGTGTGGGTGGTCTCGCCGGCGTCACGGGCCTTCCAGGTGTTCCTGGCCGTGCGGGCGTCACCGCTCGCGCCAGACCCGGCGTCACCGGCCTCGCGGCAGGGGTAGCCGGCCTTCCCGGCGTCGTCGGCCTCCGAACCCGATCTCGCCCAACGGGCGTGACCGACCTCCTCCCCGCCAACGCGTGCGTCGGCGTGACCGGCGTCACGGGCCGACTGGAACTCCTCGCTCGTCCAGACGCCACTCCCGCCTCGACCATGATCGGCCCCGTTGCAGGCGCCGCCACGACCATACTCCTCGCTGATACGGGCGGCAGTGACAGAATCGTGGGTCTCGGCCCAGGCGTGAGCGACCTCGGCGCCATCGCCGTCGGTGTCGGCGGCGGTCCACGCGAAACCGCGCGTCTCGGCTGCAACGACGCCGACCGCCTCAGTCCTGAATCGACGCGACCGGGGACGTCGTGGTACTTGTTCCTCCCGCGCCCGCCGCCGGCGACGGGCCCGCGCGTATCAGCCGACGCGGCACGCGCCTTCCCGCACGACGGGTCGTGCACCGACTCGGTATCTGCGTCAGTGCCGTCGTCCCAGGAACTGCGCGTGTGGCGGTAGGGCGACGAGAACGGGGACGGCGGGAGCCGCTGTGCACGCAGCTGGTCGTGGATGTCGCAGCACGACTCGCGCGCCCACGGCGGGACGTGGTACGGGTACGACTCGTGCGACTCGTCGAGCGGCTGCGCGTGGAACCGCATGCGGCGCGCGGTGAGTAAGGTCGGGGACAGCGGGTTGTCGTCGGCCCATTCGCTGGCGAGTTCGTCGCCGAGATCGAGTTCCGACGTGGACCCGGCGGCCGACGCGGAAAAGTGCACGTGGCCGTGGTGGGTGTGGTAGTGCACGTGTGCGCGGCGCGGCGCGCCGCCGTCGTCGTCATCGTGGTCGTCGACGTCCTGGTAGGCGTCGTCGAGGTCGTCGTCCTCGGCGTCCGAGTAGTCGCTCAAATCGTCCGGCAATAAGAACCGCGCCGGGATCGCATCGTCGTCGTCTCCACCGTCGGACCTATCATCGCGCTCGTCGTCCGAGACGTGCCCCTCCGAGTCGGCGTCGCTCGCGAGCGCATTCGGCACTCGCGCGGCAGCGCGCGCCGACTCGGTCCCGTCAGGCCGCAGGAACGGTGACCGCTCCATCGTCGTCGGCGACGTGGATTCCGGTGACAAGATCTGGTCCACCCGCGTGAGCAGTTCCGTAATAATCTTGACCTGCATCCGCGGCGTCGGCGGGTTGCTATCCGGTTTCCGTTGCGGGCTAGCGACGGTGCTGCGCACGGGCTCGGCATCGTCGTCGACCGTTTCCACGTCGCCAGAGTATCCGTGCGAAATCGTTTTCGCGTCGCTGCCATTGCCGTCCTCGTGCGCGACCACCACCGCCGAATCGGCGCGCGGCAGCAGCACGGGCGACGGCGGCGGGTCGTGGTCCACATCCTCCATCTCCCGTTCCTCGTCATCGTCCGTCAACTCGAGCTCCGGCAACGTCATATCCTCGATCCTCTCCTCGCCACCATCGCCCCCTCTTCCATGCCCCTCCTCCTCTTCAATCGGCCGAAGCGCCGTGATCGTCTGCACGAGCGACAGCGGCGACGACCGGCGGCGGAAGACGCGCGGCGACGACGCGCGCGAGGTCGTCCATGCGGGCGCGTGCCACTCGCCGCCCAGATCGTCGTCGTCAACGTGTGACGACCGCAGCGGCACGTCCCAGTCGAGGGACCGCCACCGCAGTTGCGGCGCCTGCACGGACCTCCGTGCGAGGCGTGGGGTCAGGCGACGCCATGGGGTGGGAAGGGGGATACGGGTCGGGTACGGCGCGGGGGACGGTGACCGATGCGATGCGGTGCGCGACGGTGGGGAGCGCGCGCGGGGTGCGGGGAGCGGCTCGGACTGGGCCGCAGGCTCGGGTGGTGCAGCAGATGCGGGTGCGGTGATGACGGGCCCGTCTTTCGGCGGTGTCGGCGGCGGTACCTCGCCATGCGGTGGTGGCAATGGTGGTGCACTGCCGTCGTCGTGAGGCAGAGCAGCAAGTGCCACGTCGTTGTCGTGAAGCGGATCCGGCGATGCGAATTGCTCGTGCGGTACTGGTGCGAGATCGGTCTGCGGGCAAGGCGACGGTGGTCGTGGTGCGACCTCGCGCCGTGGCGACGGCGGCGGCGAGCCCACGAGCGCCATAGACGGTTCCGGGAGCGTTTCAGCAAAAATCGACGGCGTTTCATTGGCAGCCGCGTCTGATTCAGCACCGTCGACCACCGAATCGGGTGCGGATGCGGGCAGTGGCACGCTGCGTGGTTCGGGCACTTCGTGTCGCGGTTCCACCTCCACGCGGTGGCCATCAACTGGAACAGATGGTGGAGCGTCCGCACGTGCCGGCACGACAGGATCGGCTGGTAGTAGCGGATCTCGACTGACCGCATCCGATGCCGATCCAGCATTGGACGCGGCGCTCGACGCCCCACTCGACCTCGATCCCACACTCGACCCGCCACTCGACCCGCCACTCGACCCCGCACTCCGCGTCGGCACGAGCAACCCGACCTTTGACAACAACCTTGACGCCGACCGCCTCCTTCTTACCCACGGGTCTACCGGCGGTGCCGGCGGTGCCGCGGCGACCCGCTCTAGCGCAGCGACCCGTGACCGGACCGAGCTCGGGACCGCCGGGACGGGTGGGAGCGGCGACGACAGGGACGGCGGCGGTGGCGACTTGCTCTTCGCAAGTCGGGGCGACCGCGACCGGGATCGCGACCTCGACCGCACATGCGGCGATTTGCTCGGCACAGGCATGGCCACGTCCGGGAACAGGATCTGGCGAATGTGCGCGTTCGACGGCACGTGCGCCGCGTCGACGGCGGGCGCGGATTCGCCCGTGAGCCGTGACAGCGTGGCCGGGTCGGCCGTGCGTGGGCGGCCCGACACTGCCGCTGGCGACGCCGGAGCCGAAGGAACAACGACCGGTGGTGTCGGCAAGTGCGTCGGAAACGCGTGCGCCGTCGGTGACACGACGTCGGCGGATTGCGGCGGCGGCGGAAGCGGTTTCGAGTCGATCGACGTGGTTTTCGCCGGAGGTACCAATGGCGTATTCGCAGCCGCAACCACGTCGGCGGTCGTGGACCCCGTCATAGCGGGAACAGGCGTCGGAGTACAGGCCACGGGTTTCAGCGCATTCAGCTGGCCCTTGACTTCGTTCATCGACTGCGTGAGCCCGTGCACCATGTTGAGCAGCCGGTCGAGCCGGTCGTCGTGCGCGGGGAGCGGGAGAGAAAGGTTCGGCCACGTCCATGTGGGCGGAGCCGGTAGAGCGGCGGCAGAGGGCGATGCGGAGGACGAGGACGGCGAGAGTGGCGCCGTCGTATCGTCGAACGTGGCGACCGGCATGGGTTTCCCGGCGTCGGCTTGCAGGTTAGCGACGACGCGCGGGAGCTCGTTGAGGACGTTGCTATTCGGCGAGATTTGGGCGCGTAAGTGTAGCTCCCGGGTGAAGAAGAGCAGGAGCGGTCCAACGTACAGCAAGAACACGAGACTGAACAGCTGGTGCGCTGGATCCGACGCGCCGCCGGTCGTCGCGGGTGCGTTCTCCCCGGGCAACACGCCGAGCTCGGGCGTCTTGCCCGGCTCACCGGGCGGCGCGTCGGCTGCAGCGTGAGGAGCAGCTGATCCGGGCATGGTGGTCGCCTTAGACTCGACCAGCGCGGTCAAGTCGCTCAGATCAAAATGGTGCGGTGGCGGTTCGGCGGGCCGGGCGGGCGCCGTCTGGTCGTCGTCAGAATCGCGTTCGTCGGTCGTGGTCAGCGTGTGGTCAGGCGCCTCGTAATGACCATGCTGGATAGGTAAAAGGCACGTTAGTCGTGCAAACACCCAGGCAAACGGTGCGGGGCACTGCGTACTAATGCCGATTTGGTATGCTTGGCAATCAGCGTGCGGAACCGGCGCGGGAGCGGCATGGAGCGGTCGGCGCGCGTGAGCGGCGCACTGGCCATGGAATCGAGCACGGTCGTGGTCGCGGCAACCACGGCAGCGACGGCGGCAGGCACGCGCGCGGCCAGTTTTGCGTGACGCTCTGCCGGGTCGGCGGGTCCGTGAGAGCAAGTCGGGTGCGGAAAAGATCCAGCGTCCGCAGCAAAGGACCTGGTTGACTGTTACTCGTGACACGAGCACGGAGTTTGCGGCCCCAGGTACGGCAGGAAAGCAATACGAGCGTGATCTGCTCGCGGTTTGGTAACCACGCCGTGGCCAGTACTCAACGTCAAGAACAGGAAAATGGCGCAAACTGGCGGCGTAAGGGCAGGGCAAGGATACGAGCGAGCGAGCGAGCGAGCGAGCACGCTGACGTGTCAGCGCCAGCGCCGTTGACAAGAGCGTGATGTTCTGGGCGTGAAGCGGCACAGGCGGCGCTGCCAAACGGGCGGCGCGTCGTGAAGGTGGTTGTGGGCCGTGCCGCGCAAGCACAGGCGATAGCACGGGTATCTCGGGTCGCTGCGACGGGTCGAGACGCTGCTCTACGTTGCGCCAAGTTGGGCGCCGTCGTGGTGCGGTCCGAAAAATTAATCCATGACGGGTGCAGCTGC
The DNA here is from genome assembly GCA_000151295.1 of Allomyces macrogynus ATCC 38327. Lineage (NCBI taxonomy): Eukaryota > Fungi > Blastocladiomycota > Blastocladiomycetes > Blastocladiales > Blastocladiaceae > Allomyces > Allomyces macrogynus. The sequence continues at coordinate 503,475 of GG745338.1, read as the reverse complement.
AGAGCCGGACGAGAGAGCGTGGCGACGCGAACTGATGGGTGATCGCTCGCGGCGTTTGGCCAGTCGCAAGTCGAAACAAAAAGTCGTGTTGGGAGCCTTGCGCGCGTGGTGGGCAAGTCCTCTTTGCTTTCACCGTGTGGCGTCGCCCGACAAATGAATTTTGAGCGCAACAAAATGCACTCGCTTGCAACCATATTTACCCAATAATTTACAGCACAAAATCGCGACCACCCGCACGCGTCGCCGTTCGCCCCGACGCGCTGATGCGATGTTGATCCTGGATGCCGCTGGCCACAAACCGGCCAGCCTTTCCCCGTTGCTGCTCTGCAAAAATATGATATTCCCATTTCGCGGGACTCTCGACTCTCTACCCAGCCAACAAACTGCGCGGCCGCGCAAACACGTCGCCAAACTCGATTGCCGCACCCGACGCCGACGCGGCGACCCCCATGGCCGCGCACGTATCGAGTCCGCGGTCGGACGCCCACTGCGCGAGTTCCAAATTCCCCCTCGCGCGCGCCTGCTTCATCAACCACAGCAGGTTATGCTGCACGTCGCCATTCCACGCGATCAAGCGCGTCCACTCAGCGTCGGTCGCCGGCACGTCTCCTCCCTCCCCGTCAGACTCATCCGAGGGCGCCGCGTGCAGTGACGCGAGCGCGAGCGGCCTCGGAGAAGGCGCCAGCGCGACATAGTTGACGGCAACGAGGTACATGAGTGCTGGTACGTGCATGACGCGGTCGATCGCGTCGGCGTCAAAGAAGAGAAGTTGCTTGAGCGCATCGTAGACGAGGAAGTGCGACGGGGACACATGCACGCCCGAGTCTGGGTCGGTTAGTGCTGCCGTCAGGTCCGGGTGGTCGAGGCAGTCGCCGAGAAGCACACTAGCCAGCGTACGCGCCGAAAAGGTGTCGGTCGCGGGCACGTTGCGTGAGAACACGTCCAGGACCGGACTCAGGACTGCGAGCATGGCTTCCGGGTCGTGCGCGAGCCGCGCTTCGGCCGCGATCACTTCGCCCATGGTCGCGACGACCTCGCCGCATCGGCCACAGACGAGCTGCGCGTCCGGGTCCTCGTCGTCGCCGTTCTCGTCGTCGTCATTGTCCATTTCCTCGTCCTCGTTTTCCGCGTCTGGTGGCGGTGGTGGCGGCACGTACGACTCCTGGTCGCGCAGTGTCCCGACGGGACTTACGAGCGCGCGGCACATGGGGTTCGCGCACACAAACGCGCGCGCAAAGTCTGGGTCCGGCCCGGCACACATGCGGCAATTGCACACGAATCCGCGGTTGGCCAAGTTGCCGCGGCGCACGCGCGTCGGCAAGAAGCTGTTTTCCTGGTAGGCGATGGAAATCACGTCGCCCGCAGCGATTGGCTGCAGTGCCGTGAAGAGCAGGTGCGTGACGGGTTCGGCCTTGGCGAGCTCAATGTCGGACACGCCGACGGTATGGGCCGAGTCGGGTGCGGGCGAAAATGGCGGGAAGAAGGTGACGAGAGCGTTGGGCTTGCACGAGTGTTCGGGCATCGATGCGACAACGGACAGAACGCAGTGTTCTTCCTCGCCCTCGGCCTCCTCATCGTCGTCGTCGCCGCTGGTCGCAGCGGGGCCCGTCTTGATGTCCTCCGAGTGCACGTTGGTCTCGATGATACAGAGCAGCTTGAGCAGTGTCTCGGTCGTTGGAAAACTCCCTAAATCAGTGCCAACATCTGGTTAGCTCATATCCAGCACGACTAGCGCAAAAAATGTCGTGGACAAGTCCATACCAGTCCCCTTGTTGCCACGCTTCGCAAACCGCTTCTTGATTTTGTCGCGGAACACCTTGACGTCGGCGCGATACTGGGCATTCCGCTCGCCGTTCACACGCTCGGCCAGCGCCGACGCCATGCCGTCCGTTGACAGCTCCGCCAAGAGTAATGCATGCGCGGCCGCCGAGGTCGGGACGGGCTGGTAAACGGCGTGCACGACAAACTCGTACATGAGCCGCTGGTAGTCGGGCGCAATGGAGAGGCCCGGCACAGGCCCGAAATGTTGTGCGACGGCGTGCGCCGTGTCGAGCAATGCAGGCTCGGAAAATACCACTTCGCCAGGCTAAATACGCGAACCCACTGAGACGTGAATTCAAGCTCCAGTCAAGTCGGGCTCGCCGTGAAACGCGTGCGTACGCTAAAATCCTTGGCCGCGACCAGCACGCGATCGCCGCGGTCCGGGTGCGGCGCGACGCGCACGAGCGGTGCGTAGGGTGCGAGGTAGTCGTCAAGGATCATTTCGGGTTCGTTGTCGTCGAGCACGGGCAAGGACGGGACCCACGTCAGGAGCGGGCTGTCGAGTTCGTAGTCCGAGTCGGACGCGGATCCGTCAAGCGAGAAGGACGAGCGCGGCAAGACGCGTCCAACCATGGTAAGACAAGGGCGGTTTCGTTAGAACTTGTCACTGCAGTACTGGAGCGAACCAAGGAGAGAGAGAATACAGCGCGCCGGCAAGCGCTGGTTTTGGGTCGTGAACGATCACCACGCGCGCGTGCCTGCGTCGCGCTTGCCCTCGGGTTCATTGGCGACTTTGAGCCCCAGGACAAGACAGGCGAAGATGTATCCGAGTGGAGCACAGTCTCGCCGCGGCAAATGGTGGCCAGACGCTCACGCGTGCGTCCCCGCCTGCGCACATCGCCATCGCCTGGGTCATGATGTCCTCAACAAACCGGAGAACGACCACAACTTATCCTAACCACTTCGAACAACGGCTGTAGTTGCACCAGCGCGTGAACAGATTCCCGCCGCCACCGGCCGCCGCCACCCAAAGCGAAGCACCACCATGGTGTCCTCGGGACCCGGAATGATGACAAGTTGCGAGGCGTGCGTTACGCCCATGCGACAAGCCGGTCATCTTGCCGTTGAACGTCCATCAGTGGCTACTGATTCACATTTTGGTCCTCATCCTCGCGGTCGAGCAGGGCCGTGATGTTGTGGCCATTTGTTGGGAGCAGATGCAGGTCGGATCGCTTGCAGCACCTCGCAGCGGGTGGACACGGATCGCAACTGGTGGACATGATACTTACGAGCGTCTTGCAGCGGGATGGGTGGCAGTGAGCTGTTGCTTTGGTGTGGTCGCCGAAGTGGTCGTGCTCGATGTGGCCAAACAACAGTGGAGTGAAGAGTGGAGCTGTCGGCCTGTCGCTGGTTCGCGTCGAGTCGTGCGGTGCAAGTCATGTGCAAATGTGGACTTCTTCTTGTCGGCTGCCTTGCCAACAAAACGCGACACCAACCAAGCGATACAAAAACGATATGTACTTATGTTACTGGCCTCCTCCTCGATCGACATCCAGGCCACCGCCCGGCTCTGAGCCGCGCATCGACCGGCCTGACGCGCAGGCCGACGTCATGCCTGGCCGGGTCGCAAACCGTCTTACTGGTTGGTCCACTGCGCCGCGCGCTTTTCGGCAAACGCCTTCATGCCCTCCTTCTGGTCCTTGGTCGCAAACGTGGCCTGGAAGAGGCGGCGCTCAAAGTGCAGGCCCTCGGCAAGCGACAGCTCAAAGGACTTGTTGACGGCCTCCTTGCACATTTGCGTGGCGACCTGCGAGTAGGACGCGATCTGCTCGCCGAGCTTGACGGCCTCGGCCACGACCGTGTCGGCCGGGAACACGCGCGCGACCAAACCGGCGCGCTCGGCCTCCTCGGCGCTCCACATGTTGCCCGAGAGCACGAGCTCCATCGCCTTGGACTTGCCGACGGCCTTGACGAGACGCTAGTAATGATTCATCGAGAGCCCGGTCAGTTCGCGTCGATAGAATGGAATTGAGCGAGATCTCGCGTGATGAAAGTACCTGCGAGCCACCGGCACCGGGGATCGTGCCGAGCTTGATCTCCGGCTGGCCAAACTTGGCATTGTCGCCAGCGTAGATGAGGTCACACATCATGGCGAGCTCGCAGCCACCGCCGAGCGCGAACCCCTGCACGGCCGCGATCACGGGCTTGCGCGCCTGCGTGATCTCGGTCCAGTGGCCAAGGAAGTTGGACTTGTAGTTGTCGACAAAGTGCGTGTTGGCCATTTCCTTGATATCGGCGCCGGCCGCAAACGCCTTGGGCAGGCCCGTCAGAACCACGGCGCCGACGGCCGGGTCATTGTCGAGCGTGCGGATTGCGTCGTTGAGTTCGTGGAAAAGGCCCGAGCACAGCGCGTTGAGCGCCTTGGGGCGGTTCAGCTGCACGATCCCGACCTTGCCGGTCTCCGAGAGCGACACCTTGATGTACTCCCACGAGCGCGTCGTGAGCGCCGACGCCGGGGAAGCCGACGCGGCGGTCGCGTTGCCACGGCGGATCGCCGACAGGGCCGAGGCGCGAGCCGTGGCCGGGCGCGCGGCGCGCACGGCGGCGTGGGTGATGGACGACAGCATCGTGGTCAAGATGGGCGCGGCGTGCGGGGGCCTGAGCAACGGGCAGCGAGGAGAAAGGATCGAGGTCGATCGCTGCGCGTGTTGGGGACTCTTTCGGCCAGATTCGGCTCCAGGTCGTGATTGTTGCGGAGGGGAGAAGTCGCGTTGCGGTGGACCGCGGTCGCGTGGTCTGTCTGCCATGGCCATCACGGCGCCAACAGCACGTCAGATGGCAGCTCGACACGGTGAGCTGGCCAGCTCAAGTCTGGCTCAAGTGGCTCTGCTCAACCACTTCTTACTCGCGAAAACCGTCGACACCTCGCCATTAATTGCGGACCAGCTGCAACCAACAAGTCACTCGCGACCAGCTGCAAGTGGTCGAGCTGCATTCGCTGCCGTCGTTGGATCCATTAGTCGCCAACCGATCCGCTTTGAAGTGTTTCCAACAACCACGACCAGTTCCCCGCCAACCTCGGAGCTGCCCGTGAGCCGACAATTCAAGCCCCGCAACGTCTCGCTACCAGCCTTCCACCCTCTCCACCATGCGGCCACTCTTGTTTGCCGCCGTGGCCATGCTGGCCTGCCTCGCCGCGACCGCGCAGGGACTCCATTTCTACCTCGAAAACGGCAAGGAAAAGTGCTTCTTTGAGGAGCTGCCCAAGGACACGGTTGTCATGGGTGCGTGATCGATGCGCCACGCGGCTCGTTCGGGCCACCCTGTCGACTCTTCACCCTGGACCTGATGCGACTCGGCTCCAGGCACCTACCGCTCCGAGGAATGGTCCGACGCCAACCAGCAGTACATTGAGAACCTCGCGCTCAACATTGCCATCAAGGTCACGGTACGGTAGCACACTGCTGCCGCTCGAAGTTCCGCGATCGCGACTCATGTGCTGTCACACGCGTGTAGCACGTCGAGTCGGGCGTAGATGTCGTGAGCAAAAAGGGCGCGTCGTTTGGCAAGTTTTCATTTTCGGCTGCCGACAGCGGACAGCATAAGCTGTGTGTCACGCCGTCCACTGCAACGTGGTTTTCGTTTGCCAAGACGGTGCGTTCGTGCACATGGGTCTCCTCCGCGATTCGCTGGCAGTGGTGCTGATCAAGACCTTTGATTTCCTCATTTGCAGCGCATGCACCTCGACCTGGTGATTGGCGACAACGCATCTGCCGAGGAGCCCAAGCCCGAGGACAAGGCGAACGGTACGCGTTCAGTGTCTTGTCGGTTCGACTGTGGCCACATTGTTCATCTTGGTTTGCTTCTTCGTTGTACGCAGATATGGTTGTCCGGGTTCGCGATCTGATCCACCGCGTCGCCAACATTCGCCGCGAGCAGCAGTACCAGCGCGAGAACGAGGCCACGTTCCGCGACACGTCGGAGCTCATCAACTCGCGCGTCGTAACGTGGACCATTGTCGTACGTTGCCATCGCTGCTCCCTATTGCTATCGCAGATTTGTAAACTGACTCGTTGATCGCGTCGTCTAGCAACTGTGCGCACTCGGCTTGACGTGCTTCTGGCAGCTCCGCCATCTGCGCACCTTTTTCACCGCCAAGAAGCTCGTCTAGGAGCACATCGGCACGGAGCGGGCACACGGCCAGCTCGTTTTTGATCCTATATACACGGTCGCTTGTCCCACATCCCGCTTGGACTCGTCGCGTCGCGTCAGTCCTCAAGCATGCGCGAGCCGCTCAAACCTCCACCACATAACAAGCGGTACCGCTCCCACCCTCATGCAGCCCGCGCGACGACGACGTCAGCGCAGCGATGAGAGCCAAAGACTGCGACAGGATGAACAACCAAATCCCCTTCTCCCGTATGCGGCCGAGCGCCCACCTCGGCGCGCCCATCTCGGCGGGCCTCGCTTCGTGGTTAAAGAGAACCACCAGCGCGCGAGCGCACGTCGCTCTATGTATTCCCTTGCAGGTCACACTTTGCAACAAAACCGAAACAATGACAAACCATCAAGCCAGGAATGATGCCAGGCCGACGGTCCAGTTGTAAGAAATCCCGCCTCGCAACAAGTGTCACAACTCATGGTGCACCTGCGCGCGCCGCACGCTCGGGGCCGACGTGCACCTCCATGCTACTAGCCTCCGTTCACCCACGGGCCGCCGCCACGGATGCTGCAACAAGCAGCAGTTTGCCGCCGCGCCAAGTCGGCACCTGCACAGTATGGCGGGCAACAGTTCAATGATGAGTCCAGCACGGTCCCCATTCGCCCGCTTCTTCTCTCCAGCGAACGAGCGACAGCAACGACAACCACAACGAGAACGGTTCGCGTTCGCTTGTATGGATCAGCTCTCATCAAAATCGGTGCGATGCTTATTGCAGGCCAGCGAGCGAACGCGCCTCGCACCGAAGGGTTTTTTTCGGATCAGTGTGATGGACGGGCGTCTCTCGACGCAGCTGGACCCATCCCTCCGCCGAACCCGCCAACAACTGCATCGCGCTGCTATCTCCCGCCACGCCCCAAATGATCGATACGACTGACGAGCGTCACGGCCGTATTCCCCCCCCCCCCCCCCATGCGCAGAGCGACGCAACGAGGAATTGCGCACGATGTCGAACGAGGAAAACACGCGCTACCCGCCGAACGCGTATAACGTCTTGGGGATTCGATTTGCGCCCCTGAACGTGCCGCTTGAGCGCCGCAAGCAGACGCTCGGCACGCTCATCTGGTTGACCTTCTTGCCCGGGTCCTTCATTCTGTCGTTTTTTTTCCTCTACCTGAGTTACACGCGCTGGTTGTTTTTCGCCTACCTCGCATGGATTTGGTTTTGGGACAAAGCGCCGGAGACGGGTGGACGAGTGTCGGATTTTGTGCGGCACATGACGTTCTGGAAATGGATGGTACGTCGCGACCAGCAAGGGGGGCTGGATCACGATTGTGCGAGCTGATGCGCTGATGTTGGCGGTTTTTGCACTGCTCGTAGGCGAGGTACTTCCCAATGGAAATTCGCAAGGACGCTGAGCTTGACCCGAGCCGAAACTACCTCGTTGGTACGTTCACGCTTCAAAATTGCTCTCCATGATGTATGCGGAATCGCTGACCGGCTTCATTTTCATCCAGGCTACCACGTACGTTTTCGCCATCCCGCCTTCCTCGAACTGATAAACGACGACAGATAACCGACGTCCGCGTTTGGAACGACGACAGCCGCACGGGGCCGTCGCGATTGGCGCGTGGGTCAACTTTGGCACCGAGGCGACCGGATTCAGCGACATCTTCCCTGGCATCAAGCTCAACCTGCTGACGCTCCTGTACGCGATACTCGCACTTTGTCCACCCTGCCGCGAAGCGGACTGACCCATCTGTCCATTCCGACCAGGTCCAACTTCAACATCCCGATTTTCCGCGACATTGTGCTGGCGCTCGGCGTCGCGTCCGTCTCGCGCAAGTCGATCGAGTACATTTTCCGTCAAGGGCCCGGGCACAGTGTCGCGATTGTGATTGGCGGCGCGCAAGAGTGCCTGTACGCCAAGCCGCACACGATCGAGCTCGTGCTCAGGAAGCGGCTCGGTTTTATCAAGGTCGCGATCTTGAATGGCGCGCTGCTCGTGCCGGTACGCTCTTGATCTCGCGCTGCAATCGCAGTGGATAGTTCTCGCGCTGACCTGGACCGCGCGACCTAGGCCCTGACGTTTGGCGAGAACGAAGCGTACGACCTGTTCGCGACGAACGAGGAGTCGGTCGCGTGGCGGATTCAGCAGTGGTGCAAGCGCACGTGGGGGTGGACGATGTACAGATTCCTCGCCCCGCGCTTGCTCATCTTTTGTATCGCTCACTGACCGTCGCGATCCATTTTCCAGGCCCGCCTACTTTGGCCGCGGCGCATTCAACTACTCGCTCGGCGTGCTCCCGCATCGGCGGCGTATCACGACAGTCATGGCCAAGGCCGTCGACCCGGAGGAAGTCGTTGGGCACCCGATCGACCCGCATAGCCTGTCGAAGGAGGGGTTGCTCGAGATTACGCAAAAGGTGCATCAGGCATATATTGACCGCATCTACGAGGTGTGGAACAAGTACAAGGATGAGCTCGCGCCGGATCGTGTGAAGGAGCTCGAGCTCGTTGAGTAATTGGCGGTGAAGTGTGGAGGAGAACGGAACGCGCCGTCGCGCGTGACTAGGACGGCCGCGGGCGTGTGCCCTCGTTACTGGGCTATGCGCTTGCGGGCTGACGAGTCGTTGGGCCTGAGGGCGAGGAGACATCGGCGAGCACCTGCAGTGTGCCGCTGCTGCTTCCCCAGCCGTCCGGCTCGAGAGGTCGTTTGCCATCCGAGCCGGTATGAGAAAATGAAGAACATTCCTCGCAGGGCGCCAATGACATATTCTTTTCAGCAATCGATGAAGTCAACTCTCTTGTTCGCGCGTTGATGCGTTACCACATCTGGTTGGGCGATTCGCGTGTACGCGGGCGAGCAGGCGCCCTCGCGACTGCGCCTCCATCCACGACGTCCGACTCGGGCCGCATCCGCGTTCTTGGCGACCGGGTTGGACCACCGCTGATGGTCGCCATGAGCGACGCGACGGTGCGACTGGGTCACACCAGCGGCGCGCGGTCCCTCGCGAACCGCGGGGCTCGGGTTCCTCTCGTTGTGTTGGGGTTTGTTCGCGTCGTTTGTCTTGTCAATAAAAGCAGCCGCGCCTTTCGCGGTCTGCAGTCTCCCTTCGACTCAGGGCTCCGCGCCCCGCTCCGCTCCGTACCACATCACGCGTCATCCATTAATTCTTGCAAGGCGCAAAAAAACATGAGCTTGTGATCTATCCGCCCAAACCAGGATGCGACACGTCAACCACCAAAATTTCCATACAGCCGAGCCTGCAACGCAACAGTGCCACGACCGCCTCGCTCCACCCACGTACTTGAGCTGGCTGTGTCGCACCTTGCAATGCCTGTTCTTGAAGCTGCGCCTCCGCGATTTGTGATCCGTAGGGACGACCGACAGATGCTTGGCGTTAGCACTTGAGGGTCCACTCTTTCGACCCACACACTTTCTCTTCCGCACACAAACGACCAGCAAACAAGCGCATCAACCACGCCGCGTACGTCTCCGCGTTCCGTACGACTCTGGCCACTTTGGATGCTTCGCGTGTCCTCAAACAACCATGGTTCACGAAACCAGCATGCATGCTCTTTTGATTCTGACACATCGTGCCCTAATCGGGCTTTCGGTGAATAGATTTCATCGCCACTCACGCATCTGGACCATGTCGAGTTTCTGGTTTGCTTCGCTTCGCGAATCACTTGAGCGTACCAAACCGACCATCGGCATGCTCATCTGGCTCCTGATCATGGACATTTCGCCCGTCTTGTCGCTCGTGCTCCTGTACTTCCATACAACGCGCGTGCTGTTCTTCGCGTATGTCGCGTGGGTTTGGCTCTGGGACAAGGCTCCTGAAGCCGGAGGGCGCAGATTTGATTATGTCCGGCGTATGCAGCATTGGAAGTGGATGGTGCTTGCCGTTCTCGCCCCGCTCAACAAGCAATTAGTGCTGGTGGTTGCTGACATCTAGCGGCTGACGACATGTCGTGTTGATTGATAGGCGGCGTACTTTCCCGTTGAGATCCGCAAAGATGGCGAGCTCGATCCGAACCGAAGCTACATAGTTGGTGCGTGCATCGCTTGGAATTGTTGTACGCTTGACTTTAGCTCACAATTTGCACGGAGAATAGGATGCCACGTACGTTGATGCGATTTTGCTGATGATCCCGACGAGAAGGCAGGCACAACGGCTGATACTCCACGATGCAAACAGCCGCACGGCATCATGACGTTTGGCGCATGGATCAATTTTGGCACCGAGGCGACTGGGTTCAGCGACCTGTTTCCCGGCATCAAATTGAGCATGCTGACGCTATCGTGCGTTTCTCTCCCCACTCGCTCATCATTGAACACCATCGCGCGAGTGGGCACTAACGCCGCCAGTCCGTCCAGGGCCAACTTCAAACTCCCGATCCTTCGAGACCTTCTCATGGCCCTGGGCATGGCGTCCGTGTCGCGCAAGTCGATCGAGTCCATTATTCGGCAAGGGCCCGGGCATAGTGTCGCGATTGTGATTGGCGGTGCGCAAGAGAGCTTGCACGCGGCACCGCGCACGCTGGACTTGGTACTCAAGAAGCGGCTCGGGTTCATCAAGGTCGCGATCCTGAACGGGGCGCTGTTGGTGCCGGCAAGTACAGCATGGTTAACCCGCGCTCATTATGAATATTCTTGTATTGACCTCATGCCACCGCTTACAGGCCCTGACGTTTGGCGAGAACGACGTGTTTGATTTGAGCGTCATGCCTGATGGCTCGCTTGGGTGGCGAATGCAGCAGTGGAGCAAGCGCACTTTGGGGTGGGCAATGTCGACATATCGTGGCCGCCGCGTTTTCCCGCTCGGCACGCTCCCGTACCAGCACCGGATCATGACGGTCATGGGCAAGGCTGTCGACCCGGAGGAAGTGGTTGGGCACCCGATCGACCCGCAGAACCTGACGCGCAATGAGTTGGTTGAGATTACAGACAAGGTGCACCGGGCGTATATTGACCGCATCTACGAGGTGTGGAACAAGTACAAGGACGAGCTCGCGCCGCACCGCATCAAAGAGCTCGAACTTGTCGAGTAATGGGACGTATGGGCGCCCATTGTTGCATTGGCTCGGAGCTTTGTGGTGGAGAAAGTGCTCAGCGGTAGACACGATAATTTCGCTCGGTATACGGCTGGGTGGATCGTATGCGAACCTATTTGATGTTGGAGATTTGTTGGAAAGGGAAGAATAATGCAGTGCTCCATCAGTATATTCTGAGCTGCCTACCGTCTGGCAGGGATCCAATCCCCCGATCCGCTTCGCGCTCGATGGAGATTTACAACCTCTGTCCATTTGATGCCACTGTGTCGAGGGTGGAAATGAGAATGACTTGGTGGCCACGTGCATCGATGCACAAGCATGTTCTCAAGCTGTTGAGACTTGGCAAAGCGTTGCAACCTGCGGTAAGCTCTGCCGCTGCCATGAGGCAGCGTGGCTCGCGCCTTCCGCCTCGGCGCAGCCAACCAGGAGGAGCACACTGTGGGCCCAGACTTTTCTCCCCTTTTGCTTGCACCTTGGCCATCGACCTTGCGCTGAACGGCAGCGTCACGACGCTATTTTGCTTGCCGACCCGCTGCACCCCGCTACAGTCGACCCGAAGTTGGCGCTGAACGGCCCTGACGGCGAACCCCGACCACACCGTTGATCAACGGCCCGTCCCTGCACCCATCGACGACGACACCATGTCCAATTCAGCTCCGTCGGCCGACTGCTCGGCCCTGTTCCAGATTGCGCCGTCGATGCTCAACGGCGAGTGGAAAAACGACTGCTGCGCGGCCAAGGACTATGTTACCTGCACCGACGGTCGCATTACGGAGCTGTACGGGCTTCTCTGGGCAAGCAGATACTGCGACCGCCAGTTTCCTGACGATATTCTTGGAATTGCATCAGGTGGCTCACGAACACGAACGGAACGCTGTTGCCGACGCTCAACATGCAGGCGCTGTCGCAGTTGACGGAGCTGCGGACTTTGTACGTCGCTGCTTTTTTTGCGGCCGCGCAAAAGTGCCCATCTTCCATGCCGAGAACAGGCAGCTTACAGATTCTTTTCCACCGCAGGGAACTCGAATCGACGACGTTGACAGGGAGTCTTGACGGCGGCCTCACTTCTTTGTCGAAGTTGGAGAGCCTGTATGTTTCCAGCGCGACATTTCGCTCAATTCGCCGAGAACCAGTATTCATAACGCTTCGAAGTTGCGACCATGCTCACTGTTACTTGCTTGTTATCCAGGGTCCTCGCCGGCAACTCCAACCTGAACGCCGAGATGCCCAAGGATATCAAGAACATGAAGCGCTTGCGCTTCCTGTATATTTACACCACCTTGCTTGCTTCGTACTCGACGCGCCCTCCTCACCGACTTCGACTCTAGGGATCTCCGCAAAACGTCAATTCACGGCGCCATTCCCGAGCTGCCCGACAGGTTCGTGGCCGACCCCTATCCCCTTCGACGTCTCGCCGTGATTTTTCTAACAACTTGGCCCATACTCTCGAACCTAGTTTGAGCCAGTGCCTTCTCCCGCCCGAATCGCAATTCACGTGCCATTTCAACTCCAAGGGCTTCAGCAGCTGCGTGTTCCGCGGGTCGATGGGCAACAAGCTGGCAGTGTGCCCCGGGTCGGTCGACGACACGCCCACCTCACGCGCCGCAACGGACTCGACTGGTTCTGCCTCGAGCGGCGGCAAGTCGGCGAGCGGCACGTGGTTCACCATCCCGCTCATCCTCCTGGCAGCGCTCGGAGTCGGTTTTGGTGCATTTTTCCTGATTCGGCGGCGGCGCGTGCGGTACTCGTCGCTCGGTCTGCCACCGGGCGCGCAGGTCCCGCTGCAGCCCATGGCCGACGGGTCGGCTCCCGTGGCGGCACGCGGGCACCACGGCCTGAAAAAGGCGGCTAAGCGGTTCAAGCTGGACCTGAACCTGTCGGGCTGTCTCGTCTATCCGCTGACCCTCGACGCTGCGGAAACGGCGCACGTCGTTGACCAGGTGGCGGGTGGCGAGTCGGAGCTGGCGGCGACACAGACGATTGTCGAGGAATGGCGCGAGCTGTTTTTGGGAGTGCACACGTTTGCCGACCGGTGGCTCGAGCTGCATGGGCCCGAGATCGGGCAGCACGTGTGGGACGTGGTCACATCCGGCCGGTTCTCGACGTCGAGCAGCGCCATGGACGGCAAGTTGTTCACGTCCTCGTCGTTGCACACGGTCGCGTTCACGCACTTGCTCGCTGTGGCAATTGTCGACTTCCTCGACCGGTTCATGTCCTCGGAATTAATCAATGCGCTGCATCTCACGCCATCGGTCGAGACGGGCGGGCGACTGCCGCCCGTGTTCCCGGAACTGTTTGCGGCGCTGATGCGCATGCCGCTCGAGTCGACGGGCGAGTCGCCATTCCAACGGTACCTCGACGCCAAGGTGGAGGGCGCGCAGGTCGCGTTCCGCGTGCGGTACCCGGACCTCGACGCCGACGTGCGCCGGCACTTCCGGTCCGCGATTGAGACGCTGATTCGCATCAAGATGCGCAAGCCGCAGGCCGCGCTCGTGCTCCCGCAACCGGGGGCCCGGTTCGACCACGAGATTATGAGTGCCGACTGGGCGCGGCACAAGCACGGCGTGGGCTCGTCGCAGCCGCTGGACGACGATGAGCTGACGCTCACGGACCATGCGGCCGTTTTGAACGGCAAGAGCCCCGTCGGGTTCTGCGTGTTCCCGGGCATCATTGACCATTCGACCAACTCGGTGCTGGTGCGGAGTCATGTCTGGCTGCGTTAGTCGTGATTTGTTTTGCGGCGTGCTTTTGCTTAACATGATTGGGTTTGGGTCGAGGTGGCGATTTGGTTCAGTTTGGATATTGCTTCCTTGCCCACAAAAATAAGCCTTCACCCGCCCTCTGTCTTCCATGTTACACTAAGCAGCTGTTTGTGACCTCAAATGCAAAACCACGAGAAAGCTGGCGCCAACAAATTGCGAGACGGATCTGCAAACAGGTTCTGGTCAACATGGATGTGAGGTCGCTTGTGGAAGACGCACAGATTGTCGCAGCAACTTTGTTCGATATGCTCTCACGGCCGATCCGCAAAACACTTATCTATGCAGCATTTTGATTGCCAAACTGTGCGCCTAGCCTGGCAGCCAAGTTAGCGACACTTGCGCCTGCCCGGGACAGAGATGATTGACAACGATTCGCTGATCTTGCAGGTTTACTGGCTTGAGCCTGCTCGATCGACGCGTGAGTCCCATGGGCCTTGGTTTAGAATTGAAGCGTGCTCCACAGTGATACGCGAGTTGGGTCTCTGCCAAAACAAGGAACGCGATATGTCCCTTTTAGGCGCAACGCCTTTCCTTCGAACTTGGCGTGGCTTGAAATGAGCGCGGATGTGGTTTTACCATGGTGGCACAGTGCTTGACTTAGCTCACACGAATGATGAACAAACATTGGGCGGTCGGTATACTTAATCACCTCTGCGGTCCAGCTGCAGCTGAGTTTGGTGGCCTTGCGCACAGCAGCCTGGATGCTTCGATGCCACGATGACCGTCTCCTCCCATGAGCCAGCACAATGCTGCAGGTAAAAGATGTAGCCACGCATCACGATTTCGGTTCTCCTTGCCAGCACCCAGATGTCTCCAACTTGTTACCATTGATCGATCTGTCCACCAGGCATTACTGACTAGAGTTGACAGTAAACGGGGGAAAATGGCTGCTGCGCCAAGAAATACCTGTCAGGACAGAATCGTTGATGTCCCAACTGCACGCAATTCAAACCCACAGTAAAGCGACGTGAATTGACCTCCTGTCACAATCCTCATCCTTAGATTAAATACTCCGCGCTCTCGCCACCTCCACGTTGTCCGTCACATTTGCAACAATACCGTGCAGTGCAAACAGCGGTGCAAGGTCCAAGAACGACGCGACATCCTTCAGCACGATCGACTGCAGCGTCGAATGGAACAGGTCCATTGAGGAGATATCCAGTGTGCCGCGGCTGGAACTGGAATCGCACACGGGTACGCGCGAGCACGATGCGACCCGCGGCTGGCACGGCGAAGTGAGTCCAGGGGGTGCCGGGTGGCAGGAGTCGCGGTCGGATCCGGTCGTCTGTTGTCTGTGTTGCCTGTCGGTTTGCGGTCTCATCCGTTTTTGTGAGACGTAGCTCTGTTGTCGCACTTTGCACTCCCCAGAGCCCGCTTCACAAATCGCGATCATCTTTCAGCAGCGAGCAGGCATGCATAAAATACAATCTTTACTGAGCCAGGCTCCCTTGCCTAACATTCACCGTCTTCTGAATACTCATTCTCCTCTGCGGTCCAGCCGCAGCGGGGTCGCGCGCTGTGGTGGTGGCCTTGTACACGGCGGCCTGGATGCTCCTGCGCCGCACCGAGTGTCTCCTCTCATGCACCGGTGCGGCCGCAGCAGTAAAGACGTGCCCACGCATTACGCCAACGAGCAACGCCAAGTGGCTTACAAGCAGCAGGCCCGACGAGAAGCTGGTCGACGGGAACACGTTCCAGCAGTACTCGATGGCCACGAGCATCGCAAGCCTAGATCGAAGCCAAACTTGGGCATGAGCGGACAGTCCACTAGCTCCCATCGCAGCAACGCGATTACCCAGCGCACCTGGTCGGCCACGTCCAATCCGTAACCTGCACGAGCATGGGTAATGACATCGCGTACCACGCGTAAAACTGGTAATGCAAGCTGCGCGCCGTCGTGATCCCGACCAGCTGCACGACAAACGCGAGCGTCACGGTCGCTCGCGGTCCGTCCCACACGTTCCGCGGCGCACCGGGCTTTCCGCGCACAAACCACCGTGCCAGTGCCGATGGCAACCCACGCTGGTGCCGCGCGTTCCACCAGACGAGCATGCCCACGATCAGCGCCAACCAAATCGAGACGAGCACCAGCGCAAATGAGGGCGAGACAAACGCGGACTCGGGCACGAACCGCCAGTTGACGGTCCACTTGTGCATGAACACGCGCGACATGTCGAACGCGCGCGACAGGTACGCGTGCGGTGCGTGCATGAGGAACGGGAGCGCGGCGCCAAATTGGATCGTGACAATGAGTAGCACGTGCGCGAAAAAACCGAGCGGGCCGTGGCGCATGGCGAGTTGGTAGAGGAGCGCGGGCGCGACGAGCAGTGCGCTCATTTTGACCGATAGGCCGAGGCTACGCAAGCAGATCTGTAAGTTGGGTCGAGCTCACTGGAAAAACCGGTGGAGAAAAAGCGCAGCAAGTTCATGTACCTGAATAAAGTTGACGCGATCCAGGCGCGATTCCTGGTCAGCGCCAGCAGCGAGGCCATAGTGAAGAGTGTGACAAACGGGTCGTTGAACAGGCGCAGCACGTAGATCGAGTGAAGACGTTTTGAGAGACATAACAAGGGGAATGTGACGACGGGAATCTAGCGGCGAAAGTGACGCGAACTGATGATGAGCGGTTATGCGCGATGGCGATGGTTGAGCGATAGAACACCGCTTTAGTGCGACGGACCTGGCAGGCGCGGTACAGGATCATGACCACACCAAGGGTCAAGCAGTGCAGTGCAGTAAACAAGAACTGCGCGACGATGCGGTTGGTGCCGCCGTTGGTCGCGGCGTGTAGTGAACGGTAGATCCAAACGTGACCGGCTGGGTATCTACCGTCGACATTCCAGTCAGGACTCGGCACAGAATCGAGCATGAAAGTCGCCATGCAGTAGGACCGCCGTACACGAGAGGGCCGGTATCGCCGGAAATGGCCGAGTAGTCGCGCTCGCCTGCGAGCACGAGGTCGACCTGCTGCATGTAAGTCGACCAGTCGATTTCCGTGTCTAGCATGCGGTGGTCGCGCATGAGCACCAAGTGGTCGTACTTGCTGCGGGGCGTCGGGTCGGGTGGCTGCACTTACAGGGCACGCGTGCGATCAAGACGTAGTCGAAAATGACCTCGAGCGCGACCAGCGTGGCCATGATCGTGAACGGGTGGCGATCGGCTTCCTTGGCGACGCGTGTGAGCGCAGTTCTTGCCGCGTCCATGATGCTGCGACTTGGGTCGGCAGTTTGAAATGACGGGCGACGGCTCTTGCTGCTTATCGCGTCGTCAGGCAGCAATAAGGCGCTGCTGCTTGCGCTGGAGCTCGCGCTGGAGCAGGACGAGCTTCGGCGGCTCTTCATGGCGGCTAGTGATGGCGACGCGTCCAAGTCGAGCAGAACGCGGGCAGTGTCGAAGAGATCAAGTGTCGAAGAGAATCAGAAGAGATCAATTTGCTGGACGACCGCGAGCGAGAGGCCGCGCTGGTCACGGCCGGGAGATCGCCATCGACCATGCCAAGGAACCCGCCTCTCATCTTGGCCAAATCGACGTTTTGTGCGCGTGGCAGCTGCGTGTGATCCGGGCGGTGACACTTCTGGCGGGTGGCCTGGGCCAGCACGTCTGCGCCCGTAGAAGCACTGCGCGACATGGGTTCTGCCTGCGACGCGAACACCACAGACAAGACCCGTCGCCACGTCGCCGGGAGGAACTGCCTGTGCGCGTCACACTCTTCATGGTCGACGACTTGCATCGACGTGGACTACGGCCGCTCTCCCAACCCAGCTCAACACCCCGCTTGACCCCGCTGGACCCCGCTGGACCCCGCTGGACCCCGCTGCAACATGCCGCACCGCAACCAGAGCGCTCTCAAGCCGGCCACGACCGACCGCCATGCCCCCGTTGCCGCGCCCGCCGGCCCCACTCACCACCTCGGGTTCAAGGAGTCGCTCTCTGCAGCCAAACACGCCAAGGACGGTCCGTCACTGGTCTGGCTCGGTCTGGCGCGTCCAAATCGCCAAAACGAATTCTGATCCGTCAGCCAACCCCGAAATTCCGCCTGGCAGCGCGTCGAGCGTCCATACGGCCGCAGGACTGCCGTCCAGCAGTGGTCACAGTCGCGTAGCCCATTGGGCCCTGCACCAGTAATGGGAAGTATCTCCATGCTCGTCGCCCCTTCCAGCCCCGCGCTGGGGATGCGCACCGCGCCGCTCCCGTCCAACTTGGTCCTGACTTTCGGGTCGGTCGGGTCCAAGCTTGACCTTGCGACGCTGCTCCATGGCGACGCCAGCGCATCGGGCTTCAAATCGGCCGGCCGTAAGGTGCAGGGCCCCGACATAGCCGCATTGCGCGAAGTCCACCGGCGCACGCTCGATGCCGTCGACACGCTCGACTCGGACTCGTCAGGTGAGGTGCACCGCTTGTCTTGTTGAGGTGCTCGGTTTCCCCGTCCATCTCACCCTTTTCCCGATTCTGCATAGACCGGCTCCGTCAGGTCCTCTACAGCCGGCGACGCGACGCACGCGACGCCGACCAGCGGTGCGCCGACGCTGTGGCCGCCGCGCTGCACGAGGCACAGTTCCACGACAAGTGCCGAGCCGAGGAGGCACGGCGACTTGCCGACTTGGCGGCGCTCGTCCAGGAAATGAACCAGCTCGTCGCCACCAATGCCAAGGTTTCACTCGGGTCGTGTTTTTGCCCGGTGAGTCTTGGCATTTGATGTACCTCGTCATCCCGTGTAGCTCACGGTGCAAATCGAAACGCTCAAGCGCGAAAAGGAGATTGAAGCGTCGCTCAAGGCCATGGCCGTCGAAGCCATGGCGCGCCAGAACCTCAAAGATGCCAGCGCGGCGAGCGCTGACCGGCCGTCCTCACCAGCAACGGAGCGACACAGTTCACTCAGGTACGGCTTCTCGTTTGGTGGCGAGGTTTCACTCGGCTGCACGTTTCATTCACTTGCCAGCCGTTTCAGTCTCACCACCAGACGCGACTCGCTCCATGAGATTGTGCATGCCTACGTGTGCGACCACGACTGGACTGACGCGCAGCTCGCGGCCACGCTCGACGGCATTGCGTCCAAGCTCCGCACGTCGTCCCGTCCCTCGACGGCACCGGCATCACGGCATCCTGCACCAGCACGAATTCGTAGCGTGCCGCCACGACGCTCGACGGCGATTGCGGCCGACGCGCCACCACCTCCACTAGTCGACGCGCCCGGCCAACACCCGCTGCGGTCCGGGTTCGCGGCGCGCGCCAAGGCCGACCCGCACTATGCACTGTGCTCCTGATACAGGTGACGGGACTGGCGTGCGGTGAATAATGACATTTGGTGGTCTCCCTTCTTCCAGCTCATTTGCCATGTCGCGCGTCGCCGTGAGAGCGCCTGGCGACACGGAGCCAACCGGACCAGACAGGAATGGGAGTGGGTGCCAGCACTTGGCACCCGCAAACGATTTACCGTATGGTGTGTGTAGCGGCCGGTCATCGACGTGGCGACACCGCGGCCAACAGTACTCATGACCGTCTTGGGCAGTCCAGGCTCTCTCGCTCAATAATAATTGCCGACAAGATGGCGATGGAAGCGTGCCCCATTGAACCACAACATTACATTCGTCTGCGCTTCGCCGGTTCTCGCCGTGCGGCGTCTGCGGCACCCAGAGCAGATCCCTTGCGCCCCCTGGCCCCCGCATTCTCACCACAGCGCGTGTGCGCAGCGTCGGGGAGCTCGACCTGCAGGCACGCCATTTCAATCACGTTTTTATCAGACAGCAGGTGTTGTTCAGTGGCAATGCTCGTGGAGCGTGGATGGAGTTCGACGTGGCCGGCGATGAACGGCCTATCCGTCGGATGCCATGCGACCATGGATTTCACGAGAAGGGACACTGAACACCACCACACCACCACACCACCGCAACAACACCAACGTCAAACCAAACGCAAAACGAATGCACCTTCGGACAGTTCCGCCGGCTCCACCACGCACGCTGAGCGTTCATTGTTGTTGCTGTAAGTTGTTGATCAGCACGCCAATGTCGTCTGCGCTGATCTCAGCGGTTGCCCGCAGCCAGCAGGGACAGTGTCCTCAACCTCGCCGTCAACACCGAGTCGTATAAGTTGGCGCTCTTCCCGCAAACGACGGCAGCTCCACCATCAACCGGCCCGACATTTGGTCGGACCAGCGCAATAACTGCCAAACGACCACAACAACCAACGACGACGACCACGTTGACCACGACAAGGTCACTATTCGGTGCGCCCTTGGTCCCCCCCCCCCCCCCCTTTTTTCCAGGTGCTGCTGCCCCTGCAGCTGCATCCGCAGCGCCTCGCCGAAATGCAGATTGTTGCGCGAGCGGCTGCGTCTCGCGCACCGATTGTCTGGGCAAGTGCGGGGAGAGAGATTGAGTCAGCCAGACGCGCAACAACAACAACTACACAACAATGAGAGCTGACTCGTTGACGCTCTTTGTTGATTTTCTGTCTCCCAAGGTCGACTCTCGTCTCAACAAAAGCACGCCGCTAGCCCCAAGTCCTCTCTCCTCCCGCGCTTGTCCCCCTGTCCCTCCAACCAAGGCCCCCTCGGCGCCAGCACTTGCATTTGCACGACCACAACCTCGAAGCGCCGCCGTCTTTTCGACCATGACGGTCAGCGACACTGCCGGTGCGGCCGCGCGAGACGTGGAGCTGCACGAGGCGCAGAAAAACAAGGACTACGACGAATTGCCCGCAACGGCCAACGAAAAGGATGCGGCTGCGGCCGTTGTTACGACCGACAAGGAGGCCGCCAAGAAGGCGCCCGACGCCCAGCTTGTTCCGTTCATGGGCCTGTTCCGCTACGCTGACGGCAAGGACAAACTGCACATGGCGCTCGGTCTCGTCTGTGCCGCGGCGTTCGGGTCCGGAATGCCGCTCATGACGGTCGTCTTTGGCGACATTATCCAAGCGTACGTACTTTAGCGGGGCATGGGTTGGCTCGGGTTCGAGACTGGGTGCCGGCACCGTGTTGTTTTGTGTGCAGCGTTGACGCCGCCTGCTACCGACTTCTCCAGGTTCAACGTCTATGCGTCCAAACTCATGATTCCTGGCACGACGCCCGCCGAAATGGCTGCGGCCAAGGACGCGCTCGAGGACGACGTCATTCGGTCGATTATCTGGTTCATTGTTATCGGTGTCGCGGCTTTCTTTGCCGCATGGGGCCAGCAGGCCTTCTGGATGGTCGCGGGCGAGAACCAGGCCAAGCGCATCCGCAAGCTCTTTGTCGACAAGGTCCTGCACCAGGAAATCGCCTTTTTCGACAAGCACCCGGCCGGCGACTTGACGACGCGCCTGACGGGCGATATCTCGCTGATTCAAGACGGTATCTCGGAGAAGGTCTCGATGACTTTCCAGTACGCGGCGACGTTTATTGCCGCGTTTGTCATTGGTACGGAGCGACATTCCGCGTTTTGGAGGCGCTCGAGCGAGTGCACGCAAAAACTGACTCGCGCGCTTTTGTTCACAGCCTTCACCAAGGGTTGGCAGCTGACGCTGGTTCTACTCGCCGTGACCCCGCTGCTCGGTGCTGCCGGCGCTGTCGTACGTCTCGAACTTTGCGACAGACTCTCCACCCTGGCCTGCCGCTCACACGCGCTTGCTGCGACTGTAGATGGGCAAGATCATGGGCGCGGCGACTGAGCGGTCGCAGGCCACGTACGGCGAGGCCGGCTCGATCGCGCAGGAGGTGCTCTCGTCGATTCGCACCGTCGTTGCATTTGGCGGCGAGGAGCGGTCGCTCAAGGCCTACGAGGTCAAGCTGCGCGCCGGCTACGTGCTCAATATCAAGAAGGCCGTCTACGCCGGCATCGGAATCGGCGTGTTCATGCTGATCCTGTTCTGCACCTACTCGCTCGGGTTCTACTTTGGCTCGATCATGGTCAAGGACGGCAAGATGAACGGCGGTGACGTGCTCAACGTCTTCTTTGCCGTCATTATTGGTGCCTTCTCGCTCGGCCAAGCCGGTCCGAACATGCAGACAATCGCGACGGGTCGTGGTGCCGCGGCCAAGATCTACGACATCATCGAGCGCGTGCCCTCGATCAACTCGGCGTCCGAGAACGGCCAAAAGGTCGACACGCTCAAGGGCTCGATCGAGTTCCGCAACGTGTCCTTCCACTACCCGTCGCGCCCCGACGTGCCGATTCTCAAGAACTTTAACCTGACGGTCAACCCGGGCGAGACGGTCGCGCTCGTTGGCGAGTCCGGGTCCGGCAAGTCGACGATCGTGCAGCAGTTGTTGCGTTTCTACGACCCGGTCGAGGGCGAGGTGCTCGTCGACGGCGTGAACGTGCGCGACTACCATCTCAAGTCGTACCGCACGTGCATTGGGTTTGTCCAGCAGGAACCGGTGCTCTTTGACGTGACGATTGCCGAGAACGTGTCGATGGGCGCCAAGGAGGGCGTCAATGTCACGCGCGACATGATCGAGGCCGCGTGCAAACTCTCGAACGCGTCCGGGTTCATTTCCAAGCTGCCGCAGGGGCTCGACACGCGCGTCGGTGAGCGCGGGTCGCTGCTCAGTGGTGGCCAGAAGCAGCGCGTCGCGATTGCGCGCGCCATTATCTCGTCGCCGTCGCTGCTCCTGCTCGACGAGGCCACGTCGGCGCTCGACACCGAGTCGGAAAAGGTCGTGCAGGAGGCGCTCGACAAGGCGTCGAATGGCCGCACGACGATTGTCGTTGCGCACCGGCTCTCGACGATCCAGAACGCCGACAAGATTGTCGTCATGAAGAAGGGTGTCATTGTTGAAATGGGCACCCACGAGTCGCTGATTGCGGCCAACGGGTACTACGCGTCGCTCGTGCACGCTCAGGAAGTCCGCACCGACGGCAACACGTCCGACGAGACGACGGCCGACCCGGACGTTGTCCTGGCCGAAGGCGTGCACGACGCGCACGGCAACAAGAACACGTACATTTCGCTTGAGCGCACCAAGTCGAACGCCGGAGACACGATTGCGAGCATTACCGAGGTCAAGGATGACGACGACGAAAACGTCGAAGCGCCGCCAGTCAACATGATGCGTTTGTTTGCGCTGCAAAAGCCCGAGGCGCTGCTGCTGTTTGGCGGCACGCTTGGCGGCGCCATCAACGGCGTGATCATGCCGCTGTTCTCCGTCGGTGCGTATCGTACAGAGTTCCTGTGCCCTTTCTCGGTGTGATCGGAGAACTGACTTGCTCTCGCTCGACTCGATAGTGTTCTCGAAGATCTTGAGTGTATTCGCCGAGACCGACATCAACGTGATGCGCGACCGCGCCAACTTCTGGGCGGGCATGTTCGTCGTCCTCGCCGTCGTCTCGTTCATTGCCAACTTCATGCAGGCCGCCCTCTTCGGCATTGCCGGCGAGCGGCTCACGATGCGCGTGCGCGCCATGTCGCTGCGCGCACTGCTGCGGCAGAACATTGCCTTCTTTGACCAAAAGGAGAACTCGACGGGCGCATTGACGCACCAGCTCTCGGACGAGGCCGACCGTATCCAAGGGCTCACGGGCGCTTACATGGGCTCGATTGTCCAGCTCGCGACCAACGCGATTGCCGGTCTCGTCATTGCTTTTATCTACTCGTGGAAACTGACATTGATCATCCTCGTCCGTATATTTTTGCGTTTTCCGAGCCGCTGTCAATGTTGAGCACTCGCTGACGCTGCTCCTGGACGTGTAGGCGTGTGCACCCGTCATGGTGATTGCAGGCGCGCTCCAGATGAAGGTACGCCTGGCCCCCGCCGTCTATGTGTTAATTTTGACTTTGAACCTTCGCTGACACTCTTATCGTACATGTGTAGGTCATGGCGGGCTCTGGCGGCAAGATCAAGAAGGCCTACGGCGCCGCGGCGCACTTGACGTGCGACGCCATGGCCAACATCCGCACGGTGCAGTCGCTCGCCCGCGAGAAGTGGTTCTTGGTCAAGTATGGCGAGCAGATTGAGATCCCGCACAAGATTTCGATGCGCAAGGCCTGGCTCGGCAGTATGGGCTTTGGATTCTCGCAGGGGTCGATCTTCCTCGTCTACTCGGCCGCCTACTACGCTGGTTTCCGTCTCGTTTTTGACGACGGACTCGATGTCGGCGACATGTTCATTGTACGGCCATCTTTTTCTTCCCGTGATGCGACTTTGATCGACGTCTGACTCACCCCTTCGCTGATCTCCTAATCATAGTGCATGTTCTCGGTCGTCTTTGCCGCCATGGGTGCGGGCCAGATGTCGGCATTCGGCCCGAATGCGGCCAAGGCCAAGATCGCGACCGCGTCCTTCTTCCAGCTGCTCGACCGCGTGCCGCCGATCGACGTGACGTCAGAGGCCGGCGAGCGTCGCGTCAACAGCGAGGTGCAGGGCGCTGTGAAGCTCGACAATGTCAAGTTCTCGTACCCGTCGCGTCCGGACGCGCCCATCTTGCGCGGCATGAACGCGGACTTGCCTGCAGGCAAGAAGATTGCGCTGTGCGGTGCCTCGGGTGGCGGCAAGGTACGGCCTGATTCTCTTCGTTGTTCACGAAATTTTGCTCGAACTCGACTGACGCCTTCGTGTTTCGCTTTTCTAGTCGACGATCATTGCCGCGCTCGAGCGGTGGTACGACGTGAACTCGGGCACCGTGAGTCTCGACGGGCTCAACGTCAAGGACTGGAACCTGCCAAACCTGCGGTCGCACCTGTCGCTGGTCGCGCAGGAGCCGGTGCTCTTCTCCATGACGATTGGCGAGAACATTGCCTACTCGAAGCCCGACGCGACCATGGACGAAATCATTCGTGCGGCCAAGCTCGCCAACATCCACAACTTTGTCGACTCGCTGCCGGACAAGTACAACACGCCCATCACGGGCGCGCAAGTCAGTGGCGGGCAGCGGCAACGGATTGCGATTGCGCGCGCGATCATTCGCGACCCGAAGGTGCTCTTGCTCGACGAGGCCACGTCGGCGCTTGACTCCGAGTCGGAAAAGGTCGTGCAGGCTGCGCTCGACAAGGTGTCGGAGGGCCGCACGTCGATTATTGTCGCGCACCGACTCTCGACGATTCAGGACGCCGACCTGATCCTGTGCATGCGCGACGGCAGGGTCGTCGAGCAGGGCACGCACGACGAGTTGTATGCGCAGCGCGGGCTCTACTACACGCTCGTCAACAACCAAAAGTTGACGTCGTAAGGCGAGCCGGCGTTTAGTATTTGGAGTTTTTGTTGGACGGGCCGTGCTCACACGCGCGCGACCCCCTTCACGGCGTGTCCTTTGCGTTTCCTGTTGCAGTGTCGACTCCTTTTCGTCTATTTTGGCCTTTCTTCGTTGTGTTCTTGTACAGTAGCCGCTCGGATTTCCGCGATTTCATTGGAATGGTGTCAACAACAGGACCCTCTTTTCTCCACCTGCTGCTGCGTGCTGGTTCGGCAGTGCCAGCGTTGTGTTGCGGTTCTCCAGCCAAAACCTCAAACCCCGGCCGAGCATTCACCGTCGTCGCGTTGCTGCTGTTCCAGTTCCAGCAAGCCAGCAAAAGCAGTCCTCGTCCGAAACTCCGTCGACCGTCGTCTGTTGGCGCGTATGCAAGCGTCCCCCGCTTGCGCCCTGCCAACACGTGGTCCCCAATTAGACGCATAGTGTGAGGCGTCTTCCTACATAAGAAGGACGCTGCTGGGCGAAATACATCCTTACGCAATCCTCCCCGAAGTATCAGTCAGGGCCCCGTCCCGGTCGTATCAACTGGTAGCGTCTGCAGGTTCGTTCCTTCAAGTGACGGACTGGCGTTGGAAGTGTGTGTTCGGGCGCTGGGCTTCCGCGGTTTCGTTTGCGCTGGTTCCTGTTTGGCGCGGTTTCTCGTTGGCGCTGGTTCCCATTTGGCGCGGTTTCTCGTTTGCGCCGGTTCTCGTTGGCGCAGTGTCTCGTTGCGCCGGTTCTCGTTGGCGCGGTGTCTCAGTTGCGCTGGTTCTCATTTGGCGCGGTGTCTCGTTTGCGCCTGTTCTCGATAGCGCATTTTCGCGGTTGCGCCGGTTCTCGTTGGCGCGGTTTACTTGTTGTGCAAATTCGTTGCGGGTTCCTGCCCATCGAGTTGTTTTCTCTCGTCTCGCGTTTTTCATCACGGTTGGCGTCATGACGGGCGAACCGGCGACACCTGCGACGCCTCTTGAACAGCTGGCCGAGGTTCGGGCGGTGGTCGACCAGCACCTGCCCGCAATGATGGCGAATGATAATGCCCTCGCGACGCGGACGGTGGCCCTCGAGGGGTCGGTTTCGGAGGTCAAGACGGCCGTGGCCGAACAAGGCGCAAAACTCGATGCCCTCATGGTCATTTTGCAGAAGTTGTCGAACAATTCCGCGCCGCTGCCTGCGGCGCCGTCCCCAGATGCGGTTCCTGTTGCGGCAGTTGCCTCTGCTGCGTCGACGGCTCCTGCCATGGCTGTCGCTGGTGCCGCCGCGAGCCCGGTGGGAGACGAGACGGCGTATGGGGGCAACGAAAAAATTCCGCCACCCAAGTTTGACGGCACGGGCACGTATGAGGCGGTCCGCGCGTGGTTCAGCGACGTGGGTAAGTGGGTCGCCTTCATGCGCGCGCGCAAGCACAGCGAGATGGCCATTGTTCTCTTGCTCGACCGCGCGTTCACGGGTGAGGCGGAGACCTACCGCGTGCTGCAGAACGCGACGGGCCAGTGGCCCACAACGCCCGAAGGTATTGCGAACACCGTTTCGGAGCGTTTCCGGCCCAAGACGGCGGCCCTGACCAAGCGTCGTGAACTGCAGCAGTTCCGTTTCCAGTCGGGCGGGACCATGGAGCAGCATGTGGCCGCGTTTGCGGCCCTGGCAGTGACTGTCGAGCAGGCGTCTGCCGCCGAGCTTTACTCGTGTTTCTTGGCGTCGGTGCCGACGAACGTCATGACGCTGCTCGGCGACGGTCGCTTGAACCCACCGTCGGAGGACCAGAACCTGCGTTGGTCGTTCATGGAGCAGGTCTACACCCGGGCCATCGACATTTGGGGCGTTCTCCAGCTTTCGAACGGGTTCAACATGCTGGCGGTGCATGATCGCGTACAGGACGACCGTATGCAGGTCGACGCTGTGCAAGGGCGCCGTGGCCATGGTAATCGCGGCCAGGGTCGTAGTCGCCGTGGCCAGAATGGCGGTCGGGGTGGTCGTGGCGGCCGTGGCCGTGACGACCGCCAGGACGACGAGTACGAGGTCGAAACGCGCCGCTGTTATCGGTGCGATGAGGTGGGCCATTTGCGTCACAATTGCCCGCGCCGGCCGAACGCGAATGTCGCGGTTTTCAATCATCAATGCACCTGCCGTTTTGATTGCTCTTCTCGCTCTGGTCAGGTCGTCCCTGTTGGTGGCACAAGTCCAAATTTTGTTCATACGGACGTGAACGATGGCGGCACGACGCAGCTTTTGCACGTTGCAGTTGACGTCGACGTGGACGACGCACGGGAGCCGCTCATCGTTTCGCCGAAGGACACCGCCGACAGGCGCGTCGACTTGGACCAGGGGGAGGAGCGTGACGATGCGGTGGTCGAGGAGGATCTTGAAATCTTGGCGTTTGGCACTGACCAGCCGTACGCGTATGATGCGGTGCTCGCAGTGAGCGAGGAGCCGCGCAAGGGCCGCACTTGGTCGAAGAAGTGCATGGGCGAGCGGCACAGGAAAAAGTTGCTGCAGGAGCACGACGCGGTGGTCATGGTCGACTCGGGCGCCTCGCACAACGTCGCGCGACATGCCGTCGTGGAGCGCGTGGGCGCGCGAATCGTGCGCGACGGGTGGTTGCGCGTCTCGGGTTTCGACGGCGTCTCGCGACGCGTGCGACGCGAATGGGCGGAGCTGCGTGTCATGGTCGCGGGCGCCGCCACGACCGCGCGGTGCCTGGTGCTCGACAACGTCGCATGGGAAGTGATTTTGGGCCGGCCGTGGTTGCGCGAGTGTGACCCGCAGCTCGACTGGTCGTCAGGCGCGCTGTCGCTTGACGGCGGCGCGACACGCGTGCAGCCGGTGGCGGGCGGGCCATCCCACATCGAGGTCGACTTGCTTTCTGCCAAAGAGTGCGCGGCGGCGATGCGCGACGACCCGGCAAACGTGTTCATGGTCTCGCTCAACCACATCGAGGTCGAGGGCGTTGGCTACACGGGCACGGTCGTGAAGCAGTTAGTCGACGAGTTCCCAACCGTGTTCGCCGAGCCAACGGGCATGCCGCCGAAGCGCGATGTCGACCACCGGATCGAGCTCAAGGAGGGCGCGCGGCCAGTCGCACAGCGCGCATACCAGGCCTCGCCCAAGGAGCTCGAGGAACTGCGCAAGCAGCTAGACGAGCTGTTGCGACGCGGGCTGATCCGGCCGAGCAAGGGCTCGCCGTTTGCGTCGCCGGTCCTGTTCGTGCCAAAGAAAGACGGAGGCGTCCGGGTGTGCGTGGATTATCGCGCACTGAACAAGATCACGGTACGTGATACATACCCGCTGCCGCGCGCCGAGACCCTCTTCCGGATGCTGCGTGGCGCGCGCTACTACACGAAGCTCGACCTTGTCAGCGGGTATCACCAAGTGCGCATGGACGAGTCGGACGTGCACAAGACGGCGTTCGTGACGCGGTACGGGACGTTCGAGTGGCGCGTGCTCAGCTTCGGCTTGTGCAACGCACCATCGACGTTCATGCGCGCCATGAACCAGGTGTTTGAGCCGTACCTCGACCGGTTCGTCGTCGTGTTCCTCGACGACATCTTGATCTACTCGAAGACCAAGGCTGAGCATGAGCGCCACGTTCGGCAGGTGCTCGAGGTGCTACGCAAGAACGAGTTCCATGTCAAGCCGAGCAAGTGCGAGTTTTTCAAGGAGCGGGTCGAGTACCTTGGTCATTTCGTGGACCGCGACGGCGTGCATGTCGACCCAGCCAAGGTCGCGGCAGTGCGCGATTGGCCCGTGCCCAAGGACCAGAAGGAGTTGCGCGGGTTCATCGGGCTCGCCAACTACTACGCGCGATTTGTCAATGGATTCGCCGAGCTCGCGCACCCGCTGACGGACTTGCTCGCCGACGACGTCACGTACGAATGGTCAGCCGCGGCCGACGCAGCGTTCCGCGCGCTCAAGGACGCGCTGTCGTCGGCGCCGGTGCTGGTGCTGCCTGACGAGGACGGCGATTTCGAGATCACGACCGACGCGAGCGGGTTCGCCGTCGGCGCGGTGCTACAGCAGAATGGGCGACCGATCGAATATTTCAGTCGCAAGTTGAAGCCACCGGAACGCGCGTACCCGGTCCACGACCGCGAGTTACTGGCAATCGTCGCCGCGTTGAATCGGTGGCGCACGTACGTGCACGGCAAGTCGGTGCGGTGCAACTCGGACCACCGCACGCTTGAGTACTTTGCGACGCAGCGCGAGCTCAATGGACGGCAAGTGCGGTGGCTGTCGTCGCTCGCCGAGTACGATCTGGAAATCAAGTACGAGAAGGGCGAGCGCATGCCGCACGCTGACGCGCTGTCGCGACGGCCGGACTTGCGACCGGACGGGTCGCTGCTTGCCGACGCGCTGTACACACCACTCGCGCGCGGTGCCAACGGTGCGTTGCGCGTCGCGGCGGTGCCATTATACAAAGGCGAGGACGGGAAATTCGCGGTACTGCAGGTACGGCGGTCGCACAAGCACGACGAGACCGTGGCGATTGCGGTCGAGGGCGAGCACGCGCAAGAGCCCGCCGAGGATCTCGTGCAAGGGGTTCGACCAGAAGTCGAGCCAGACATGATGCGGCGCGTCGTGGCCGCGACGGCGGCGGATCGACGGTTGCACGCGATGCTCGAGCAGCCGCCCGCGGGGTACGTCGCCGACGACGGGATCCTGTTCAAGTTCGTGGAGGTCAGTGGCGAGGCGCGGCGGGTGCCGCTCATCCCAAACGACCGCGAGCTGCGCACCTTGTGGCTGTCCGAGGCCCACGACACGCCGCTCGCCGGGCACATGGGCGCGCGTCGCACGCTCGACCTGCTGCGTCGGTGGTGCTACTGGCGTGGCATGGCGGCCGACGTCGAGGCCTATGTGCGGACGTGCGTGAGCTGCCAGGCCAACAAACCCAAGATCGGCAAGACTGACGGCCTGCTGCGACCGCTTCCTGTACCGGATCGGCCGTGGGGCCGAATCAACATCGACCTGATCGGCAAGCTTCCAGACGGGGAGGGCGGAAAAGACGCCATCGTCACGCTCGTGTGCGCGTTGACGAAGCGGTTGCGCGTGATCCCGACGGTCATGACGACGGACGCCGAAGGGCTTGCGCGCTTGTACATTCGGTACGTCTTGCCCGATTTTGGCTTGCCCGACTGCATCGTGAGCGACCGTGACCCGCGGTTCGCATCTGCGTTTTGGGAAGCGCTTTGGCGGCGGTTGGGCACGCGGTTAGCGATGTCGACAGCGTATCATCCACAGTCTGACGGCCAGGCCGAAGTCGCGAATCGCACGGTGCAGTCGATGCTGCGGCATTTCGTCAACGCGCAGCGCACCAACTGGCCAACATACCTGCCGTTTGTCGAGTTCGCCTACAACAACTCGCGCGCCGAGCCGACGGGCAAGTCGCCATTCGAGCTGTGGGGCGTTGTGCCGCGCGGGCCGGTCGAGATCATGCTCGGCAACAATATCCCGGTACCGCAGCTCGAGCGCATGGCGGAGCAGCTCGACGCAGCGACGCGAGATGCTCGGGTGAGCCTGGATCGATCGCGCGCGGCCATGGTGATGCAAGTCAACCGGCACCGCAAGCACGTCGAGTACCTCGTCGGCGACCGCGTGTGGCTCTCGACCAAGAACATTGCGGCGCGCACAGCATCAGGCACGGAGCTGACGTCGCGTAAGTTACTGCCCAAGTTCATTGGCCCGTTTAACGTCGAGGCCGTGGTCGGTGGCGGTCGCGCGTGCAGGCTCGGATTGCCAGCCGGGTACAAGGTGCACCCGACGTTCCACGTCGAGCTGCTGAAACCGTATCGCGAGCCGGACTTGGCACGATTTCCGGGTCGGCCGTACGCGGGCAACGACGGCACCGACGACGAGCACGGATGGGCACCGGCGACGGCCGACGAGCCCGAGTGCGTGCTGCGCGAAGGCATGACGGGCCGGCGCGGCGAGGGCGACACGCTGTACTTGATCAAGTGGCAGCAGCGCGCGATCAAGGAGTCGACGTGGGAACGCGCCGAGGACTTGCGCGAGGACGCGGACGCGGTCGTCAAGTGGCGCGAGTATCGGGCGCAGACGCCGGGCGTGCAGGTGCTGTCGGGCGTCAAGGCCGGCAAGCCGACGGCGACGGTGTTGCGGTCGCTGCAGTAGTGGTTGGTGGTGTTGTGGTTGAGTGGAGGATCGATCGTGGATCCGACGCGTCGCGCGCCTCGGACGGGCAGGGAGGGAGTTGTTGGCGCGTATGCAAGCGTCCCCCGCTTGCGCCCTGCCAACACGTGGTCCCCAATTAGACGCATAGTGTGAGGCGTCTTCCTACATAAGAAGGACGCTGCTGGGCGAAATACATCCTTACGCAATCCTCCCCGAAGTATCAGTCAGGGCCCCGTCCCGGTCGTATCAACGACGTCGTCACTCGCCAAGCCGTGATCCAGCCTTCGAGCACGAATTGGGCCGCACCGCCGCGCACAGTGCCTCCTCCCGGCGCCGCGTCTACGACAACTCGCAGCAGCAAGTCGCGTGCCGCCGCCGCTCCAAGCTCGTCGCCGCCTAAGCAGCCTGCCGCGCATCGCTGCTCCTGTCTTCCCGCGGTTCGCCGTGACGGCGCGGTCCAAGAGCACAGGTCAGTGGCCAATCCGGCATTGCCGCGAATGCACCCCTTTGATCGCGACTAACCTGATCCCCCGGTTGATGAAAGGCGTGACGCCCGCGCCCGAGGCGCCCAAGAAGCCCAAGGTGCGGATTGCTTTGGACTGGATCCGACGCGCACGATGCTCATGCCCGTTCGTGCCCCGCCCAATTAGACGGCCTACCAGATCTACATGGCCGACCAGCTCGCCAACCACCGCCCCGCCGAGTACAATGCGCGCGAGTGGATGTCGGTCGCCGGGTCCCGATGGAAGACGCTCGACAGTACCGGTGCGTTTTGTTCGTGGGCACGCACGGTGTGCGCCGGGCGCTTGACGGTTGCTCCTTCCGTGATGCGACTGACAGCGCGCGTACCGTTCCAGAGAAGGCGCCGTTCGAGGCCGAGGCCGCGCAGCTCAAGGAGCAGTACGCGCGCGACCTGGCCGCGTACGAGTCGACCTACACCGAGGCCGAAATCACGGCACAGAAGCTTGCGGCCGAGAAGGCCAAGGAGGAGAAGCTCGAGAAGAAGGTATGCACGCGCGGTGCTCCACCTCCCCCGTCTTGCGCGAGAGACTCACGCCCTTGCGTCTAGCTCAAGCGCCAGGCCAAGGCCGACAAGGTCAAGCACCCGCTCAACGCCTGGCAGCTGTTCATGATGGAGTACCGGTCGACGCTCTCGGACGTGCAGAAAAAGAAGGGCATGGCGCAGGTCGCCAAGCTCGCCGCAGCCGAGTGGAAGGCCATGGACGAACACGCGCGCCGGCCCTTCACGGATAAGGCCGCGGAACTCAAGGCCGCGTTTGAGGCCGAGCATGGCGCGCGTCAGTAAGTCGCTGGACGCGCCGAGTCGTTGGGTTGGCGGTGACGCCGACAAGATTGGATGGGTTTTGCTGGAGGAGGAGCGCAGGAGGAGGGTGGAGAGCGGAGTGCTGGGCCGTGTGAAGTCTTGATTTGATTTGGTTTTTGAATTCAGGGCCTTTGGCGGATAGCTCGCGCGTGGGTGGACGGTTGGTTGGCTGTGTGAGGGCATCGTTGGGTCGCAAGATTTCTCATTTTACTCGCTTCATTCATTTCACGGGACCCTCGGCGAGGTTCGCGGCGATAAATAAAGACACGGGGAGCTGGCTCCAATGGACGACGGCCCACGGCGAAACGACACGAATAGTAAGGAATAAAAATGAGCACGACGACTTGACTAAAAACATAAACCATAATCACAACCATCCACCCCCGCCAACGCGCGAAATAAAGACGACTAACTATACATGGCACCCCAACCAACCAACCGACTTACGCCAGCGGGAACGTACGCCCCGCCCTCCCCTGCTGCTGCTGCTGCCCTGGTCCCTGCTGCCCATGGGGCATCGGCAACGGCGGCGGCAGCGGCGACGACGACGCAAGCATCGACGCGATCGACGGCAACGCGCGCGACACGGGCGCAGGTGGCGGTGGCAGCTGCTGCTGTTGTCGCGGCGACGGAGCCGCCGATCCGGACCACGTGATCCCGCTCGCGCGCCGCGGCGCGCTGGGACTGTCGAGGATTCGCGGCGATGGCGCGACGTGCTGCGGCGCGCCGTGAGGATGAGGCAGCGGAAGCGGCGCGTGACCAGATCCTGGGTACGACGGCGGCGGCGCCGCGTATGACCCGAGTGGCGGCGCTGCGTACGACTGGGCAGGCTGCAAGACCGGTGGTGGCGGCGGGGCGTGCGCCGCGTCCCATTGCCGCAGTGACTCGACGGCGTCGAGGTACATGCGGTGCAGCTGGTCGGCGTGCGCGGCGAGCATTGCGCGGTGCGCGTGGACCATTTGGTCCGCGGGAGGTGCCGGTGGCGCGGGATCCGGCCGGTAAACGGGTGCCGGGGCGGGGGCGGCGGGAGGAGGAGGAGGTAGTGGCGGTGGGGCGGCCGCCGCGGGCGAAAATAACGGGTTAGGGGACGCGAGCGGTAACAAAGACGACGTTGGGGCCAAAGTCGGCATGGCCGGGCTCGGAATCGGCGCGTGCGCGTGCCGCGGAACGGACGGGTACGTGGACGTGGACGCTGGGGGCGCGAGTGTCGGAACGTGCGGCGACGCGAGAGCCGACCGCACCGACGCCTGCTGCGCTACAAAGGCGGAGCCATGCCGCGCTCCTGCAGATGCGGAAGCGGGCTCGATGGTGTACGGCGATGGGATCGCCGTTGCGGGTGGGGACGGCGCGACACTCAGATGCGAGTGTTGGCGCGGCCGCGGGTCCGCAAGGGCCGGTGGGAAATGGCCCATCGGTGGAGTCGTGACGTGCGGCGGCGACGGGAGCGCGGCGGCGACAGATAGGTAGTGCGCGACTGCGGGCGAGGACGTCGAGTAGGTTGGCGAGAACAGGTGCTTCCCGGGCTCGGCTGGTGCGACAGTAACGACTGGCGGTGGCGGATGGTGCACGATCACGCGCGACGGCCGCGCATGCGACAGTGCCAGCAGCGCATCGATCCCTTCCGACTCGTTGGGCGTCGACGGCGCAAGCGCGGGCGAGACGGACGGCGTCCCGTCGTCGGTCCCACTACCGCCCACGGCACTACCGGGCCGGCTATCGAGCAAAGCGACGCGCACAGTCGCCCCTTGTCCGTCCACTGCGACATCGAGCGCAGGGGTCGTTTCGACGTGCGCGCGCTTGGCCGGTCGCGGATCCGGTCCACGGTTCCCCGCTGGCAGCCGCTTGCGGCGCTTGATGACTGACTTCTTCATTTCGGGCGGCCTCTGCACGCCGTGCAGTTTCTGGTAGAGCCCACACGCATTGCAGATCGGGTTCCCCGCGCGGTCGCGGCGCCACAGCGGCGTCGTCGTGGTCCCGCAATTGAAGCACACGACGGCGGGTTCGGTCGCGTGCAGTCGCGTCTGGTTGAGCGTCGGGCACCCAGCACAGGCCGCAGTCCCGCCCTTGCCGTTGCAAAGATGGTCGGGGCCCGCACATGGGTCCACGTCGCCCGTGGTCGGGTCGGTCGACGCGTTGGTCGTCATCGCGGACGCGTCGGGCGCGCGCACGGGTATCGCAGCAGCAGGCGTGGTCGCGGCTGTCGGTGTCGCGAGCGCGTACTGGTGCTCGTGCAGATGCGCGGCGCGCTCGCTGGCGCTAATCGGGCGCTGCACTCCGTGATTCTTGACAAACAGGCCTGACGACAGGTCAAGGAAGGAAGGAAATTAGGGAAGGGAGAGCACATCATCCGAGATGAGATAAACGTTTCGTTGCGCGCCTTCGAGTCAGTCGAACACCCGAAGATGAAGAAATCAAATCATTTCACCCGAGTCGTGTGACGAATGGACGAGACGCGCGTGCGTGCGATGCAAGGGCATCACCATGCACCGATGCATGGTCGGGCAATTTTGATCCGCCCCACCGAGGCGAACATCCAAAAGATGAGGCACAGCATCGCGCGCGCGTGCGTATCAATCGCGTCAAACAGCCGACCGACCAGCCAGGTGGGTGGGTGGGGGCGTTGCGCTGAGCGGGGAGAGGACGTACCACAGGCATTGCACAGCGGTTCCTGGTCAGGGCCGCGGCGCCAGAGCGGCGTCGTCGTCGTCAGGCAGTTGGAGCACCGCGTGCCGTGCTGCTGGGTCATGGGCGGCGTGACGGGGCCCGTAGGCGGCACGGGGGACGGTGCGGGGGCAGCGTCGTCAGCTGCGAGCGACGTCGTTGAGCCAGGGGCCGGAGCCAGCACGCGTAATGGTCGCGCGGAGCTGCTGCCGCTTGGTTTCCCCGCAGAACTCGGCACCGCCGCCGTCACCGCGACGGCTGTCGTCGTCGTTGCTGTTTCGGACATGCCTGCGTCGGCAGCAGGCCCATCGGGCTGGGCTCGAAGTGGCGAGAGCGGCGATGCGGACATGATGGCGGGTGACAAGCAACGTGGCAAAGAGGCCCGAAGTCGAGCCGCGCGGATGCTTGGCAGAGGCACCGGGTAGGCGGCCGGGCTCGACGCGATCAGGGACCCACTGTCCACCCGGAAACAGGTCCGATAACGAGGGCAGTGGCTCGCGATGCGCGCAAGAACGCTGGTCGACGTGGAGCGCGCGCGAATGAGCACGACGTTGGACTTGTCGGGCGTGGAGAGAGAGCCTGGAGCCAAGCAACGTTTCCGTCCACCCGAACAGTCTATTCCCGGGTCCCTTGGGCTCGCAAAATGGTGTGGTCGTGGTTCGTTTCCGGAGGCCGTGACTTGGGGAGCGCCGAGCAACTGCAGCGGCAATCGACTGGCAGTTTACGCGCTGATGACAATCGCTTGAGCGTGAATGCTGGTGCAGCTTTGGTTTGGCGGGCGAAAGATGGGTCATCCGGCATGCATCGATGACCACGTTGGCGAGCTGGCGGCCGGTCGCTTGGATCTTGCGATTATTGCAGATGAGTGGGGGGCGAGCAGGCGCGTCTCCGGGGTGGCCATGCGGGCCCTGCGGGACGCGCGCGAGGCAGACGAGTCGAGAACAGCGACGGGGCCAAAAGAGAGAAAGAGTTGTTGTCACCTTCTGGCCAAAAAACCCGAATTACAGATTGCGATCAGCGATATCGGCTCATTCATCGGGTGGCCACGATAACGTGATCAAATCTTCCAAATGCAGGCGTTGCCACTTTCTTGCTTTTGCCCCTCTTCCAATTTCACTTCGTTCCGGGGCCGCCCGCCTTGCCCTCGCACACCCTCAGTCCCTTGCCGCTGCCCCGGGCACCCAAGCAGTCACGTGCAAGACTGCCCCTGGGTGGCGACGCCGGCGACCAAGTCCCTCACTGAGTCGCTCCAGAACAATCCAACGACGATCAACATCGATTTGCATGTTGGACAACGACTTCCTGCTCCAACAGCGATACCCGGCGCGCTCCAACTTGGTGCATTCGGCTCCTAGCACGCCTGCAAGATACCCGCGCGCTGTCCGTCGCGAGCCCGTGCCGCCATGTCCAAGTCTCAAGTACTAGTCAACGGCAATCGCAAGTACGGCCCGAAGTGGGAATACGTCCCGCTCGACGCACCGCCGCCGCCATCAACGCGCACCGAAAAAATTCGCCACTTCTTCCGCTACTCGCCGATTCCAGGCATGCCCTCCGACGGCGACGACAACGACGAGGACGACACCAGCAATGCCAGCCACTCGAGCGCTTCCTCGATCCCGGCCTGGATGGACCTGAAATACTGGAACCCGACTATCTTGTCGCCCGCAGAAGTGGCCATGGGCAGGTGGCTCGAGCAGCGCCAGGCCGCGCAGCAGGCTCGGAGCGCCGTCCGGAAGCGCGTCGCCAAGCGCAAACGCTCGCCCGTGCGGCGGGTACTGCCGCGGCGCGTGGTGCCGGGCACCGACACGGACTCGACCCTGTCGTCGGCCGACGAGTCCGACTCAGAGGACGACCGCTCTTTACACCGCTCCGCGTCGCGCACCGGGTCGGTGTCACTCCTACCTGCCCCAGACACATGGCGCAAATGCATCAAGCTGCAAACGACCGCCGACGGCGTTGTCTGGCTGCACATGCGAGGCACGCGTGCCAACGAGTCGCTCACCGACCAGGACGAGCCGCGGCCCGCTCACATTCTCGACTGCGGCCTCTATGCCGAGTCTTTGCCGTGCTTACCCGTCCCACCCAACTTGCCGGAAAGGCCCGGATGGCGCGTCGTCGCCGTGGCCAAGGACCATTTGCTGCCGCTGCCGGTACCGGAATGGGGGGTGTTTGAGCAGCGCGATTTTGTGTTACCGCCGGCATTGCTCGCCGTTGGGAACCACTTGAAGCGCATGCGCAAGAACAAGGAAAAGTGGACGACGATTACCAAGAGTACGCTTTTGTTCCCGCGGAGAACCAAGCGATTTGTTGCTGATTTTATGACTGGCTCGCTCGCACTGCAATATTACTTCTTGCCCAGATCGATTTGTGTCGCGCCCGCGCATCAGGCGCTACGAGCATCACCCGTGCTCGTGCCCCAAGGGCAGCAAGTGTGGCCCACTGTGCCTGAACCGGTGCATGTACATGGAGTGCGAGTCCGACACGTGCCCGGCCGGCAAGTCGTGCACCAATCAGCGGTTCCAAAAGGGCGAGCAGGTGGAAGGGCTGGAAGTGCGCGAGGTACGTCGATCTTTGCCGCTCACGATATCTGGCCCACTCCACATCACTGACGACTCGCTCCCTTCCTCTTCCGCCCAGACGGAAACCCGCGGCAAGGGCATCTTCACTACAAAGCCAATCGCCAAGGACACGCTGATCCTCGAGTACACGGGCGAGATCATTGACGAAAAGACGTGCCACGCGCGCATGGACGTGACCTACGCGCAGGCGCGCCATTTTTACTTTCTGTGCGTCGGCAACGGCGATATCATTGACGGCACGCGGTACGGGTCGATTGCGCGGTTCATCAACCACTCGTGCGCGCCCAACTGCCGCGTCGAGGCCTGGACCGTGAATGGCGACGTGTCGATGGGCATCTTTGCCGACGAGGACATTCCGATCGGGTCTGAACTGTTCTACGACTACAATTTCGAAGACTTCAATGCGCGGCACCGCCAGTATTGCTTTTGCGGCGCTGAGGAGTGCCGCGGGATGCTGGGCGAGCGCCGCGAGCCGGTCGAGCCGAGGGTACGCGTGGTCGGTTTTGATTTGCTTGTGTTCGCGGTCTGACAGTCGTGATTTTACGACGTCACAGGTCGTTCTCCGCTCAGTCGTGGACCGGCGCCAGCACGCCGGGGCCGATCTCCGCAGCTTGCTGAAGTCCAAAAAGACGCTGGCCAACGTCAAGGAATCGCGGCTCTTCCTGATTCGCAACCTGGAAACGGTCGCTGCCGCAGTACGTGGCATCTTTTCCACGCATTCGCCGCGCGTCCTCGTCATTCGTCGCTGATGCCCATGTCGATTCTCTAGGTCAAGCGTAGCAAACCCGATGTGGAACGGCCGGCATCGGCGCGGTCCGACCGGACCAAGTCGGCCAATGCATGATGAAAAAGAAGTCCTATTGCATTACCGATTTGAATTTTTGGACGAGAAGACCGCTTCACAGTGCTCCACCTCGCCCACCCCGTTCCCCGTCCGTCGTCATACCACCGGCCCTGCGTTTGACGCACCACCCCCATCGGCTACTGCCGTCGCGGGCGTGCCGCGCACCTGGTTCCAGACCTTTTCCTCGTGCCGCTTGACAAAGTCGAGTTCGTCGACGCTGCTGCGCAGCTTCAAGATGGCGAGAATCTCGATGCAGCCCATGTCGCCCTCGAACCGGTCCATCAATTCGCGGCTTGGCAGCGGGTAAATCTCAATCAGCTTGAGCAAGCGCTTGTACTCGTCAACATTATCAAAGTGCTTGAGCGCAAGCATGTCGCCGTCGCCGTACAGGAACACCTTGACCGTCTCGACCACGTTCACGAGCACCGTCAATTGCTTGATGGTGAGTCCGGGCCGTGAGGCCGATAGGATCAGCTGCGTCTCAAACGCGACGTTCACGTCGCGCCACAACTTCTTGATGTACTGCTTCATCAGATCCTCGTAGAGATGGTTCGACAGGAACCCGAGCTCGTCGCCGATCTGGTCGAACACGGCGTTGAGTTCCTGCGCGATCCCGTCGTCTGTGATCAGTAGGTTCGGGTCGCTGCGGAAGACGACCGCCGCGCCAGGCTCGCGCAGCAGCTTGCGGTCGTACTGCTCGAGGAGCCGCTCGGTCTCGCGCATGAGGAGCGGGATCACGAGCTAAGTATCGCGATCAAAGACGGCGGGAGAGTGAGCATCCGGCCATCGACAATCGGCGGAACACGATGGCGGTGCCCGCACGCACCTGCGTGAACAACGCGTCCTGAATTGTGCGCTTGAGCTGGCGGAACGTGCGCAAAAAGTAAAACTCGATGTCGTTGTCCTTTTCGCCGCACTTTTTGATGCGCACGGCAATCTTGCCGAGGCCCGTCAAGTCGGCCGTGAGCTCGTGCCAATCGCAATCTTCCACGTCTGGGCCGACGTGCACGAGCGCTTTACTCACAATCACGTCGGCGAGCGCGTTCGCGTAGTGCAGCTCGACACCCATGGCCTCGACGCCCGGTGCCGCAATTGCGACGTCGGTCAACTGGCCGATACTCAATCGTGCAACGACGACGTCGGTCTTGGCATTGGTGAGCGCGACGTAGGCCGCCGACGTGAGACCAAAGACGCGCGGGTTGAGCGGGAACTGCACTAGCGCCTTGGCCTCGTAGAAGCCCGTGATGCCCGTCGGCGAGGTTGGGCTGGTGGGAGTTGTTGGAGATGCCGACGAGCGCGACTGCAGGACTTGTTGTAGGCTGTCGACGTCCATGGCCTGCATGAGATCGTCGAGCTGCGCGCGCGCCGTCTCGACGTTGTTGATTTGCACGCAGACCTGCAAATCAGCGAAGGGAGCGCGACGTTAGATTTTGTTCCGCCAGAGCACGGCAACATGCAAACTCCCACGAACTTTGCACTTGAGCGCCTCGCGCTTGGCCTTGACCTCGGCCTCGTCCGGCTCCTCCTCCTCCACGGTCCCGGCCAGCTCCGGAGGCCTGGCCGTCAGCATGGCCATGGTTGCTTCCACGGGCCCGGCCGGCTCTGGAGGCTTGGCCGTCAGCATGGCCATGGTCGATTCAATCAGGAGGCGGACGCGCTCGCCGTACAAGTCGACCGACGAGCAGTAGAGCCGCACGAGCCGCATCATGAACTTGGCGCGAAAGTATTCGTCGGGCCACTGCAGCTTCTTGAGCCAGTCGGAGGTTTGATGGAAGAACGAGAACATGTCGAGCACCGACGACGAGTGTAGGACAACGTCGGAAACGGCCGTGAACTAGTTGACGTGGGAGGAAGTGCATCAGAGAGGGGCCATTGGGGATTATCGGGAAAAGCAAAGAGAAACGCACGTCATCGAGCTTGATGGCGTTGATGATGATATCCTTGCCCTTGATTCCGGTCATTTCCAGGAACAGGAACACGTAGGGCGCGAACCACGACGAGACCTGGATGTAGTCGTTCAATCTGTCGGGTCAAAAACGAGTCAGTTCGTGAACAGTGCAGGTGGAGAAGGTGCAGCACGTCGAGACACGCACGACGGGTACGGGTTGACTTTCTCCTGCACGACCTTGACCATTTCGTAGAGCGTGAACACGAGCGGGCTCGGCAGCTGCTTTTGCTCCTTCCAGCACCGTCGCCCAATCTGCGAAATGTAGTCCATTTCGAGCCCGACATACTTGAGGTAGATCTCGAGCGTCGTCTCGACGTGGTCCAAGTGGTGTCTAGGGGCAAGCGGGAGCGTTCGAGTGGCGGTTAGTGCCCTCGGTCGGCGCAACGGAAAACGGCAATGCAAAAGGAAATGATGCCCACCCACCGTTGAAACGACTTGGCAAAGTAGGACCGCTCGTTGGTGATCTCGTCCATGAGCAGCTTGACCATTTCGAGCACGCGGCCAAAATGGTTGGCCGTGACGGGCGTCGAGAGCGCGTGCAGGATCTGGAACCGCTGAATCGCGCCAATCTGCACCATGGTCCGCAATTCCTCGTCCCACGCCTTGATGTCGGGTCGCTCGGCCAAGAATTGCGTGTTCCCGTAAATAAACCTCAAAACGTTGAGCGACTGGTCGAGCTCGTTCTCGGGCATGTTGCACGGGAAAACTTGCCGGTAGTTGATCACGTTGAACCGGAAAATGCGCTCCATGGCCGTGAGCAGCTTGACCCACCGCGCCTGCTCGCTGCGCGACATAACAAAAGCCTTGGCCGCGTCCGCGTCGGCGACCGTCTGGAACGCGAGAAACAGCGGCTGCAGCGTGATGCTCGACTTGGCATACTTGGGCAGCAGTAGTTCAACGAGCATCAGGAACCGCGATGCGTCGCTCACACCCCATCGCAGCGCGTAGACGTAGAGCAGCGCGTCCGAGAGCCTCGACAGCGTGTTCTCGCCGTTTTGACCCATGCCGTAGGCGTTGTCGAGGTCGAGGCACTTTTCGAGCAGCATGCGGTAGGCGTCCTCGTGGTCGATCTTGTCGTCAAACAAGGGCTCGGCGGCGGATCGGATGACCTGGAAGAGGTACGGTGATTAGGAACGACCTCGTCTCGTCATAGTCTC
Source organism: Allomyces macrogynus ATCC 38327 (assembly GCA_000151295.1). Classification (NCBI taxonomy): domain Eukaryota; kingdom Fungi; phylum Blastocladiomycota; class Blastocladiomycetes; order Blastocladiales; family Blastocladiaceae; genus Allomyces; species Allomyces macrogynus. The sequence goes on along the minus strand of GG745338.1, from coordinate 461,955 downwards.
TGACGGCGCTCATCGTACCAGTTCGGCCTTGCCGAGATTGACCGTCTCCGTGCCGCCCTTGTAGGTGACCGCCTTGGTCCCGAGATATGCGGACCCTTTGGTCTTGCCCACGGCGTCCTTGTCATTCCACAGAGCAAACTCGAGCGTATCACCAGCCCTAATCACGATCGCCCACTCCCCACAGTCAGCCACTCGAATTCGATCATGATCCGCGAAGAAATCCAAGAAAGAGCAACGTACGCGACGTGCCAGCCGTCGTCGGACCGAAACGCGAGCTGCCCGTTGATGTGCAAGAATAGTGTGTTGATGTCCAGGCTCTTGGGCGTAATATGCACGTGAAACTTGGGCTGCTTGGCGAGCAACCCGGTAAACAGCGTCTCGAGCTCGCGCACTTTTTCTGTCTCGCTGTCGAGCCACATGCGGAAATCAAACTCGTTAGCGTATCGCTCGGCATTGGTCGCGTCCGACGCGAGCACCTCGAGCCGTTTTTTCAGCGCGCGCACGCCCATACGCAGCGCGTGCGCCTGGTGCGCGTCGACGAGCTTGCGGTGCTCCTGCACGTTCCATGCGAAAATCGACTTGATCCACTCGAGCAGGCCCTGCGAGTCGAGCTTGGAGCTCTGCGCCCACGCAATCGTCTCGGACGCCGTGCGCTCGAGCTTGTTCTCGCCGTCGGTCACTTCGCGCACGAGCTTTTCAAAGTACTGGTAGCAAAATTTCTCCTTGCTCTCGGCGTTCTTGGGTTTTTCCTTGGGCGGCATGTTTTCCTTGACCGTCTTCATGAACACGCGAATCAGGTCGTAGATGCGCCGGCCTTCGAGCCGCTTGCCGGCCTTTTCGAGCACGTTGTCGTAGAAATTGCCGAGACATTGGCCGAGCAGCTCCTCCTCGGGGTACATTTTGGTGCGCTTTTGCAGCTGGTGCAGGACCGTCTTGGCGCGCCGCTTGAACTCGGAGACGATGATGGCGCTGACGCGCATTCGGAGAATCTGGTGAGTATGGCGTGATCGTCAGTATCGCCCTCCCCGGCACCACGGAGCGCGAATCCATGGTGGTGCACGTACGTCCTCGGGCAGGTCGAACGGAATGTCGGTCATGGCCGAGTCGGTCGCGGCGAGCAGGTCGTCGTCCTTATTCTTCTCCTTCTTCTTTTTCTTGAGCCCGAACCGACTCTTTTTCTCCTTGCCTTTGGTTGCGAGATTATCCTCGGAGTGGTCGGGCGAGTCGCCGTCCTCCTCTTCTTCCTCGGCGCCCTCGAACGGGAACGGGAGCAGTGCCGTGTGGACGGCGCACTCGTAGACGGCGCGCTACCAAACCCATCGTCAGCAAGTGAGTGATGTGGCCGGCACGATCAACCGCAAGGTGGAGAGGAGAGCGCACCTTGTCGACGTGCACCTCGCGCGTAAACTCGTCCTTGAAGTCGAACGTGTCGCGAGTCGCATCGTAGAGGTTGACGTTCGACTACCACGGACAGATTTACATCAGTTCGTGGCCATGAGCCTGCAGAATGGCGACCGCAAGCAGTACCTCCAAAATGTATCGCGGCAGCTTGAGGTTTTCCTTGCGGTTGAGCTGAAACTGGTTCTGCTCAATGTTGCGCACGGCGTCGGCGATTCGCATCAGCTTGTGCGTGCCGTGTCGCCGCACGTACTTGCGGACGCTATTCGCGGGGTGAAGGGCCGGGCAATGCGCGGTCAGCGACGCCGTAAAGGCCGTGGCGGAGCATGGGGCGGGAGAACGGACAAACGAACATGTCCCAGAGCTCCTGCGGCGTCTTCTTGGTGCCAAACACCTTGCGCTTCACCTTGAGCCCGCCACCAAAGAGCAGCGTCTCGGTACTGCGGTACTGCGATGGCATGGTGGAAGCGTCGTGGCGCGCACGCGGCGCGAGGTCGACGAGCGGCGAGGAAACAAACGGCTACGGCGCCGTGTCGATTGCAAGTCGGTTGGATTCGGCCAGCCGGTCCAACTTGGTGCTGCGCTGCGCATCCAGCGCGTGAGGTGCTGTCGCGGCACCTGTGAGATCAGCTTGTCGATGTGGGTCCGGTTAAATCGCGCCGGAGCAAAGTAGCCTGTGGAGAGGGCCGGAGACTGGTCGGTATCGTGCAGCAGCGTCGCCCTTGGTTGCAGCGCGCCGATCAGGGTCGGGTGAGTGCGGCAGTGGGTTGCGACACATTCCAGGCTGCAAATGCAGCAAGTTCCCCTGGCGCGACGGCGCCTGGTGGGCTGGTTCAGGGGAGGGCCGCTGGTTGGTGTTGTGAAGAGCAAGAAATCGAAAGCGAAGCAGACCCAGAACCGATTTGCTGGAAAGCTGGTGCGGTAATTTTGCTCGAGTATGAAGCATGTGACCGCGTTGTACCAGTGTTCGATCGCTCGCTGTGCTCGACCAAGTCGGCAACTGATCCCTCCGGCTCCCTGCAATCCCGGCTGCACTGACCTCCACGACCTCCCAAGCGAGGCCGCATTCCGGCCCGCCTGGTGCAACGACACCCGATCACGCGCCGAACCCCGCCCGGCCGACGCGCCGCTGCGCGCAACACCGACCTGGGTCCAAACCGCGCCCGCAGCCGCAAGCTTCCATGCTTCTCGACGGCCCGCCTACACGATGACCATGGAATCCCGCCGCCAAACGGCCATCATGCCCGAAAGACGCCTCTCTCATGTAATTCCCCGTCGCGTGCTCGACCGGATGCCACAGTTCCTGACCGTGCTGTGCCGGCTGGCTAGAATGCCTCCAAGTCGCCACTCGACAAGGAACCCAAGCGGTCGCCGCTCGACCACGTCGTCGACGACGTGCTCGGTGCCAACCGCCGCGTTGAGTACTGGATGAGCTCGCGGTTCCCGCCGTTCCCGACTTTGATCGCTTGGTCGATTCTTGCTGCTGTACGGCTGTGCCCTGTTCCTCGCACTACTCGCGCCGAACCTGTGCTGACCCGTCCCCACGTCCTCGACGTAGATGTACTCGATTGGCGCCAGCGTCGGGCTCACGCAGCTCGATCCGGCCGTCGCCGTCAACATGGCCCAATACGCGAGCACGGCGACGCCCTACTACTGCTCGGCATGGGTCACGGCCACGCACGCCGTTTTGTCGTTGTTGACGGGACTCACGCTCGCCTTTGTCCATTTCCATCCGCGATGGGCCAGTATCCCCGAGTGCACGGCACGTGTGCGCTTGATCGCCTGCTGCACGGTACCAACGCGCGACACACGCTTTCGCCACGTATCGTGCCCCCCCCCCCCCCCCCCCCATCTCACGACTCGCGATCCCCCATTATAGATGACGCTCACGACTATCATTTGCCTCTTCAGCACCTCCGTCTACCTCGTCACGACCGACAACCACCGAATGGCGCTGACGCGGCAACCATCCACCACTCTGACCGCAACCCTCTCCACGCTCAACCTGCAAGAAGCACTGCTCGGCATTTTCTGGTTCCTGACGTGTATTCACCTGCACCTGTGCGTGACCTGTTTCGTGGTCCTACTGCGCGCCATGGTTCTCGCACACCCGCCAAGCCCCGTCGCCAAGTATGCCGTCTTGCCGACGACGTCGCCGGCGCCGGAAGTCCTGGCGACCGCGACGGTCGGTGCCACGAGCCCGACGACGCGCCGCGGCAGCGAGTCGGTACAGATGGCGTCGCACGACACGAATTTGGCGGGGACGCCGGGGGAGTACGGCGTGAGCAGCGCGGGGATCGGCGCGAGTGCCGTGGGGGTCCCTGACGACGGGATGTGATGGATGGATGGAGGACGACTCGGAGGACGACTGGGAGAGGGAAAAATTGCTCAATAAATACAGAGTCCAGAATTGATTATCCAGATTCAAAACTTGACAATCCACCGCATCCGGTACATCCCGAGCGCGACCAGCACGACCGAGCTCATGTACGCCGAGAGCACCGCCACCGCGGCCGCGTCGGGCACACGCAACGTATCCACCACCATGTTGACCGCGCCGGTCGCGAGATTCGCACCGAGAAACACGACCAGCCCATTCGCATTCACCGCGTCGGCGACCTCGATCGCAGCGGTCGCCGAGTCCGTGAACACGACCGCGTCCACCAACACGAGCAGCGCGACCATGCCCGCATTGACGGCGACCGTCCACAGAACAAACGGCGCATTGCACAGCCGCCGGCTCACGTCTGTGAGAAACGCGGTGCGCGCGACCCACAGTGCCGCGGCGGTTAAGGCGATTTGCGGCGCGAGTGTTCGGAAAAGTAGCCGGCGCCACGCGGTCACGGTGGGGAGGGGGGACGCGAGCGTGCGGCCGACGTGTCGCGCGGCGAGGAAAATGGCCACGTACCCGAACAGACTGGTCAGGCCTTCGCGGTTCGCGCTGATAAGGTTTGTCCGTGGTGCGGTCAGGACGTAGTGCTGCAAGCCCTTTGCGAGCAGGACCTCGTAGTCTATAGCGACACGGCAAGGTCAGAAACGGGACCAGAGCCGGATCGGCAACAGCAACACACGGACCAATAAGCAGCATCGCAGCCATGGGCGCGTCGCTCCACCTCACCCATCTGTCAAGGAACACGACAATCGGCCCGAGCGCAGCGAGCGTGAAGAAAAAGTTCCAGTGCACACCGTACTCGGACACGTGTTCCTGGTAGTCGAGCCCCTTGACCGAAATGACCCGGCCGAGCCCAAGCAACCAGAGTGGCCATCCGCGGCGAATACTGGCCCAGACAGACGGGGTTGAGGCCGAGGTGGACCCCTGCTTTAGCCCGACGGTCAGGCCCTGGCTAAAGACAAAGCAGCCGACGCCGATATCCATCTGTGACCAAGAAAGAAAGCGAGCATGAGTTTGATGAGCTCACCGGAAGCGCACACCCCATCATGACGTGTGCGTACCAACGACGTCCCAAACACCTCCGTCTTGGCGAACCGGCGCGGGAACACGTGGAAATCCACCGCCAAGATCGCAAAGCACGTCAAGCTCATCATGAGCGCACGGTAGACCGTGACGGCCGGCTTGACCCGGTCATTGAGCTGCCTCGTCCATTCTTTCATGTGCGCGTGCGACGGCGGCATGCGCGCGAGCGATCCGGGACGCGGGTACGCGACCGCAACGAGAAGGCCAAACATGGCACAAATCGTCGCGCGATGTGCGAGAAGGTCGGGCCAGAGAACCGCGGCGTTCGGGACAGCGACAAGGAACGCGAATTCGAGCAGCCATCGGATCGGCCGCGGGACGCGTGCGAGGTACGACGAGCCGTGGCCGAATTGGTGGATGATCAGCTTGAGCGCCAGATACGAAAACTGGGACAACGGGGAAATACAACCGGTCAGAACATGGCGACAGCATCAAAACGGGCAGACGCAGAGTCGACGAACCACGGCGACAAGCATGACGCGGTGCACTTCCTCCATGGACGTGCCCGTCAGGCCCGAGACGAATTGTTCCTTTTCGCGGCGGCGGATTTCTTGCTCGGACATGGTCCCGGGGCCCGTCGCAGCAAATGGCGGTGATCCTGGCGCGTGCGATGCGGGTTGGAACTGATCCGCATCTCGCAAGACGGCGGCAAGTTGTTCTTCCATGTTGTGTCGCTCGAATCGCCGTTTTTCGCTATGATATACGTTGATTGCGACCAGTTGGGCGGTGGTTGGATATTGCTGATCAGATCACTTCATTGGACAAGGGCAAATGTGACAGAACCAACTGCCCACACTGTCCGACACAGATCTTGCGCAAGCATCAAAACTGACCTTATCGAAGCGCGACTGACGCCAAATAGGGTGGAGAAGCAAGAGCGGCCCCAAAGAAATGTATTTACACGAACGAGCCGAACCAAAACAACGGTTGCTCTACTTCTTGCCCTTCTTTTTCTTCTTGCCCGCGTTCCCCTTACCGTGCCCTGTTGGCGGCGTGGTTGCAGCGGCCGGTGCGGGCTTGGCCACGCGTGGTTGCCGGTTCTGCAGCTTCTCCATCATAACCCGGTTGAGCATGAGGAAGCGCTTGATTTCATCTTGCTTGTCGATGGTCGATTGAAGGCACTAGAAAACATGACCGTGCCGCCTGGTCAATCAAACGCACGGCCGACAGCGGCCGACGGGGCGAATGGCGTATTTACCACGCGGTCGTCAGTGACCTTCAGTCGAATCTCGCTGCTGGACGGCCGGATGCTCGCAACGTAGCGCGTCTACCGTGGGTGGACAGCGGCAACATCGTGTCCAAGAGTCAGGTTCGGTGTTCTCCATCGCTTTTGGGGCTTGGGTTGATCATGGCGGCGCGGGCGAGCGTGGGTCATGGTACACTGGGCTTCTCAACCGCCGACTCGAGCAGTAGGTTGACTTTTTCGTTGAACGTGTCGTTGTCTCGAATGCGCATGGTCGTGTCTCTTTGCGACGGGCAACAAATTCGGGAATCGATGGTTATACTGCAGCAGTTGGATCCAAGAGAACAAAGTGGCCAAGCTGCCGGATGCAAAGACAACCTGACCATGGGCACACCCTCAACCTAACCTATCCTCATGCTGGAAAATAACGAACTTGTGTCTTGTGAACCCAGAGCCAACCTCGTGACTCGCTCGCTCCGTTCTCATTCTTTTCGTGCTCAAGGTGGAAATGAAGGGATGAATGGCAGATTCTGTGGAAGTTTACCGAGACGGTGCGCTGGGCGACGACAACGAAACCAGCTTGCAACACGCTGCTGGTCCTCTTCCAAGCTCGCATACCTGATCGCGCTTGCATTTCAAATCGATATCAGTTCAGTCGTCTCCACCCTTCACAGTCGTCCCATGTCTGTCCCTCGGGACGAACCCAACCGTTATCACACCGGCACGCGTACGTCCACCGTGAAGGCGCGAATATGCTCCGCGTCGAGCGTCCACTCGCGCAAAAACTGGTGGCACTCACCGACCAAATCAATTTCGTCCGTCAAGTGCTTGAGAAACGCATCCAGCTTGGCGCCGCGCGGGTAGTCGCCCTTGGTCTCGACAAACACGTCCTTGGCCTCATCCATGTTATCGAGCTTGGCGCACAGGTACATGTGCAGGTCGTGGCACAGGTGGAAGACGGACGTCGGCATGCCAAACGCGCCGTCCCCCTTTTTCCGGTTCACGGCGGGCGAGATACCGGGCGCCGTGCGCAACCGCGTCGCGGGGGACGCCTTGCCAAGACTCGGCGAGAGCGCGCCGCCGGCACCGCCGGCGCCAACGTGCGAGGCCGCCGCGAGGAGACCGCCGTGAGCCATGGATGCGGTCGTGGGTTTCCGCGCGCCGGGGGCGGGCGACTTGCCGCCGGCACCGCCGTTCCCGGCGACGGGTCCTGCGGGACTCGCCGCGCCGATCGCGGTCCCGGCGAGCGACGACGTGACCGTATCAATCTCGTGCAGCGCGTGCTCCTGCTGCAAGCGGCGGTGCATCGTGGTCCGCGCTTCCGGCAACTGGCCCGTCTTGATTTGCGCGAGTGCTTTGAGCAACGCCACGACCGAGTAGGTGTGTTCGTCGAGCACGAGCTTGTGTGCGGTCATTTGCGAGAGCGACCGCAGTGTCTCGTCCGTGTCCCCGTTGAGAAACGCTGTGCGCGCATTCAGCAGCAGGTAGACGTCGTAGAGCCGCGCGTGTCGGTCCTCGGCGCGCCGGTTCAAGTGCGTGCATGCGGTGCGCACCTGCGCCCACGCGCGGTGCAGCGCCTTGTTTGCCGCACCGGGCAACTTATCGTCGCCGTAGAGCGCAACGAGTTGCAGGCCCGCGACGCCGTAGGCGTACTCGTTGGCCTCGGCGGCGGGCGGGCCGAGCGTGGGTGGGGTCGCGCGCACGCCGCGCGCAATGACGGTGGCGAGAATGGCTTCGCTGAGCGCGCGCTCCTTGGCCACCAGGTGCAGGCCCGTGACGGCAAGCAGGTCGCCGGTCGTGGTGGGCAGGGACGACTCGTATTCGGCGAGAAGGGACGCGGCCTTGTCATGGATCACGACGCGCTGGTCGTCGACGGTGGTCGCGCCGGTCGCGATCGCGACATTGGCGTCCTTGATGACGCGCTTGACGTCCTTGAGCACTTCCTTTTCGCGCGCGCCAAGCGGCGGGGAGGCGACAGACATGGCGAGGGAGGGTTGAAGAAGTTGGTGCGCGGGTGGGGAGGACTTGATCGGGGAAGGGGTTAGGCGTTGGCCGTGGAAGGACGCGAAGGCGGAGCTGGGCTTGGATGGAGAGGAAGGCTCAAGGGCGACGCGCGAGCACGGTCGTCGGCGCGCGATCAGTCGCAGCAGATGCGGGCACACGAGGCAAACTTGGTCACTGGGATCGTTTGCTGCAAGTGACGGGTGGCCGGCTGCAGCGAGTGTGGCCGGGTCGACGTTTGCTGCAGCACCAAACGTACGCGGAGAGAACGCGGCGGGGAATGGAAAATGTTTAACGCTTGTGCGAGACGCGACAGCGAGAGAGACGACCTGGCGCGTGTCACGCGCACCACGTCGATAGCTCATGAGCACCGCACCTCGCACGCCGTGCTCGGCTACCATCCACCGCACAGACGCTGTCGCCGTCGAACACCAGTTTGCAGCGAGGAACAGCACGCCGACCTCAGCGCGACTTATTGCAAACCAACCCTGCCCAGCTGTACCCGGCGGCTTGGGCAACTTGGACGCGAAACCGACCCGCTGCGACCCTATCGAGTTGATCACCACATTCCAGCATCATGGTAGCGCACGATACCACAGCTCGGAATGGAATCAACATTTTCGCGCAGATCCACTGACGATGTAATCAACACCTACCTCATCACGACCAGTACACGTCGGTCGGCGCCATTGACAATGGTGCACCATGTTGAGCCGCTACAGCCCGTCCCACTCGGCCCAAGACTGATCAGGACCCATGTATAGCCCACGAGGACGGCATCTGGGGCGTCGCATGGGGCCGCGGTGGCCGCCTCGTGACGGGATCCGTCGACAACGCCGTCAAAATCTGGTCCGTGCCCTTCAAATTTGGACGCCGCACCAGCTCGGTCGCTGAGCTCTCTGCGATGCTAGGAACGCGGAAGGCGGACTCGAGCCCCTGCACACGTTCCACGGCCACGAACTCGGCGTGATCTCGGTCGCCACGGACTTGACCGGCCGGTGTACGCGCCATTCCAGCTGCTTGTGCGTGTTGCCGCGGTTGCTCACGATCTGCGGGTGGTAGACGCTGTCTCGAGCTCGCTCGACAGTCGAATCAAGATCTGGAACATGGACGACAAGACGCACGTCAAGACGATTGAGGGTGAACCCGGTACGCGGACGGCGAACCGTGGGCATTGTCTGACACCGTCCAAACTGATTCACTTTTGGCGTTGGACTCTAGTTGAGGTGTGGACTGTCGCCTGCGACCCACATGGGCCGCACGTAGCCACGGGCACGCACGCGGGCAACGTGCACATCTACAACACCGAGTCGGGCGAGCGTGTGCAGGTGCTCGAGACCAAGGGCAAGTTCATCATGTCACTCGCTTACGTACGGTTTGATTTTTTGAAAACCGATCGTGGTCGACCGGGGTCTAACGGCCTCGGCACGGTGTGCAGTCGCAGCAGGGCAACTACTTGGCGAGCGGAGCCGAAAACGGCGCGATCCACGTCTTCGACACGACCACGGGCCGGCTCGTGTCGACATTGAGCGGTGCGTTCAAGACCGCCGCCCTCTTTTGCGGTTTCGGATCACCACTCTGACCTATCCTTCCCCACGCCAGGCCACGCCATGTCCGTCCGCTCCCTGTCCTTCTCGCCGGACGGTCGATTCCTTGTCTCCGCGTCGGACGACAAGCGCGTGCACATGTACGACGTGCACCACGGGTCCCAGGTCGCCGCACTCGCGGGCCACGCGTCGTGGGTCCTATCGGTCGCGTGGTCTCCGGCGGGCGGGTCCACGTCGAACGTGGGCGCGGGCGCCGTCGACCATATCGCATCCGGGTCCTCGGATAAGCGCGTCAAGGTCTGGGACATTCGCGCCAAGCAGTGCCTGCACACGCTCGACCATCACCAGGACCAGGTGTGGGGGGTGGCTTATAATGAGGCCGGCACGCGGCTGGCGACGGTCGCGGATGATAAGTCGCTGCGGGTTTTCAGTTGTCAATGAATGGAAACGCGGGAGGAGGGGGGATTTTGGTTGCGGGCATGGCCGCATGGGTGCTTGATGGATCCATTCTTCGGCAGGTCAAGATAGAAACAGACCGATCACAACGAGAAAGATGATTTGTTGCATGGCCACGGCCCACCAGGCTCGCGAAAATAAATACACGACAACACGCCGGCATCACAAACAAGCCCCATCACTGCACACGCCCAGGCGGGTCCTGGTCCATCGGCTCACCCGCACCGCCCTGCGGGTCTGGTCCCGCGCTCGCCATCAGCGGCGACGCCATTTCAAGCTGCAGCTGAGCACCAACGGCCGTCCCGTCAGCGACCGCCGCGGGTGCCATGGGCGGCGGCAGCGGCATGCCAGACACGTCGGCCTCCGGGGTTCCCACCGCTGCTGCCGCCGCCGCCGGGTCAGCCGGTGTCGCAGCAGCGGCGGCGGTGGTCGACTTGCGCGCGCGTGCGCCCTTGCCGGCTCTATACTTTAGCACTTTCGGGTTGCCCTCGCGCGCGGCCTTGGTGTCCTTGAGGAACCGACGGCGCGCGTTGATGAACCAGTGGTCGAGCTGCTCGCGCGAGAGCTTGGTCAGCTCGCAGAGCAGCTTCTTTTGCTCTTCGTCCGGGTACGGGTGGTTTTCCTGGCTCGGGTGGAGGTGATCAGCGAGTGAGACATGTGGACAGGATGGATCAGAGACAGCAACAAAGCGTACGTGTTTGGTGACCCAATTGCGCAGCAGCTCCGTGACCTCGGGCCGGTGATTCGTGCGCTTGGCGCGCTTCTTCTGCCCGTCGGGCCCCGGCGGCTCGTCGATCATCGACCGCTTCCCGCCGAGCCCGCCGGCGGTCATCGCGGCCGACGGATGGTTACCGGCGACGACTCCACCGCCGAGCATTGACGCCCCACCAATCAGGGCATTAAACTCATTCGCGGCCCGCACGAGCACGCCTTCAAACACGGCCTCGAGCGCCTCGACATGTTCGTGGAACTCGAGAATGTGCGAGATGAGAATGACGACAGCCGACCGCACCAAGTGGTCGATTTGCGTGTCCGACAGCGTGTCGAGGAACATGACCATGGGCGGCGGCGGGACCGGGTTCGGCGCGGGCGGGACGGCGCCGGGCTTGTCGCCGCCGTGGTCGGCGAAATGGCGCTCGACCGAGTCGGAGACACCGGCGAGAATCTTTTGCATTTCGGTCGTCGAGGTCGCGACCGACGCGCGGTGCCGGTAGACGGTCATTTCCGTGACGAGCGGGAACAGCGCGTGCCGCGCGATGCGCGCGCGGACCTCCATGGCGGACGGCAGAGATGCGGCAAGTTGGCGGTCGAGAAACAGGCGAGCCGGCGCGGTCACGGCGGGGGTCGATGGGTGTGAAGTTGGGCGGCGACGGGCGCGACAGGACGGTCAATTTCTGGGACTGCAAACCCGGTCAGTCAGATGACTGAGGGGAGCCAAAACCTCGGAACCCTGGCTGTGGCTCTGGCCAAAACCTCAAGACTAAAAGTCAAAACCTCAAGACCGAACCTCAAAACACACGAGCGAAATGCACAACTCGCACATGGATTGATTGCCAGAACTGCCATGCCGCTTCTCCACCCACTCACCAACCACGCAGCGTTACGGCACCGTCGGGTTGCACATGACGTCGTAGTCCGGGAACACGTTGGCGACGAGCGCCCAGTACCCGGCCCACGCCGTCGGATCGCTAACCCCTTGCACCTGCTCGAGATGCGGCGTGACGAGCCCCTTGACGCGCGGGCATGCAAACCCGAGCGTCGCCGGACAATCCGTGACGACCTTGTAGCACACGTCGATGCACGGCGGCCGGAACGGGAACTCAGGCACTTTCGTATCAGCCTTGGCGAGAACTGCGTGCGCGGCTTCCAGCTCTGCAATCCCCCCAACGGGCGCCGCGCCGGAGATTTCGTCTTTCGCGGCCATGGCCGTCAGGTTAGCTGTCGCCAGGTAACCGAGGGCCGCGGCACGCATACTCGAGGCGTCTTCGACAGCACGCACGTGCACGAGCGGCTTCGACGCGTTGTGCGCGTCGGCGGTTGGGTTGTTTGGGTCCCAGACGAGCGGCGGGTCGGTTTCCGGGTCGACGCATTCCGGGAAGAGCGTCGCGCAGAGCCATTCGTGGTAGGCGGTTGCGCAGTCGGCGCACGTGCGGAACAGACTGAACCGCTGCACGGGGTCGTCGCGGCAGTCGACGGCGCGCAGGGCCAGCGTCCAATTGCCGTGGACCGCGCGCGCGTAGGCGTCGGTGGAGAGCGCGTAGGCGCGCAGCGTCGCGTTGGTGCCGGGACCCGAGACGGCGGGGAAGGCCACGTATTTCCCGGATTGCGATGAGCAGAAGCTGAGCGGGCCGGGCACTTGGGCACAGTGTGCGGGCCGGGCGGCGGAGACTGGCGGCAGAAACGCGGTGGTGGAGAGGACCACGACGAGGGCGGCGAGGACCAGGGTCGTGGCGGTATGCATTGCGAGGCGCCTGCTTGTAGTGCTTGGTCTGCGGCTCCTTGCAGGTGGTGGACACGGCATGGTGATCTCGTTGGAAATCGGTTTCGCGGTCGAGCTGCGGCGCATTTGAGCGTGGTACGCTGCTGCCGCAAGTTGTGCGTCGTCTAGCCGCCGTGCTCGTGGGTGCAGCTGGTGATGGTGTGAAGCGCGGCGCCGATGTACGATGAAGTTGGTGGTGGCGTGGTGCGGGAGGCCAACGGCGGCGTGCGGTACAAGCGCGTTGACAGATTTGGCATCGATTCCATGTGACTAGTCTCCACCGCACACTCCCTGCAACTGCACAGTCCAGTGTTGGCCGACTGGCCACAACGGATGTACGGCCGTGCCCACCTATCTGCTCTCCCTCTTCCCGGTTCATCGACTTTGCCCCCGCCGTCGTAACCCCCAACAACTTTCAAACATGGGTCGCATGCACGCTCCTGGCAAGGGTATCTCGGCCTCGGCCCTGCCCTACCGCCGCACGCCCCCGGCCTGGTGCAAGGCCACGCCCGCCAAGGTCGTCGAGTCGATCTGCAAGCTCGCCAAGAAGGGCATGACCCCGTCGCAGATTGGTGTCACGCTCCGCGACTCGCAGGGTGTCCCGCAGGTCAAGACCATCACCGGTAACAAGGTCCTGCGTATCCTCAAGTCGAACGGTACGGCTCGCATTCCCGGTGCTTTTTGCACCATGCGATGCTCGTGCGCGCGTGCGTGCAACGCCGCGACTTTCGAGGTCCAGAAGACTCTGCTGCCATTGTGCACGAAACAAGCGGGATTTTGGGATTTTTTGAGCGGGGAAGCAAATATCGGAGGGGACATGACGAAGCACAGACGGAGTGTGGCGTCGCCGGATTGCGTGATGATGAAAATCATACACAATTTGGTCCGTGTTTCTGATCCTTAGTCTCGGTGTATCCAAGGCGACCTCCAGGACGATAGTAACTTCATCTGATTCGCTGTTTCTCGCAAACGGCTGGCAATTCCCGCGCGCTCGTGTTCTCGAACGTGATCGTCATTTTTCGGTTTCCCTCTGATTTTTGCTCTCCGCTGCCCGAAACCCGCTCGCGATCTTTCTCTCTCGCTCGCACGCACGCGCGCACGCATGGTCTCGGTGCTTGCGAGCAGTTTTTGCTGACTCGCTCCTGTTTCGGCATCGCGCAGGTCTCGCCCCCGAGATCCCGGAGGACCTCTACCACCTGATCAAGAAGGCCGTCTCGGTCCGCAAGCACATGGAGCGCCACCGCAAGGACCGTGACTCCAAGTTCCGCCTGATTCTGATCGAGTCGCGTATCCACCGTCTCGCTCGCTACTACAAGACGGCCGGTCAGCTGCCGCCGACGTGGAAGTAGTACGTGCAACTTTCGTTTTGCCCAAGATCTCGATCGCGATTTTCCGTTTCCGTGCCGCAAGACGCCGTTCGGCGTGTGGGTTTTGATGCCCGATCTTTCTCCTCTCTACTGCGCAGGAATGACGGGCACGTTGCGCTTGCGCGCGCGTGTCCTCGGACTTGGATGCGTCTCCGTTCCCCGCCAGGTCCCATTGTCGGATCGGCATCTCATGGGGTTCGCGATGGTCGCGCTCCGACAGCATTCGGGTTTTGGTGCGCTTGTGAGCCGTGCTCCTTGCCGGCCGCGACGCAACCAGCGTGGACGATGTCCGACTCGGTGCTCGTTGGTTGACTCTGGCGCTGGTCGCCTCCGTCCGAACTGCTTCTTGTGGATGGAAGTGCATTCGCGTGGGGTGCTCCTGTCGGCCGCAGACGCAAAGACTGACCTTGTTTGCGCTCTTTTTCCTCACAGCGAGTCGTCGAACGCCGCCGCCCTTGTTGGTCTGTAAACGTCGTTGGGATGCCGTGCGATTTGGAGGGCTGTTGCGGTGTGGGGTTGGCGCAAGATGCTGTCGTTGTGTTGTGTCGCATCCAATGCTGTCGCATCCAATGCAATGGTTATCTGGGCGCATTTCTCATGTGCTTCTTCAACCACTTGCTCGTCGCATGAACTTTCTCAAAAGCAATCCGTCAGTCCTTCAATCTTGAGTCGCTCTTCGTCGTGTTGTTTTGCTCTTTTGCAGGCCCACAGCATTATCTTCACTTCATTGCGAATGGCAGACTCGCAGCTTCGCCTCATATGTGGTCCATTGCTGGCCGGCAAGACGAGACCGAACGAAAACACCATCCACACCCGTGAGATGCAACCCAGTCTATTCATCTCCACACCGTCTCTGCGCGATTACTTGACACTTTCGAGTCCCTCCCCCCCGAAGTCAGTTCAGTTGAGCCTGCGCAGCGTCATAAACCCCTCGACCGCGTGGTCCACTTTTCCGTGCCAGTGGAGGCACACGGTGGACTTGGCTGGCAACGCCAAATAATCGTGCAACGACATGCCCGTGACGGCGCCCGCGTGCGTGCGTCCCGTGTCGCCGTCGGTCACGTACCCGGAACCATGGTGCACAGTGTAGGTCGGCGAATGGATCGCCGACATGACCGACTCGCCATTCACAACGACCTGGATCGACGGCTTGCACTTGGTGAAGAAGGCAAACGCCAGCTCATAGACGCCAGCCTCGGCGACGCGCACGACAGCGTGCCCGGGCTCCCAGACGAAATTGGTCGTGTCCGTGTTCTGCGCCTCGACGGTCCACGGGATCGCCGACCCGTGCTTGAGCGTGCCGGTCTTCCACAGCCACATGGCCGTGCGCCACGCCAACGTGGTCGCGAGGTGCGCCTGCGCGGCGCGGATGGCCGACATTTCCGAGGCCAGTAGGAAGAGCTTCTCGTCCATGGTCGACGCGAGCTTGTGGTGCAGAATGTCGTACGACTCGGCGTCGAGCTGGAACCCCGGTTGAGAAAGCGCGTCGGTGTCGACGTCGTCAACACGTCGCGACGGGGACGGGGTGAGCGTGCTGGACCCGGCGGGTCTATGCTGCTCTTGGTGCAGTTCGAGCTGCTCGACAACGGCGCGCACGTCGTCTCCGACCCGCCGTACCACGTCTTGGACGGCCGCGACAGTGGCCTCGGCCGCATCCACGCGCGCGGTCGTGCGCGCCCACCATTGCTCTTGTTGCTGCTGGAGAATCTGCTGTTGTTGCTGCATCTGCTGCTGCTGCTGCGCGGCCACGTCCGGTGCATTATTCCGCGCGTGCGCAACGACGAGCGGGACCACCTCATTCTGGACCAAGTGCCGGCTTAGCACGGCCCACTTCTTTTCGAGGTACTTTTTCATGTCGTCGCGCGTGGCCACGTGCCGCAAGAGCTCGTCGAGCGCGGCCGAATCGAGTTTCGCGGTCAGCGATGCGGTAACGCGCGCGTCGGCCTCGCCCACCTGCGCCTGGAGTGACGCGAGCGAGTCGGCGACGGCACGGACGTGGTCAGCAAGGTCCCGGCCGTAGTCAGCCGCTTGGTCGTGCCGCGCGCGGCAGTCTTGCTCGGTGGCGCTTTGCGCAAGCTACGGGAAGTAGAAGCACGTTAGCGGCGCATCGAAACGCCGCATATCGAACACTCCACGAACCTTGGTTTCGATGTTCGCCTTCACCTCGGCCGTCGCCGCATGCACGACCTGCACGACCGCGCGCAGTTGCGCGACGTCGCTCGCAAGCGCCATGCGCTCGTGCATTTGCGTGACGGCCTCGGTTAAGTCCTGGATCGCGAGTTCCGCGTCGGCTGTGCGCGCCGCGACCTGGTCGAGCTGCGGGACCAGCTCATCAACTCGCGCCTCGACGAGCAGCTCCACGTCGAGCCGCCGCACGAGCGGTTCCTGCGACGAGTCCGGGTCGAGTGCGAGCATGGGCGGCGGCGCGGGCGGCGCGGCGGGCGCGCGGATCTCAGCAAGCAGCGTGCGGTGCAGGTCGCGGAAAATGGCGTTGCGCACGTCGACGAGGTGCGCGTGCCATTCGTCGACGGGCAGGGTGACCGTTTCGGGTGGAATGGGTCTTGGTGTGGAAGTGGAGGTTACTGCGGGTGCAGGGGACGGGGTTGGGGACGGTGGGCGGGACGTGGACTCGGCGAGCCGCGCTTCGAGGAAGAGCGCCTTGGCCGCGAGGGACTCGACGACCACATCGAGACTCGCGACGCGGGCCGCAAGGTCAGCGACTTCGGCTGTCGTGGACGCGGCGTGCCGGTCGAGCCGTTCGAAGTCGGTGGCATGCAAGTCGGGACGCTCGGGTCGTCGCGATCTGGATTCTTGAAATTGGGCCACAACGTCCACGCGAAGGGCGTCGTGCCTCTTGCGCAACGCAGCGGTACCCGCGTGGACCGCGTCAACGTCGGCGCGCAGAACATCCTGCTCCTGGCGGAACGCGGTGGTCTCGGCCTGGACTGCGTCCATGTCGGCGCGCAGTGTGTTAAATTCCTTGCGAAGTGCGGGAACGTCTGACTGAATTGTCCCCACGTCGTCGCGGAGGGAGTCGTTCTCCTTGCGCAACACGGCCATATCCTCTTGAACTGCATCCACGTCGCCGCAAAGTGCCTCGTGGCTCTTGTGCAAAGTCGTTTGGCCTGCGCGCGCTACGGCAAAGTCGGCGCCGAGCTGCTCGTGCTTGGTGCTCAAATCCTCGTGCTTGGTGCAAAGTTGCTGGTATTTCGAATCGAGCGCGTCGTGCTGTGACCGTAGATCGTCAAGCTGGCCGCGCATCGCTTCCACTTGCCGTCCATCCTGCGTCTCGGTGTCGTGGCACGTTTCCACAACATGCAATCGCTCGAGCACCAAGTCGTGCATCGCCTGGAGCGCGTCAAACCTGTGCATGGCCTTGTCATACCGCTGCTCGTGTTCAGCCATCTCCTGCGCGTGCTGCGCCTGCACAACGTCCACCCGGCGCAGCGTCTCGTCGTGCCGCGCGCGCAGGTGCTCGTACTCGGTGAGAACACGCGTATGCGTCGCCTGCAACGCGTCGTGCGCCGCGCGCAGTCGGCCGTGGTCGTGCGCGAGTTGCGAGTGCGCGTCTTCGACACTGGCGAGCCGCGCGTCGATCGCGGACGGGTCGCGGTCGGCGAGCCGCGGTGGCGTGCAAGTCAATGCGGCGGCATTCTGCTGCAATGCGGCGACGAGAATCTGCTTGACCGTCTCGCGCAATACGGCCGGAACTTGCCGCCAGGCTCCGTGGTCGCTATCCTCGTCGGCAGGTGCGGCTGCGAGAGCGGGAGCGGCGGGAGCGGCGGGAGCGGGGATGGTGGAGGGTGGAGCGATGGGCGTCGCGGACCGGCTATCGCCGCCGTACACGGACCGCGTGGTAAACTGGACGGCCGACGCGCTGTCCGACGTCGTGCCCGACTCTGTCACCGAATACCCATCGTCGGTGGCCGTCAAGTTGAGCAAATGATGTAGTGCCGCGTTGTCCGGCAACAAACTCGTCGACGAAATGACCGTGTCGGGCAGCGACAACGCCGATGCTCCACCATCACCGTGCAGCGACATTGCCGAGACGCTTCCGCCGCCGCGCGACCGCGAAGATGCGACGCTGCTGGAATGCGACGTGTTGGCGCGCAGGTACGGGGTCCAGTCTGCGGTCGAGTCGGCGGCAGCATGTGAGGTCGTCGCGCGTGGCCGTGGCGGTGGAGAAGGTTTGGCCACGGAGGAAGAGTGCGATGCCGGTCGTGCAGAATTGGGCAGCCGCGCGGGCGCCGGGGGCGGCGGCACGGCAACGGGCATGTCAGGCGCTGAGCATCAGGTACGAGCTGGGCAATCGGCGTCGGCGCGTGCGATCGAATAACGGGTGGCGAGATGCGGGCGAGTCGAGTGCAGCAAGTTATGCGATCAGGTTCAACTGCTGCCATAACACCTGCAGAGAAGGAAGCAGCAGCAAAGTGTCATGATCAGTGACAGTCATGACCAGGGCATGGCATTGGTGTTTGGGCCATGACCATTTCAAAATGAACAGAATGCAGGCACACCTTGTTGTTGATCAAAGCAGGATGGTGGAGGAGGGGAAGCAGCCAGACACAAGTGCTGCTGAATTGATGGCTCATGGCTGGTTGAAGGTGCTGCTGATACATGAAACAAACAAGATGCTGAGAAATGGTCGAATGAGAGAGAAGGGGGTAATTACATCAACTGTGGCCGTGAACTGATGCAGTTGGAGAGGTCCAAAATGGTGCGGATAATCTGCAACAGCTGCTGTGGAGCTCACACAGGTCAAGGCGTCATGTTGCAATCATGTGTGTATGGGTTTTTCAGTGTTGCCCAGTGTTGTCAGCATCTGGCATCACCGACCAAGCATGTCACACCTGTCCACGTCAAAGTCCTGGCCATGCGTGGGTGCCAGTTGGCGTGCATTGTGGTTGTTAGCTGGCTGCAAAGTTTCATTGACTGAACAGGGCCACTGTGTGTAGGATTTGTACATGTCACAAGTGGGGCATTGGGCGATAAATAAACCTGATATGTGCCAAAGCATGGCCAAAAAGATTTGAACTTGAGACAGCATCAAGTTGGTAGATGTCAAGACCACAGTCCGCCTAATACGTCTGTTTAGTCAAGAACAGCTGTCATGAGCAGACTGTTTGTATTATGACGTTTGGTCCAATCGGATCATTTGATCACCCTTGACAATGCAAGATGAGGGACCATGTCTTCCATATATCAATCAAAAACCAAGAATGAGGGCGTCAGCGTCCCAGACCGACCCACCCAGCCTGCCACCACCACGCCATTTCAATTCAAATGCAAAACATATGGATGTACTATATAGACTTAACATGAACCCACCCCGCGCCCAACAGACGCGCTCCTTTTACTTCATGGTCGGCATGACGACATTGGCCTGGCTTGAGACCGCGTCCTCAGCCTTCCACAGCGCCGTGACAGTCTTGATCTGCGTGTAGAACTACACGATGAAGTCGAGCAAGTCAGTCCCGTCCTTGTCCACCCAATATCCGCCCACCAAAGTCGTCCACGTACGTTCACGCCCGACTTGCCGTAAAAGTTGATATCCCCCTGAATCGACCCGCGCGAGCCCGTGAACGCAAACATGGGCAGCGGCACCGGGATCGGGACATTGATTCCGACCTGGCCGACGTCCACCTCCATCGCAAACTTGCGCGCGGCCGCACCCGAGTTGGTGAACACGGCCGTGCCGTTCCCGTACTTGTTGGCGTTGATCAGCTCAAGCGCCTGGTCGAGCGTATCGGCCTCAAGAATCGTCAAGACGGGCGCGAAGATTTCCTCGGTGTAGCACGGCAACTGCGTCGTCTCGGCCAACGACTTGGCCGCGGGCTGCACGACGATCGTGGGGCCCAGGAAGTGGCCGTTCGGGTACTTCTCCACCTTGATCCCGCGGCCGTCGAGGACGACGCGAGCGCCGAGCTTCTCCGAGTCGGCGACAATCGACTCGGCGCGCTGCAGCGCGGCCGCCGAGATCAATGGGCCGACGTCCGTGTCGGGCTCGCACCCGGCCGACACCTTAAGCTTCTTGGCGCGCTCAACGAGTTCTGGGATCATTTCACGCGCCTTACCGACGAAAATGGCCACGGGTAGGGCCATGCACCGCTGTCCTGCGGCGCCGAACGCGGCACCGACGAGGGCATTGAGCGTCGCGTTCACGTTGCAGTCGGGGAGGATCACGGCGTGGTTCTTGGCGCCCAAGTTGGCCTGCACGCGCTTGCCGTTGGCGGTGCCACGCGCGAAAATGTGCTTGCCGGCGCGGTCACCGCCGACAAACGAAATGGCCTTGATCGCCGGGTGGTCGCAGACAAAGTTGACGGCGTCGTGCGTGCCGTGAATCACGTTGACGGCGCCGTTAGGCAGCCCCGCCTCGTGCGCGAGCTGCACGAGGTGCACGGCCGCCGACGGGTCGCGCTCCGACGGCTTCAGGACCATCGTGTTGCCCGTGGCCGTGGCCATCGGGAACATCCAGAGCGGGATCTGCGCACATACACGTTGAGGTTAGAAATGCATGACCGGTAACATCATAATCGAGCAAAAAGAACGTACCATGGCGGGGAAGTTGAAGGGGCACACGCCAGCCGTGACGCCGAGAGGCTGGCGAATCGTGTAGGTGTCCATGTCGGTCGCGACGGGCAGGTGCTCGCCCATTTGCAGCGTCGGCATAGCGGCCGCGTGCTCGACGACTTGCAGACCACGGAAAACGTCGCCGCGCGCGTCGGCGAGCGTTTTGCCCTGCTCGCGCGTGATGGAAGCGGCGAGCAGGTCGGTGTCGCGGCGAATGAGCGCCTGGAGGTCGAGCATGACCTTTTCGAGCCGCGGAATTGTCGTCAGTTTTCGCAATTCCACCCGATTTTAGGACCTCTCCACCCAATTTTGCGCGGCAAAAGCAAGCGCGACAGTACCTTTTGCCGCGTCAGAACCGTCGACTTGGACCACGTCTTGAACGTCTCAGCAGCCGACTTGGCGGCCGCCTCCATTTCGTCCTTGGTCGATTCTGGGACGAGGCAGACGACCTCTTGCGTGGCCGGGTCAACGACCTTGTGCCAAACATTCGAGCTCGACTCGAAGACCTCGCCGTTGATGATCGACTTGACCTTGGGCGGCGCGGCGGCCGAGGCCAGCGAGCGGCGGGCCAGCGCGGCAGCGAGCGCGGCGGTCGCGGGGCGGGCGGACGTTGCAGCGAGCATCGTGCAGGTCGGTTTGGTGAAGAGAGAACGAGCAACGCGCGAGACGAGGAGAGAGAGGAGCCGGGCCCGGCGTGCCGGTGTTGGGGGACGGCGCGTGCCGCAGGGCAGCAACGAGGACCCGGGGACCTGGGGTTGGCCCGTGATGCCGGGAGAAGCCGGGAGACTGCCAGGCAGGCGCGGAGCTGGCCGGGCTCGGTCAAGCCAGGATCAGAACACGTGTCGCACCTGCCACGCCTGTCGCTTCGTGCACGCGTCCGCACGCGCCACAACTCTCCCGACGAAGACTCGGCCGCCTGTACGCGTGGCGCGGCCACATGAGCAGGTATCGGCAGGGCCCGCAGCCATGTGGACCACGGTCCGCCGATTCTGCTGGATCGTTGGCAGGGCGCGGCAGCTCTCCACCGATCCGTCGCTTCAAACCACCACCATCGCGACGCTCCCCTCTCGTCACCCCCGCAAGCGCGGTGACGTGGCCGCGCGGTGTCGTGGCGCGGGGATTCGTGCCGGCGCGCGGGGGAGGCGAGTTGCGCGAGAGCGTCGGCGCGTGCGTGCGGTTGGTTGGCGGCGGGGCGTGCGGCTCGACGGTTGATGGAAGCAACGGCGACGGGCAGCGGCGGCGACGACGAAGCTGACGACGACGACGTGGGCGAGACACGGTGGTGGTGGATGTTTGCACACATCAAAGAGAAGACGGTGCGTGTGCTGCGCGAGCATCGAAGAGTAGACGGTGCGTGTGCTGCGCGAGGAAGCCAAACCGCACCCGTCGCGGCCGCGGGACGACCGCTCTGTCGACCACGACGCGCGCGCGACTCACCGCATTCTCACCAGCGCGACGCGGCCAGCTCCGACCGACCGTCTTGTGGTCGTGCTGCCACGACGACGAGCGCGAAGAGCCGAGTTCAAGGCGGCCATCGATCGGTGCAGTGGCCCGTGTGCTGTGCGCACTCGAGGGCTCGCCCCGCCTCTCGCTTGTCGTGCTTTGCCGCGCCGCCACCACCGTCACTCGCGAAAGCACCTCCCGCTCCCGAACCACCTCCTCCACCTGCACCACCAGCTCGTCCACACCGCGCGCTCAAGGCGCACCACGCTCGCGACCCGCCCTGCTCGCAACCAACCAGCGCTCGACGTGCGCACGCCGGCCGTGCGCTTCGCCCGCGCGACCCTCCTTGCCTCTCGACCCGGCACCACCACGGATTGACGCTGCCACCGCGCCCGCTGCCACTGCCGCGCGCCCCGCTGTCATCCTGCAAGCACCTGCTGCCGCCGAGGCCGACGCCGCCTCGTCGGGCCATGCTCTCGCCCGCTGCGCGCGCCGACGCCGTCGCTCCGTGCTCCACCAAGGGCGACGCAGCCGCGCGACACTTGTTGAACCCTATTGGGTCTCCACGGCACACGGCAACGGCCAGCGCTTGTCCGCCACCACCGCCGCCAACGACTGCCTCCACCTCCTCCAACGCTTCGCCCAGCATCATGGCTGCAGTACCGCCCCTGCGCTCAAGCACGCCGTCATCCTCGACGACGACGGCCGCTATGGCCATGGCCATGCCACTGCCACCACCGCGCCCGGGCCCGGCTCCGGCACCTCCCGCCCCTGCACCTGCTCCAGCTCCCGCGGCCGCATCCGACGACGCCGACGCAAGCGCGCCGTCAACCGAGGCCCCGCCGCAGACGCAGCAATTCCTCGCGGCCAACTGGCAGCCCGCGACGGGCGCCGGCGCGCCCGGCACCGCGGCACCAACCCCAGTGGCGCGCACCCCACAAACACTGCGCAAGCAAGAGTTTGTGCACGCGCTCGTCCGAACGGCCGCCGAAATCATTGGCGCGCTCACGCCCAAACCCGCCGTCGAGCCAACCGTGCCGTTGCACGACTTTATTGCCGAGATTCTGCGCCGGTCTAAGTCGTCGTTTTCCACGCTGCAGCTCGCGCTGTTTTACCTGTTCAAGTACCGCGCCGCGAGACGACGTATCGCACAGCGTGCCGCCGCGTTGGCCGCGGCCAGGGCGGCGGCGGTGGCCGCGCTCGCGGCGAATGGCGGGTCGGCTGGACTGCCGTCGCCACCCGAACTCGCCATGGCCGCGGCCGCTGGTGGAAGTGGAGGTGCCAGCAGCTCCGCGTCAGTCCTCGCGAGTGCCGCGCTTGGTCCGGGCGCGGCCGTCCCGCCACCACTGCCCGCGGCGTCGGCGTCGGCGTCGGCCGCTGCGCCCACCGCAGCACAATCACCATCGGCTCCCAGCCCTGCCGCGTCTTCTTCCCCACCGCGCGGCCTCGACTCGTGCGGGCGGCGCCTCTTCCTCATTTCGCTCATGATGGCGTCCAAGTTTTTGCAGGACAAGAACTACTCGAACCGGGCGTGGTCGACGATTTCCGGGTTGCCCGCGCGCGAAATCAA
>GG745338.1:370772-438366 GCA_000151295.1 Allomyces macrogynus ATCC 38327 | reverse complement strand
GTGGTCGGCGCTGCTCGTCGCGCACATCAACCAGGGGCACCACGCGCGCGAGTCCGGGCTCGCCGTTGCGCACGACGTGATTCTTGCATTTGAGTTCCTGCCGCCCGTCTCGCCCGCGGAAACCGCCGCGTGGGCCGGGGCCGCCGCCGCGGCTGCCATGGGGTCCGCCGCTGCCGCCGCACATGTGGCAACGACCGCCTCCACGGCCGCCGCCGCCGCGCCGTTCCCGGCGACCGTGCTCGGCCCGTGGCCTGCGCACGTCACAGCAAGCAAGCGCGCCGGCAGCATGGCGCCGCCCTCGTCGACCTCGCGGCACCCGATCCACGCAATGGCCGCGGCCGCGGCTGCACTCGCGCTCCCGCCGTCCGGCGGGCTTGGTGGCGCCGGGTACCTGTCGCACTCGCTCGTCGCGCAGTCGAACGTGCGCGACACGCTGCCGAGCCACGTGCGCGCGAAACCAGCGCACGAGACGCTCTCGCCGGAAAACCAGCTCGAGCCGTCACCGTCGCGCGCGGCCGCACTGATTCGAGCTGCCGCCGCGGCCAGGGCATCGGCCTCGCCCGCGAGTAACGGGGCCACGCCGCCAGCGATGCCCATGCCGCTCCCGCCGCCGCCGGTTACCGCGCCGCCGCCCCTCCCGCGCGCCTACAGCGATATCGCCGATATGCCGCGCGCCGGCGGGTCGCTCGTCGCGGCGATCGCCGGTGGGCTGCCGCTGCACGCCGTGCCCGTCTCAGCGCCCGTCACTGTTCCGCTGCCCGTGGCCGTCCCGCCCCTGCCGCCACGCGCCGTGCAAATGCCCATGGACGTCGACCCGGTCCCGCCAGCCGCGGCAGCGAGTCCGCGCAGTGCCTCGAAACGCGGGCGGCCCGCCGCGACCCCGACCGACGTGACTGCGCGGTCCCCCGCGGCAATCGCTGCATTGCAGCAGATGCCACCGCCAGCGAAACGCGCACGGTCGACGCCGCCCGCACGCGCGCCGAGTTTGTCGATTGCGTTTCTCACGCATGCCGCGGATACGCCCACGCCCACGATGCCGCTCGGTGGTGCGCCGTCGCCGGCGCATGGGTGGGTCCCAGATGCGACTGCGGCCCCGGGGATGCCAATGCCGGGGCATCTGAGGCGAAATGGGGCAGATGATGGCGCGAGTGCACCGAGGTGAGGAGGAGGAGGAGGAGGGGGGGGGGGGGGGGGGTTGGATGGGATGCATGGGATTATGAATCCGGTTTTGGTGCACTGATCTGGTTTGGAGGCGGTGGTGGTGGTGGTGGTTGGCAGCGCGAACAGCGCGGTCAGCGTCGGCAGGAGCGGCAGGAGCGACAGGAGCGATCAAAGCTATGCTCAGCGTTGCGAGCCGGACGTGGCAAGTGAGACATGGAGCGATCAAGGCGGCACCGGCCGAGACACAACGCGTCGCGCGCATCACGGCCGGGATCAGGCCACGAACCGACCGCGGCACGGCTGGCTCCTCTCGTGTTTTCTCTCCGCTCACCAGCTGCTCCTCGCGCCCCAGCTTGCGAGCCCGCCCCCGTCCCGGCGCATCCTCTCCTCCTCGCGCACCGCGGCTCATCATCCACACCGTGAACGCTGCCCGTTACCAGCACTGCATCGCCTTCAAACGACCCCGCCCGTCGACCCACGCCCCAACCACGCGCACACGCACGCGCACCCGGCCCACCACCACCATCACCTCCACCATGTCCTCGGCCATCTACGACGCGGCCGCGCGCGCCGCCACCGGCGACCTGCACGGCGCCACGTTTCACGGCGGCACCGACTACGAGTCGACAAAGCAGCGGTGTACGTGTAGCATGTGCGAGGACTCGCCGCTCACAATCAGCGACTGACCTGGCGCCCTCCCGTGCGTGCGCCAGCCATGTGGATCGCGGCCTACACGTCGCTGCTCGTCTGGCAAGTGCTGCTGCTCGCGCTCTACCTGTTTGCCGGCACCCGATCGCGCAGCGACGAGATTGCCGCCATCACCGCGGCCGGCGGCCAAGTGAACCCCAAGGAATCGGTCTGGGCTGACAAGTGCCGCCGCGCCGTGCGCGCCGCGCGCACGAACTTCATTCTGGTCCTCTCGGCCGTCGTGGTCACGGCGCTCGGGTACGTTACTTCGCGCAGGTAGAGCTTGATCGGGATCTTCGTGTGACACATTCGTCGAATGGCAGGTTTGGCCCGACGGCTGCGACCGTGACGCTGACCTGGGTCGCGTTTGCGCTCGGCGCGCTCTGGCTCGTCGCCGAGTTTGTGACCGACTCGCACTGGTTGCGGCTCGTTATGTCGGTCCTGCATTTCCCGCTGATTGCCGTCGTCTGGGGGCTCGCGTTCCGGTCGCGCATCAGCTGAAGGAGGAAACGCAGCGCGACGGTGACAAGGCGCCGCACGACGCGTCAAGGGGCGCGATGAAGAGCGAGGCCGCCGCGACGCGAGGAGCTGGGCGCCCGCGCGAAAGGCGCGGGACGCGGTTGTTTGTGGTTTCTTGTATGAGTCCAGTCCATACCCGGTTTCGTTCTGTCTTGAATCTGTTTTATTCGCTTGGGACAGCGCGCTTGTGCTGGAGCAACGAGCCGCGAGAAATGGCAGCAAAGCTGGCAGGCAGCCAACGACAAGACGACCACGGCAGCGGATGACTTGGATGCGGCACACTTCCCAGTCAGACCTGCTTGAACGCTGCACCAGGCCAACGCAAACGACCACGCACCGCTTCGACCCGGCAAATCCTCAACGCCCAGCGCATCTCGTTGGTCGACAGTTACCGCAAACGCTTGCCAGCAGCCGCGAACGTGGCCCGCCGCGACCCCCACCCGCCCATCCGAACTCGGCGTCCCTGCAAACGACTACCACCAGCCGACCCACCGCCATGTCGTCTGTCCGGTACCTGCGCGACCGGCAAGCGCAGGCCGCGCAGGCCGACAAGGATGCCGCGACCCGCGCGCTCCTCGCTCAAAACGAGTCCTACGCGCTCGTGCCCGCCGCCGACAGCGACCGTCCCACCCCGTCCTCGTCCAAGTCGAAACGGCGACTTCGCCGCAAAGACGCGAGCGACGACGACTCCACCGCCGCTACGATCGTGAAACGCCGCCGCCGCGACAATGGCGGCGACGAGGAAACCGAAATTGACCACGCCGCGGCCGAACGCCGCCGGCGCGATCTCGCCGAGCGCGACGAGTTTACCGCGCGGCTCAAGGCGCGCGACGCCGACCGCGCCCGCGAGCTCGCCGAGTCGAAGGCGCGGCTGCGCGACGCGGCCGACCGCCGACGCGAAGTTGCCGCTGGCGCGGGCGAGGATAAGGCGCGCGCGCTGAACGACTTGCGCGACCGGTCGCGGCAAGAGTACTTGGCCAAGCGCGAGGAACAGCAGCTGTTGATTCGCCGGCGGCAGTTAGAGGAGGAGAAGGCGCTGTTCCGCAACGAGAAGTTAACGCACCGCGAGAGGGCCGATATGGAGTACCGCGAGCGACTGTTGGAACTGGCCGAGCAGCGACGGCGGCTGGACACGGAGGCGAAAGTAGATGCGTACCAGATGCCCGAGTCGTATATCCAGGAAAAGGGGAAATTGGATCGGAACAAGGTGGATGCCGCGCTGTATGGCCGGTACGAGGACGACCAGAACGGCGCGTTCGTCTCGGAGCAGGACCAGTGGGAGGAGCACCAGATTCGCATGGCCAAGCAGCTCGATCCGACGGCCGGTGGTGGCGACGACGCGAACCCGTACGACTTTGTGTTTGACGAGGAGCAGCACATTCAGTTTGTCATGCAGCAGACGCTCAACAAGGACGCCGACAAGGACGCGCCGCGCGTCGACCCGCGCGTCGCCAAGCAAATGTCGATGCAGCAGGTGCGCCAGTCGCTGCCGATCTGGCCATTGCGCGAGGACCTGATTGCCGCGATCGAAGAGTTTCAAGTGATTATTATCGTGGGCGAGACCGGATCGGGCAAGACGACGCAGATCACGCAGTACTTGCACGAGGCCGGGTTCACCAAGGGCGGCAAGAAGATTGGGTGCACGCAGCCGCGCCGTGTCGCCGCCATGTCGGTAGCCGCGCGCGTCGCCGAGGAAATGGACGTGAAGCTCGGGTACGAGGTCGGGTACTCAATCCGGTTCGAGGATTGCACGAGCGACAAGACGGTCATCAAGTGTATGTATGCATCGCGTTCTGATTCTTTGATGCCGGGTCGTTTTGAGGCGCGCGTACTGACCATTGGCCGCTGCCGTGGATAGATATGACCGACGGCATGCTGCTGCGCGAGTTTATGACCGAGCCTGACTTGGCTTCCTACTCGGTCGTCATGATTGACGAGGCGCACGACCGCACGCTACACACCGACGGTACGCTCGTTTTTATCGAACGGTTTGGTCCAATCTGGCAAACCAAGACTCACTCTCTTCCTCCTCTCGACATAAGTGCTATTTGGCCTCGTCAAGGACATAGCCCGGTTCCGGCCCGACCTCAAGCTGCTCATTTCGTCGGCGACCATGGACGCGCAAAAGTTTTCCGAGTACTTTGACGATGCGCCCATCTTCAACATTCCCGGGCGCAAGTTCCCCGTCGACATTTACTACACCAAGGCGCCCGAGGCCGACTATTTGCAGGCGTGCGTCTCGACGGTCATGCAGATCCACATCACGCAGGACCCGGGCGACATTCTCGTCTTTTTGACGGGTCAAGAGGAGATTGAGGCCGCGCAGGAGCAGCTGCAGGCAACGACGCGCGCGCTCGGGTCACGCATTCGCGAGCTGATCATCGCGCCGATCTACGCGTCGCTGCCGTCGGACATGCAGGCCAAGATCTTTGAGCCCACGCCCGAGGGCGCGCGCAAAGTCGTGCTCGCCACGAACATTGCCGAAACGTCGATTACGATCGACGGCATTGTCTACGTGATCGACCCGGGATTCTGCAAGCAGAACAGCTACAACCCGCGCACGGGCATGGAGTCGCTGATTGTCACGCCGGCATCGCGCGCGTCGGCCAACCAGCGTGCCGGGCGTGCGGGCCGTGTTGGGCCCGGCAAGTGTTTCCGGCTGTATACGGCGTGGGCCTACGAGAACGAGCTTGAGGAGAACACAATCCCAGAAATCCAGCGCACGAATCTTGGGTCGACCGTCCTGCTTCTCAAGTCGCTGGGTATTGACGATTTGATCGACTTTGACTTTATGGACGCGCCGCCCGCCGAGACGCTGATTCGCGCACTCGAGCAGCTGTACGCGCTCGGCGCGCTCAACGACAAGGGCCAGCTGACCAAGCTCGGGCGACGTATGGCCGAGTTCCCGGCCGACCCTATGCTGTCTCGCGCGCTGCTGGCCTCGGAGCAGTACGGGTGCCCCGAGGAGGTGGCCTCGGTCGTGGCGATGCTCTCGGTGCAAAACTCGATCTTCTACCGGCCCAAGGACAAGGCCGTGCACGCCGATAAGGCGCGGCAAGCGTTCTTCCACAAGTCGGGTGACCACATGACGCTGCTGCACGTGTGGACGCAGTGGGCCGAGACCAACTACTCGATGCAGTGGTGCTACGACAATTTCATCCAGTACCGGTCGATGAAGCGCGCGCACGCCGTGCGCGACCAACTCGTCGCTCTCATGGAACGCGTGGAAGTCGCCATGGTCCCCAACGCCGACCCGAACGACCCAACGCCAATTCTCAAGGCGATCACGGCCGGGTTCTTTTACCACGCGTGCCGAATCACAAGGTCGGGCGACGCCTACCGCAACATCAAGCACAACAACACGGTCGTGATTCACCCGACCTCGGCGCTGCACCGGAAACCCGTGACGGACCAGCGCGCCGCACAGTCGGGCGCGCCCATGGGCGCGTTGCCGAAGTGGGTGCTCTACCATGAACTGGTCTTCACGTCGCGCGAGTTTATGCGGCAGGTCTCGGAACTCGACCCGAGGTGGCTGCTCGAAGTCGCGCCGCATTTCTATCAGGCAAAGGAACTCGAGGACGGGGATCGGGGTGTCGGTGGGAAGCACAAGATGCCCAAGGGACGCGCGCTGGCCGCGGGCGAGCGTGGGGATGCACCGGGGTCCGCGCGAGTGGGCAGGTAGTCGGGTGCCGGTCGTGGTGGGTTTTGGTTTGGCAATCAAATCGTGATTGTGATCGTGATTTTGAGCGTCGTTGCTCTGCAAGCGAGCGTCATGGCCCTTCATTCACCCGAGACTTGCTTGACCCAACCATCCACCACGAGCAAAAAAGGATCGCTCCGGAGCCCTCCCAAGTTATGGGATTTATACGTTGCCCAGGCACATCTATGTTTACCCGCAGCGCCTGGGCCCGCGGGCACTCCCGCACGAGCTGTTTCTATCGTTCCTTATCCTCTTTGTTTCTTGGACACGGGTCAGGAGCCCTCCCAAGCTATGGGATTCATACCTTGACGCAAGAGAAAGCATGTTTGCGGCATCAATTGCTGTTGGGCGGCCTGCGGGCGCTCCCGCTCGGACGGTCGCCGTCGTCCCCATGTCCTGTCCACAATAAGTTGGGATGTGCACGATCCTAAATCCCTCTGGGTCAGTGACGTAGGTGACTTTCAGATGCCAGCCTCAAACCACAAGGGCAAGCCTCGAATGGCCTTTGCGGGGTGCGAAACCTTGGATTCCGCCTCCGTCTGTGAGATTCCGACGAACTCCGTTGCAGACTGAACGCAGTCTGCGTCACCGTCCTGCCACGACCATCCTGTGACTGTGGCGCAGCACAGGCTTGGTTTGAATCATTCGGTCCTGGTCAAGTCATCGACGTCGACCCCCACGACGCGGATCTGCTGACGACGACGACGAGCCAGGATTTATATACCAAAGCTTGCTGCAGTCGCTCCAACCAATCTCTTGCAACGACCGATCCCCCCGTCGCTGAGCCCGACTGCCGCCATGTCCATCTTCACGCCCACCAACCAAGTCAAGCTTACCAACGTCTCGGTCGTGCGGTTCAAGCGCAGCGGCAAGCGATTCGAGATTGCCTGCTACAAGAACAAGGTCATTGAGTGGCGCAACGGCGTGTACGTGCCGAACCACGGATTGCGATAGCCACCGCCATTGGACTGACGCGAGCCAAAATCGGTCGACAGGGAAACCGACCTCGACAACGTCCTGCAAACGCACTCTGTGTTCGTAAACGTGTCCAAGGGCCAGCTCGCCAAGACCGATGACCTCGAAAAGGCGTTCAAGACGACCGACCAGGACGCAATTTGCATTGAGGTACGCGATCCGATCCCGTTGCGCGTTGAGCTCCTCCTCTTCGAGGCCACGATGTTCACTCTTCCCCACCATCGCAGATCCTGAAAAAGGGTGAGTTACAAGTCTCCGAGCGCGAGCGATCGCAGACCCTGTCCAACCTCTACAAGGACATAGCGACCATCATTTCCGAAAAATGCGTGAACCCGGACACCAAACGGCCGTACCCGGTCACGCTCATTGAAAAGGCCATGCAGGAACTGCACGTGAACGTGCACCCGACGAAACCCGCCAAGGTGCAGGCGCTCGACATTATTCGCGACATTCAGGCGTCGGGCACGCTGCCAATCGAGCGCGCGCGCATGCGCGTGCGGCTCGTGCTCCCAGCCAAGGACGGGAAGCGCGTCAAGGATCGCGTCGTACCGCTGTTTGCCACCGTCGACGACGACGTCTGGACGAGTTCCGAGTGGGAAGTCGCGGGTTGGATTGACCCGGGGCATTACCGCACTCTGACGGATTTGGTCCAGGCCGAGACCAAGGGCCGCGGACGGCTCGATTTGTTGAATTTGAGCCAGGTGGCCGACGGCGAGGAGCAGCTGTAAGATTGGAATGGAGCGGGTGTGTTTAATTTATCAAGTCGCTGTTGGGCTTTCTTAGAAGAGCGAACGCAAGTACACGAGCTCTGCAAAAAGAGCAATGCAAACGTCCATCGTGGAGATCCATTGCTGATATCAAAAAAAAAAAAAAAAAAAAAAAAAAAAAAAAAAAAAAAAAAAAAAAAAACCCCGGGAAGATCGACCGTGCAATGCCACTGAGTTGGATCGTGCGACGCGTGCGGGCAGGTAGAGAGAGATAGCAACGAAATGGCTGCGACAACGAACGGAGATACACAAGCAAGACGAGTGGTCGGTGGAAGGAGAGGGAAGAACCGGTCACAACCAAGGAAATGAAAAAAGCAAGCAACGGCGAAAGCAGATTACACACGCCCAAAGGAACCCAGGGGGTCGCCCAGCGATACCTCCGGTTCAGTACGAATCCTCCTCGCCCATGACCACGTCTCGGATCTCCAGCTCGCCCGCGGGGCGCGGCGCCGACCCGGACGCCGACGTTTCCACAGGTGGAGCCAAGTTGACCACCGACCCGGACCCATTGAACCCGCCGAGCCCGCGGTCGTGCGACATGCGCCGCGTTAGGTCGGCGCCCGGTGGTGCGTTCGCGCTCGTAAACACGCTCGTCAGGTCGCCCGAGTCGTGCTGGACCGAGTCACGGTCGCGCACCTTGGCCTGCGACGCCACGGTGAACGTCTTGGCCAGTCGCTCAAACACATCTTGGCCGCTGTTCGATGGTGGTGCACGCGGCGCGCGACGCGCCGCGGCGGCCTGCGCAGATCCGCCCGACGGGTTGGATCCCGACGAGCCCTGACCCGATCCAGAACTGGTACGTTGCGGGCGCGGATGGTACAGGTCGTGCTTTTGCGGCGAGGTGCTGCTCGACGCGGACGTGATCGACATGGCGTCGTCGTCGCCCTGCCGCGCGGTCCTGGACGACGTGGCCGAATTGGGCGACGTGACGCGTGAGCGGCCGGTTCGTTGCTGGTTGGCGAATAGCGCAATGTCCATGAGCCGATCCAAGCCGTCGGGCCCGGGCCCTACGCTCGTCGCGCCGCCACCGCCGCCGCCTGTTTGTTGCTGTTCTTGCAGGTACTTGGACACGGTCATGGTCTTGATGCGCTTCTCGTAATCGACGGCGTTGCTCATGGCCGTCTGTCGCATGAGCAGCAGGTTCTTCCGCAGCTGCTCGGTCTGCGTCTCGAGGTTGCGCACTTCAATCGCCTGGTTGCGCGACAAGATCTGGACTTGGATGAAATCGTCGACGAGCGACTGCAGCAGCGACACGGCCTCATCGTGCGTGAGCGACCGCACCATGTTGCAAATCGCCTCGTAGCTGTTCTCCGACTTGTCCTGGACGACCTCGGCCTGCAGCGCCTTGAGCCGCGCCTCGACGTACTGCAGCTCGGCCGCAATGAGCTCGAGCCGGTCGTCCATGTACTGCTGCGCCGAGTAGTCGGGCGTGGTCCCGAGCCGCTGTGCCTCGGCTTGCACGACGCGCTCGCGCTCGCGCAAAAGCTCGACCTGCTCCTCGACGAGCTTCTTGCGCTTGGTCAAGAGCTCCTCCATTTGCTGCGACTGCTGCTGGCTCACGACGACGGCCTCCATGTCCTTGGTCAGCTGGTTCTTGCGGAACGACATTGAAATCTCCGACTGCTCGTCGGCCAAGGACCGCAAACTGGCGGCGGCGACCGCCGACATGGTCGAGAGCCGGCGCGCACTGCCCGTGAGCGGGGTGTTCTTGGTGATCGTCTTTTGCACTGACGACCGCTTGAGCAACGCCGTCACGTTTTTGAGCTTCTGATGCGACGCGACAATTTCCTCGGCGCGCCGCTTGAGCAACACCTTTTGCAACTCGAAATTGCGCTCGTACTTTTTCGCCATTTCTGTCGCGAGCCGTTCCTTGCGGCGCAACTTCTGAATCTCGCGCTCCGACGCTTGCGCGTGCTCGCGCGCGCGCTCGGCGTCCTCGCGCATTTTCTTGAGCAGCCGTTGTTTCTCGGCCTTGAGCGCCTCGATCGACGTCTTCATTTGCCGCAGCACGTACTCGGACTTTTTGCTCGAGTTCATGGCCTTGGTCGCTTCGAGGTGCGTGCGGCGCAAAGTACTGATCTCGCCGAGCAATTGCTTGACTTTCGTCTCGTACCGCGCGCGAATATCCTTTTCCTTTTCGCGACCCGTGC
The DNA here is from genome assembly GCA_000151295.1 of Allomyces macrogynus ATCC 38327. Lineage (NCBI taxonomy): Eukaryota > Fungi > Blastocladiomycota > Blastocladiomycetes > Blastocladiales > Blastocladiaceae > Allomyces > Allomyces macrogynus. The sequence continues at coordinate 428,407 of GG745338.1, read as the reverse complement.
CCTGCAGCTTGGTCAGCGCCATATCGCGCTCGTTCTTGACGGCCATGATATTGGCCTGTAACTGCATGACCTTTTCCTCGTAGGTCGACCGCATCGCCTTGTACTCGCGCTGCGACTGTTCAACCTGCTGGATCAGCTCCTCCTTGATCGCGATGTCAGCCTGAATCTTGTGCAGCGTCTTGTAGACCGACTCGGTTGGCACCACTTGCGCGGCAATCGAGTCGGGCGCCGACGCCAAACTCGCCGCGTTACCACCAGCACTACCGGGGGCGCTCGGTGTCGCCGCCCACGTTGGCACGTCGAGCGCCGACGGCAAATCGAGCGGGCGGTCGAGTTCCGACAAGTCCGTGTCAGTTTCGCTGTACGCGGATCCCGGGCGCGGTGGGCTTTGCACCGGTGCACCCCCGTCAGCCGTCGCGGCGCGCGCCATCGACGTCGATAGCAAGTTCATGTCCTCACGAATCTGCTGCCGCGCGCGCTCCAGCGTCATGTCGACACTGCGCTCCGACCGTCCATCGCCGCCAGGCACGACAAACTTGAACGACGCCGCGGATGCGGCCATCGCACTCGTGGCGGAAAATGATCCGGACCTCGGCAGCGACGCGACCGACCCGCCGGCCTCGAATGCGAGCGCCGACGACTTGGACGCGAGCGCGGCCATGCTCTGCTTGAGCATGACAATCTCGGTCTCGCGGTCGTTGAGCTGGTGCCGCAAATCCGTGATTTTCGTCAAGTAGGCCGTAATGACCGGGTTCACGACGACCGGCTGCGGCGGTGGAAACTCACCATTCTCGCCCATGGCCGAATCCGGATCGACCATTTCGGTCGGCACCGCCAACTTGTCGCGGTCCATGAGCAGCATGTCGCGCTCGGCCTGCACGTTGATGAGCTGCAGCTCCAGCGCCTTGATCCGCCGCTGCAACTGCTGAATGTGTACCTCGAGCTTGGTGCGCTCGTTCTGCAAGTCGGTTACTCGCTCGCGCAGCCCTGCCGCCGCCGCGCCGCCACCGACCCCGACATCCTGCAACCTTGCCAAATTTTCGAGCGACGGCGACTGCGACGGCGGGTTCGCCAGACCATACTGTTCGCGCAGCGCCGCGAGTTCGAGCTTGAGCCTGGTAATCTGCGTGCGGAGCTGCTGCACCTCGACCGAATTGGCGGCGACCGTTTGGTTGACCGTCACCTTGTTCTTAATATTGCGTGCGCGGTTCGCATACTTGAGCGTGTTCAAAGTTTCTTGGAAATTGGAGTCGGCGGGCGAGACACACGCGAGCATGAGCGTCTGCGAATTGCCGCCGAGCGAGTCTTGCAGCAGCCGTGTCAGCTTCGAGTCGCGGTAGGGCACATGCACGGTGCCGCCCTTTTCGAGGCGCGCCTCGTCACCGAGCGCGGAAATCACGTTACCGAGTGCCAGCAGGCCCGAGTTGATGGCAATGCCCTCTCGCGCGCGTGCGCCCTCGGCGTTGGTTTTCTTGAGCTACATATCGGAACGATGGGGACGGTCAGATGAGGGCAAGCGACCAGAAGAGGGAGATCGGGTCCAAGGTGCCGACGTACGCGCTCGGACCCGGCCAAATCGACAAAGTGGAACTTGCACGTGATTTCCTTGGTCTCCTCGAGCTCCTCGTTGACCTTGGTGAGTTGCAGCGCGACCGAGAAGATGGCGTGCGACCGCGACGAGACCATGTTCATGTCGGTCGACCCGGTCGTTCGGCACAGCGACCCCTTGGCCAAGAATCTGCAAGGTACAGGTTAGTGCACACGCTCTCCACCGCCTCTAGCCCGTCCTAGCCGAGAAAGCACAATTTCGACATACCCAAGCAACTGTTCCGGCGACGTGCACTCTTCCTCGCGCGCATTCAGCCACTTGATGTTGCCAAACTCGTCTTCGCGAATGCGCACGCCCAAGTCGCCCCCGCGCGACGACGTGGACGCAGCCGTTCCTGGCCGACTAGGGGCCGCGCCGGGCGCAGGCTCGCGAGCCGGGTTCAAGAGATCCACGAGTTCCTCGTTGTAGAGTTCGAGAAACGAGACCTTGACCGTATAGGACGACGGTGGCGGGTACCGTCGCGGCAGGTCGGCAAATAGCGCGTAGATGGCTCGCGGGACAATGCCTTGGTTCTCGGTGTGCACGTTGCCGTCGAGGCCCGTGCCCATGCTGTAGGTCTTGCCGGACCCGGTCTACCAGGGATCGGAATTGCCATCAATCAGTTGTCGGCGACGTGACGTGTGAGCCTGGGCGCGCGTGCGGACGTACCTGGCCGTACGCCAAGATGGTGGCGTTGAACCCGTCGAGAAACTTGTCGATCAAGGGCGCGACGCACTGGTCGTAGACGTTGCGTTGCGGCGTGTCGGGCGGGAAAACGTGGTCGAACGTGAACGACCGGTCAGACCCAATAATGACTTGTGGCTCGGACGGGATGTAGGAAATGCATTCGGAGCAGTTGGCGAGCGTTTCCTTGGCCGTCAGCGGGCGCACGCGCAGGCCGACCTGCACGCTCGTGGTGGCCATGGTAGCGGAAGCAGCGGCGGCTGGGGCGGCGGCGGCAGAGCAAGGAGAGCGGGCAGCGCGGGAAGAGGCACAGTCGCGAGCGGAATCGGTGCACGCGGCGAACAGAGAGCGCACGAGTTGGCGCTGTCAATGCAGCCGCGTCAGCGCGAGTAGGGTGGGTGCGCAAACGCGTGTTGGTCGCCGACAATAGACGTCAGGATAGCGAAATCGAAGTCGGCGGTCACGGACGGCTCGGCGTGCCAAGTCCACCGTCTCGATTAGACGTGTAGCAACGGAGTCGCGCAGATCCACTGCAATTGCAGCGCTGGGCGAGCACGACACCGAATTCACACGAGTTTGCTGGAGAAATTGGCCGTGTCGTCACGTCGCGAGCGGGCAGATCATAGAGCGTCGTGCCGCGGAAAGCACTTGGAGCGTCTACCGCGCTGAGATGCGGGATGAGGGCGCGGATAGCGGGCACCCGCAGGCTGCAATTGATCGATGGGAGGGCGGCCGCCGACTTGCTTGGCCGTGAGCGCAGATCCAACCGGCGGGCGCAAGCCGGCGAGAAGACGAATAGAGTGCGGTATGTCGCACGTAGTCTCTGGCCCGGGCAGCGGCGCAGAGTGCAGCAAGCGGTTGGGCGGGACAGGTCGATAGGCAGTAGCAAAGTGGACGGCAGCGTCTGCGTCCTTTTGCCGCGGCACATGCGAAGAACGGCCCTGAGGGACGGCACGGCACGGCACGTGCACCCATACGGATCGCACGGACTGCACGTGCTTTCCTTGCGCGGCGAACAGGTTCGCCCAAGAGAGCTCAGGTTTCGCTTCGCTTTCGTTCTCAAATCAGCAACAAGCCTCGCTTTGCTTGCAGTGGCAAAAGGCGCGGTCGGGCGGCATTCGGCGCAACGCGTCTCGACCGTCTCGCAGCAACAGCAGCAACAGCAAGGCGTCGCCACCCATCCCGCGAATCCCCTATTCGCCACCATCGCCAATCGTTCACCTCGAGGACCCCACGGCCAAGAAGGGGTCGGCCATGGCGAATGGTGATAGGCGACTGTCGGACGCCAAGCGGTGGTCCAGAAAGCAAGCGCGCCTTCGTGCTGGTTTCGGTGCGCCATAACCCGCCGTCTCCACTTTCATCAGTCCGCGCGTGTGCGCCGCGCATCATGTCACCCGCCGCGCGCCCAACTCGGCCCAACTCGGTGGCGATGGTGGTCATCCTCCAACTTTCGGGGGACTTCTTCTTCTCGCGGCCGTGCGCTCGTGCGTGGGCGCTATTTGATGTCCTTGCGCTTGCTTCTTGTGGCACCACACTCAACCGGCGGCACTGGGTTGTCCTTCGAACAAACTCCGGCTCGACTGGTTTGTACATAAACTGGTCGCGCCCCCCTTTTCGCTGCACCAACCACCACAACCACCACGACCCGCTCGACTTATTGCCCGTCCGGTCCGCAGCAAGCCGCCGGCCGTCCGCCCGATTGTCGCTCTCGTCCAAGCTCTCGCTCTCATCTTGCGCTCGGCTCGAACGCACCCTCACGGCCTGTGATCACGGCCGTACATCAGCTCGCCCGGCAACTCTGCACGACCACCCTCGCACGACCACCTTCCACCATGAATTACGGCGCACCCCCCATGATGGGCATCGCCTACATGCCCAAGCCCAAGTCGTCGTCTCGCTCGCGGTCCACGTCGCGCCCTCGCTCGACTAAGTCCGATAACGACGGCCCGTGGAGCCCAACGACCGGCACGATGCCAAGCATGCCGTCGACCATGAGCGGCCGGTCCGACACGGTTTCAATGCACTCGACCTCGTCGGGCGAGCACATGTCGTCATCGCGCTCCACGCGCGGCCGCAGCAAGGGCGCCGCAATTGACTTGCTCGCAACAAGCGGCCATGCGGGCGACATTGCCGTGCAACACTATGTGCAGCTCGCGACTAACCCGGACGAGGCCGTGTCGGGCGGGTGGATCACCAAGGCCGGCGGCAAGCGGCGGTTCCTGGTCCTGTTCTCCAGTGGGCGACTCGTCTACTACAAGCACCGCGACCGCAAGGACGTGTTGGGCGTCGCTATGGTCCAGGCACAGGCGTCGCTGTCGCAACCGGACCCAACCAAGTTGCAGCTCTACATTGTGTGCTCGCCGTTTGGCGCGTCGGAAGACGCCGACGAGTCGGTCAACCTGTGGATTACGTTCGAGGACGCATGGACCATGGAAATGTGGATCGACGAGCTCAAGAAGGTGATTTCGCGCGCACGCGCAAAGTTGCTCGAGGGCGCACACGTGTCGCCGCTCGCAGCAGCGTAGGAGGTGGAGAAATTTTTGATAGTAGAGCTAGAGATGGGAACGAGAGATGGAGAGTCGCGTGGGTTGTCGTGGCCATGCTTGGCGAGCCGAGCTGCGCTGATCGAGAAGAAGAAATGTACATACGTTTATCACTTTTGAATCTTAGTTTCACGCCATCACTACTCTTGTCGGTCCCGATCGTCCGCGGTCGTGCGTGCCGTGTGCGTGCCGTGATCGAGGACGTGACGACTTCCTTGCGGTTGTCCGCGACTGGCGGCCTGTTGTCGACCATGACGCCGTATGTACTTCACAAACCCGTCGCGATGCACAACACACGACACGCGCAAGCTTGGGACTCGATAAATCCAACGCGCAAGGTGCTTGTCAGTCAGGAGTTTCGCGGCATCCCGGGATTGGATTCAGCATTCACCCCTCTTAATTCGACTGGATCCTCTCCAACATCCCTCACCTGTCGGATCTCGGAATTCGCCACAAATCGGGTCACGCGCACCGACGCAACGCGCGGACACCTCCCTGATTTGGCCACAAGTGTTCCCGGAGCTAAGCTCGGCCAAGGTCGCACCAATTTCGGTTCAACGCGCGCAGCTTCGGATCTGACAGCCAATCCGGTGTGGTAGGCGTATGCATGATGTCGCTTTCGACTTGTTTTCGCACGGTTCGCCATCCGGGCCGCATAGGCAGGCTGTTGCTGTGAGGCAAACGTGCGCGGTTCCAACGCGCCACGGCCGGAATGATCGCGCACTTGATCATCCGGGGCGCGCCCACGCGACGTTGCGCCACTGACGCCGCCGCCCACCAGCCGTCTCGCGCGCGCGCGTCGAAGTGTCCGCGCCAGCCAGCCGGTCCATCATTTGTGCTCCACTCCTCCGCCTCGGACGGCGTACGCTGCTTCCCGGCCTCTCCCGGCCCGTTGCGTGCTGGCTGGGACGTGCGTTTCCAGGTTTCGACCCTTCCGCGCGTCCGCCCGGCCGCCGATGCCCAACGTCGGACATACGCGCACGCGGACGGACGGACGGGGGATGCCCTGCATCCCACCCGGTATCCGTCGCCCTGCCTCAGGCCTCGCCAGGCTGCTCGGCCGTTCGGCCGGGCTCGGATACCCGGAGGGTATCCGTCGCGCCAGCCTTGGCGTCCATGATCGTGAGAGAGGCGCCGTCTTCGGCGCTACAGACCTTTATTTGTGTGAACAAAAAACACTGAAAATGTGATCAACGTAAATAAAGGCGTCCACTCCCACCTCCAGAGAACCTCGCCTCTTCGAAAAGCCGCTGCAGACCGCACGACACCGTCCTGGGGGCCGATCTTCGTTCGCTTGCACCGCACCATGAACGTCAACCCCCCCAATGACCCCGCCGCCGTCCTCGCAGCCGCCCGCACGGACATCGCAGCCAACCCCGACGGCCCACTCGCTCAGCTCCTCGCCGCTGCACTCGCTCTTGCGGGGCCTGGCGACGGAGCCGCCCCTCCCCCCGCATATCAGACGCCCTGGCCGTGGCGCGATGCCCCGCCGGCCCCCCTCGTCGTCGACGATGACGCTGACGGTGGCCGCTACACCGTCGAAGGCGCCCCTGCAGAGATCCTCGGCAGGTCCGCCCTCTCGTTCCGGGGCAGGTCGTCCGACGTCCTCCGACACTACCCCCGCCCCAACGGTAGCGTCGACCAGGCCTCGCGGCTCGACGCCGCCCTCGTCGAGGCCGCTTCCAGGGCCAAGACCGGAGAGACTGTCAAGCAGCGCGACGACCGCGACCGCAAGCATCAGGAGTACCTTGGTCACGTCATCCGCGCGCTCGTGCCACTCGTGCACTTGTTGCACGTTGTCGACCACGAGCTCAACCTCGACGACCCCGAGCACGGACCCGAGCGCATCGCCGCAGACGCCGGCCGCTTGCGCACGGTCGTCCGGGACGCCCGCACCGCTGCCGTCGACGCCCTCAAGCTCACTGTCATCGGCAACGGTTCCATCGAACGCGCCCGCCGAGACGCGGTCATCAAGGACCTCAAGCTCGGCGAAGTCTTTGCCCAGCGCGCCAACGTTCCCAGCACCGACCGCGCCCTCCTGTTCGGCCCCGACGCCTTCCGCGAAGAGTTTGCCGAGCTCAACCGACGCCGCGACATGGAGCGTGTCGCTGGCGTCGCTGCCGCCGCCGCCGCCGCGGCCCGTCCCGCTCGCGTACCGGGAAACGGTCGTGGCCACGGTGCCCGCGGCGCAGGGGGCTACCGTGGCAGACGCGGCCGCGGTCGTGGTGGCACCTGCGCCAATGGCCAGCGGCGCGACCAGCCGCGGGCCGATGCCGACAACAACCGGGACGCCAACCGCGTCTGAAGGCGCCGGCGTCCCCGGAGACGACGCCATGGATGTCGACGTCGTCCCCGATTTGGCCCACCTGCCGCCTGGGTGGCCAGACGTCCTCGCGCGCGGACACTTGGGCCTCGATGGTCCGCGACGCGGAATCCTTGCGTTCGGTACGGCGTGGGGCCACGATCGACTTTATCCAGTCGCCGCGGCCCAACCTGACGCTCCGCCCGTTCAGGCTCCCGGAGGCCGACCGGGCGGTCATAGACAAGGAGGTCTCGGATTTGCTGGCCCGTCGCTGCATCGAGCCGACCACCGAGCCAGCCATGCTCATGAACCCTTTCACGGTCGTCCAGCCCTCGGGCAAGATCCGGACCTGCTTCGATGCGAGACCTCTCAACCAGTTCGTCCGATTGCGTCGCTTCAAGATGTCGGGGATCTCGACCGTGCGCCATCTGATCCGTCGTGGCGACTACTTCGTGCGCCTCGACCTGAAGGACGCCTATCACTCGGTTCGCCTCGCGCCAGAAGTGCGGAGGTTTTGTTGTTTTTGGTGGAACGGGCAATTCTACCGTTTCACTGTACTCTTCTTTGGACTCAGTTCGGCGCCCCAGATCTTCTCGCGCCTCATGTCGTCAGCCCTGGCGCCCCTGGTCTCGTCGGGGATGCGCCTTGTGGCGTATCTGGACGACGTCCTCCTGCTCTGCTCGTCATGCGAGGAGGCACTCCGTCAGCGCGACCAGTTGATTTCGCACCTCGGCTCACTTGGTTTCACGGTAGGCCTGGCCAAGTCCCAGCTGGAGCCGAGTACGACGACGACCTTCCTCGGCTTCTCGATATGCTCCATATCGATGACCATCTCGGTCCTGCGCGACAAGGTCCGCAAGGTGTCCCGCGAGGCCAAGCGCTTGCTCCACTCGGTCTCGTCCACGCCGCGCAAGCTGGCCCAGTTCCTTGGCCTGGCCAACTCGCTGGCCCCGGCGGTGGCCCCGGCCGGGATCCAGCAGCGGTTCCTCCAGCGCAACCTGCACCATGGCCTGCGCCCGGGCCGCACATGGGAGTGCCCGGTCCCGATCACGCAAGCGTCCCGCACGGAGCTCTCCTGGTGGGCGACCGAGTTCCCCGCCTGGAACGGCAGGGCCCTGATCCCGCCGCCGCCCGACTTGACCACGGACACGGACGCCTCAGCCTCGGGCTGGGGCGTGGTGACGCCTACGGGCACGGCCCACGGGTGGTGGACGCGCCGCGAGTCCGACATGGGCTCGAACTGGCGCGAACTCAGGACGATCGAGATCGCGATCCGCCTAAACCTGTCGGCTTGGGCCGGCCGGACGGTACTGATACGAACCGACAACATCACGGCCAGCTGCTACGTGAATCGCCAGGGCGGTCACGCGTCGACGCACCTGCTGGACCTGGCCAAGTCGATCTGGCACCTGTGCATGCGTCACCGGATCGACCTGCGCGCCCAGTATCTCCCGGGCAAGCTCAACACGGCGGCGGATCGAGCCTCCCGGTCGATGGACAACCACCGGTACGGACTGACGGACCGCGGGTTCCGGCGGTTGGAGGAGTGGTTTGGTCCGCGGACCCTGGACCTGTTCGCAGATCGCACGAACGCTCGGTGCCCTCGTTTTTGGTCGCTGCATCCAGACCCCGACGCGGACGCGGTCGACGCCTTCGCGCAGACGGCATGGCCCCGGCGGGGCGGCTACGCCTTCCCGCCCCCGATGCTGATCCCTCGGGTGCTGCACTGCGTGCGCGCGCACCGGGTCAACGAGCTGGTCCTGGCGACACCGGCGTGGTACTCAGCGGCTTGGATGCCGCTGGTCCGACGCCTGGCGCGCGCGGAGCCTCTTTGGCTTCCACCATCGGCGGCATGGACCCCGCGCTTCCACTCTCACCGCGTGCTGCCCTCCTCGCGCGGGATCCTCTTGTGGCGCGTATCCTGGAGGGGCTCGCCACCTCCTCGGGTCTGACAGTGGACGCTGCCCTCCTTGTGTTTTTTGCGGACCGCGACTCTACGACCGAGGCCCGTGTTTCACGTTTCCAGCACTTTGTTTCGTGGTGTCGGAATCTCGACACCGATCCTCTTGAGTACGCGCCCGATCGCCTCGCTTCCTGTCTTTCCGCTTTGTCCTCCCGTCTCGCCCCCTCCACGCTGCGCATGATTGCCGGCAGCGTCTCGGTGATTTGGCGCCTCCTGCATCCGTCGTTGCCGCCCGCCGGCGAGGCCGTCGTCATCACACGCCTGCTGAAGGCCGTCGCCCGTTCCCGTGCTGCCCCTCCGCCGGCTCCGTCGCGTGGCTGATGGGACCCACAGCCCCTGCTCGACAAGATTGCCTCCCGCTGGGCCGACCCGCTGGGCGAGCTGGACCTGGCCCGCTACACGCTGACTCTCCTCGCCCTCGCCACCGCGTGGCGCCCACGCTCGGACCTGGGCCGGGTGCTCTTCGCGCACCTCGAGTTTGACATGGACAGCCCTGCGCCTCCCGGCGCCTGGCACACGTGGCCACCCAAGTCGGTACCGGACTCCGTCACGCTCTCGGCCTGGCGGACCAAGACCTCTGACGACCTGGTCTCTGTGCGCGTGCGCGCGCTCTCCAGCGACCCCAACTTGTGCCCCGTCCGCTGGACCTGGCGCTACGTCCAGCGCACGCGCCACAAACGCTCGTTCGACCCTGTTCCGGCCGACGCGCTCCTGTTCCTCCGCTCGACGGACTCGGGCCCTGCGTCCGAAGACACGCTCGCGAAGTGGGTCCAGTGCGTCCTGGACTCTGCCGGCATCCACGCGACCGCTCACTCAACTCGCGGCGTGGCCGCCACTGTGGCCGCCGAGGGCGGCGCTTCCCTTATGTCGATCCTGCGCTCCGCGCACTGGGCCTCCGCCTCGACATTCTCGCGCCACTACTGGTGTGGCGATGGGTCCCTCGTCCGCTTCTTCCGGAAGCGCGATGGGGCTCCGGACGCTGTCCCGGAAGGACTTGGCCGTGTCACGCTCAAGCGGGCCCGCATCGTGGACGAAGATCTCACGATCATGGACGCCGAGGCTGGCGTGACGGATACCCTCCGGGTATCCGAGCCCGGCCGAACGGCCGAGCAGCCTGGCGAGGCCTGAGGCAGGGCGACGGATACCGCGAGGGTATCCAAGCGCCTGGCGAGGCGGACATGATCCTGCCCACTGCCACCCATCCTCTCGCCGTTTTGTTTTGGTCCCGCTTGCCTTGTTCCTTTCACTCCTTTGTGTCTCCGTCTCTTTGTTTGGCTCACTTCACTCGCTTCCTTGTCTGTGCCCTCCATCCTGTTGCGCCACGGGGCCCCCAACCGCCCGCCCTTGAGTTGGCCACCGTGGCGCCCGTTTGTTCGTTCGGCTGCCGCTACTTTTCTCCGAGGCGAGGTTCTCTGGAGGTGGGAGTGGACGCCTTTATTTACGTTGATCACATTTTCAGTGTTTTTTGTTCACACAAATAAAGGTCTGTAGCGCCGAAGACGGCGCCTCTCTCACGATCATGTCCGCCTCGCCAGGCGCTCGGATACCCTCGCGTTCTGGCATCTTGTGGTCCCTTTGCCACGGTCAGTCGGCGTCGTCAAACGCGTGGCCTCCCCCCAAGGTCGCCACCCAACGCCGCCTGTCCGCTTCACGGTCGCCACCACTTCCTCAACGTCGGCACGGCCCGACTGGGTCCCAACGCCGACGCCGCTGCACGCTTCCCGCTCCTCTAGCAACCGTCGACTTGCTGCACGCCACGATATCCCAAGTCGCGCAGTATCGCCGACTGCGCGCTCCCAGCATCGTCAATACTCTGCATCTCGCCCTTGATCCACCAGCAGCACCCGCGTCAGACGGGACATCACCCACGTCGCTCGCCGACTCACTCTCCACCCGTGAACCTCGTGCTGCGATTTGGCGTGGACGAGCTCGACCTGCATCAACGCGCCGCCATCGTGCCCGCCGCGCCCAACACGCTCAATCGTATCCCATCTCCCCGTTTGCCCCATCGTCTGACGCCACGCGGCCCCCACCTCGCCCACCATGAACTACGGCATGGCACCCGCCTTGGGCGTGGCCTACTTCCCGAAACCCAAGTCGCAGTCGCGGTCGCGGTCCAAGTCGAAGACGCGCGGGACCAGTGGTGACCGCACCAACGGCGACGATGCCGTCCCGCCTGTCCCGCGTAATCTGGGCGTACCGAGCGGCGGGAACGGTACGTCGGTGCGTTCGGGCCATTCGGAAACCGCGTCGATGCACTCGGAAACGTCGTCGGGCGGGACCTCCACGCGGCGCGGGCGGTCGCCGGGTAGCTCGCTGCGCATGCCAGGAGGCATCGACTTGCTCGACGGGTCGTCGCCGTCAACGGGCAGCGCTATTATTCTGCAAAACTATGCGTTCATTGCCGCGACAGCCGACGAGGCAACAGGGTCGCGCGTGCTCGGGCGGCTCAGCAAGCCGGGCAAGCGGCGGTTCCTGGTGCTCTTCAATACGGGCCGACTCGTCTACTACAAGCACCGCGACCGCAAGGACGTGCGCGGCGTGGTCATGGTCAAGGACCAGGCGTTCATGTCGCAGCCGGACCCGACCAAGCTGCAGCTGCATCTCGGGTGTTCGCCGGCGGTCGCGGGCAGCGACGATCTCGTGCACCTGTGGATCACGTTCGAGGACGACTGGACCATGGAAATGTGGGTCAAGGAGCTCAAGGACATTATTTCGACGGCGCGCGCCGCGGCCAGGATGGCAAGGCCGGAACCAGGCATGTCGCGCGACGAGCAGTTGCTGCTCGATACGCCACCCGACGAACTGAGCCAGCCGCCAACGTTGCCGGAACTGTCGGTGCTCAACGAACCGGGGTCGCTGATGCCGGAACCGACGGAGCTGCACGAGTTGGCTGCCAAGATGCAGGACGCGGCGCTCGCGAGTCCGCGGTCCGAGCATGGGTCGCACACGACCGAACACAGCGACGGGCATCACGACGACGACGATACCGACTCGGACGATATGCTCGACTACTACACGAACTTGGCCGACGACGACGACGATGACGCCGCCGTCGCACCGGCGCCGGCCGACGATCACGCCGAAAAGGCGCTCCCACCGGTCCCGCCAATCCCCGTGCGGTCCGACTCGGCCTACTCTACGGGCAGTGTGCGTCCCGCGCCGATTCGCACGTCGTCGTGGTCGACTTCGACGGGCCCAGACTCGGCCCACCCTCATCACCACTTGCCGTCGCCGCTGAGCGCCAGCGACCGCGATTCTGGGTACTTGATGTCGCCGCGGTCGACTCTGTCGGCGCACGCGCCGGGGCTGCGCCATCTGTCGCTCGCGTCCGATAACCATTCGGACATTCGGTCGTCGATCTCGAGCTCGACACACTCGTTGCCGACCTACGGCCACCGGCGCCCGCTCCACCGGCCCATCATGAAAATGCCTTCAATGGTCCCTCCACCCGCACCGGCACCGTCGGCACCGCTCCCGGCGGTCCCACAGGCGCCGCCGAGGGACTCGGCACTGGCACTGGAAGAGTAGGCGCTGTCGTGCGTCTCCCTTTCGCCCTTTTCTCTCTTTGATTAGCTTTTTTTTTTTTTTTTTTTTTTTTTTGGTTTTTTCGAGTTGGTTGGCGGCACCCACACCTTGTCCCCCACGGTGCCAGTTTTGATCCTCTGCCTCTTTTTTAATTGCGGTCCATTTTCTGTGTTGCTATTGGATTCAAGTGCCCCGCTGGGCGGATTTTGGCGAAGACCTCGACGGTTCTTCTCGTGTTTATTGTCGGCTTGATGCCATTTCGCGTCGACCGTTGGATGGGAACGAAGCAAGTTGGAATGTCGACCGACCCCTCACATCAGTTTACGCCGTAAACGACGAGAACCAATGCCGAACATGAGCTGGCATCGACTCATGGTGCACTTCATGCGTTCACCTCATAGTCGAGATTGCACGACACGGCACACGCCGTTCAGTTCATTCTCGAAAAGGTAAGGGTCGCAGGTCCCGCCGCCTCGAAGCGTCACGAAACTCTTCGAGCAGTCTCGACCATCCTTTTCGCGCACGCGAGCAGCACATGCGTAACTGCGGGGCGCAAAAGTTCAGTGCCTTTTCCCCCTCTTTTCACTCGTTTCCTCCCGCTGCACCACGTACACCAGGGACCTCGCCGAAACTTGCCCAGTACGAACACGCAGGCGCGCGTGTGTGCAGCCTTCGCCGTTTCACCGATTATCGCTTGCCGTCCATCGTCCGGCTCTCCGCACACAGGACTGTTCGTCTCCTCCACGGTCCGGCCGCTACACGCCACAAGTTGCGCTCGAAAGCGTGTGCGCCTGAAGCGGGGACCATCGACACAAACCTCGGCGCGCAACCATCACATATCCATCATGGGGTTCATCGAGTCGGTCGTGCTCAGCATCTTGACGATTGCGTTCCTGCCGGCGCAAATCGTGCTCTACCTGCACATAATCGGCGAAGGGCTGCTGGGCGTGTTCATGCTCGCGTTTTCGTGCGCGTTGTGCAGCGCCGCTCTCCGCCAGTGGGACGGCGATCAGGAAAGGCGGCCAGTTTGCTGATCATTTTTTTGATGCACTGATTGACGTAGCATGGGCATCGAAGACCGTCAAACGACTCACGTTTGGGCAAATGGAGAAGGAGAACCAGTTCGACAAGGCCATGTCGAACGTGACGTTTGTGGGCGCCGTCGTCCTGTCGGACGTCATCCCGAGTGCGCTGACCATCGCGTCGCAAAATTACATTGAAAGCAAGGTCCTCTATGTGGTGCGTAAAAAATTCACGGCCGGTCGGATGGCGAGCCGCCCTCCAAACTGACCGGCGGCACTCATGCTGCATGACAGGCCACTGTCGGGTTCGCGTATGCGCTGCAGGGCACGCGCGTCGTATTCCTCTATATGCGCCGCGACCTCGAGCGCAAGTCGGTCGAGTGGGACCCGGATTCGGAAAATGCGGCCAAGTGGATGATTCTGGCCGAGGTGCGTTTGCGATGCCTGCTGTTATATATCCCCTCCCCATTTCAACAAAACTAACGACATTCACATGGGTAGTTGATCCAACTGCTCGCCATGACGATTTCCGTCATGTTTACCGTTCTTACCCACCTAGGGAAACGCGCGACATGGCCGTCGTTAATGCGAAAGCCGCGGCCGCCCAACGAGCGGCTGAAGCCGCGAACCAAGAGCATCAGTATGTCGACGGGTACTATGGCGGCGGCGGTCCGCAGATGGTGTAAATTTTTCCCGTGCGAGGTGCCCGTCGCGGCCGTGCCCGGTGTCGGCGATGCATTAGTGACCAAAAAGTATATGCAAGAAAGGAGGGGTTCCATTGTCTTCTCCGATGCAACCATCACGAGAGTATGACGTGGGCCGGCCGCGAGTGATCATTTTCGCAGGGCCACCCGTCTTCACCACATCTCGTCACTCGCCTCAGTCTTCACCATGCGGCCCCAGATCCTCATTTTCTTTTGTTTTGCAACACGCCCTATCGGTCGACGCTCTTGGAACAGCAGCAGCACTCGATACCAATGGATGCACTCAAGGAAGCCCGGTCCAAGACGAACTGGCTTGCGCAGGCGCGCCAGGCCGCTGCCCCGCCTGCCGCACCCACAACTGCACCCACCAGCAAGAGCGAGGACCGGAAGCGCACGTCGCGCCGGCTGCAGGCGCTGCACGAATGCGTCAAGATTTACGAGACGTGGCCGGAAATCTACACCAAGTACCGCATCGTCGGCAAAATTGGAGAAGGTACAACCTCGCAGTAAGCCGGAAATGGAGCTTGGTGCCATGGAACGGACCAACCAACGAGACGATGGATGGAATAGGCACTTTCAGTACCGTCTTCAAGGCCATCGACTTGGAACGCGACCAATACCTGCCCGTGGGCGTGACCAAGACCGCACCGCCCTACATGGCCCTCAAGAACATTTTCCCGACGAGTTCAGCAAACCGGATTGTCAACGAGGTGGATATTTTGGCACAGCTCAGGTATGCGACTGGCATGGCGCCGGGGAAAAAGATGCGTTCCGTTTTCATCTCACCGCGTTTGATTTGCGCTCCTCTAGGGGACACCCGAACGTCGTGAGCTTGACCACATTGCTGCGCAACGACGAGCAGGTTTTGCTCGTCATGCCGTATTTTGAGCACCTGGACGTCAAGGTTCGTTCTCGGGTTTGTCTTGATCGTCAAGCACGCGCGCTGACCCATCTCGCGAATCATGGCCATGCAGGAATACTTCAACGAGCTCAACCCGGCCGAGTTGCGCTTCTACTTTGCGTGCCTGTTCTCGGCCCTCGAGTTTTGCCACGTCAAGAAGATCATTCATCGCGACGTGAAGCCGAGCAATTTCCTCTACCACCCGGCCAGGAGGCACGGCATGCTCGTCGACTTTGGGCTCGCTCAAGTGCGTTTTCGACGCGGGATCGCGAGCGATTCGGTCGTGCAAATCTCTGACCATTCATCTCTTTCATCAGAAAGCGCCATCAAGCAAGGCGAGCCTGTCGGTCCTTGGCAAGCGCAAAGACCGCGACGCGAGCCTGAGCGACCTGCTCAAGCACTCGTCGGCGTCTTCGCGCGCCGTGCCGGAATTTGCACAAGGACCGACTAAACCGGGCCTCGTCGCCAACGACAGACGGTACCGCTCAATCTTTTCTTCCCTAGCGGCTCGATCCACCCACCCGCTCACAAGAGATTCGCATGAATTAGACCTAGCGTACACGCGAGCCGTGCCGGCACACGCGGGTTCCGCGCGCCCGAGGTCCTGCTCAAGGTAGAGCACCAGACAACGGCGCTCGACGTGTGGTCGGCGGGCGTGACGCTGTTGTGCTTTCTCACGCGCAAGTTCCCGTTTTTCCAATCGAACGACGACGTCGAGGCGCTGCAGGAAATCGCCGTCTTGTGCGGCGAGCATCGCATGCGCGACCTGGCGAGCAAATACCGTACGTACACGCGCGTATCCTCTCCTCTTTTCCTCGTGCTGACCTGTTTGGGACGCGGCAGAACGCATCTTCCTGTGCCGGATCCCGACCGTCGACAAGAAGGGCGTGCACCTGCCGGACCTCGTCTACTCAATGAACCCGCACGACTGGCCCGAGATTCCGATCGAGGCGCTTGATTTGCTCAGCAAGACACTCGACCTCGACCCCGAGTCGCGCATCACTGCGGCCAAGGCCATGCAGCACGGGTGGCTGCGCGGGATCCCGACCACGGGCGCCTTCGCGGTCCAGGAATTTGTCGAAGAGTGAGGTGGAACGCGGCCGATACGAGCCGTGAATCTTTTTTCTTTCTTTGTTGTACATACTCTCCTTTGATGTCCAGAGCTGGGTGGACAAAGAAACCGCTTTCCCGCGTGGGTGAAATGAATCGAATTTGAGCGTGTCAACTAACCAACTGCTTGCGTGTTCATGACAAGTGATCACGAACCCATGCCGCCAGATCCAAAATCGGTGCCGAGGCAGTATTCCAGTCGGCCCGCGCTGTCCGGCTGTGCGCGATAAACTCCTCCGACTCCCTCTACACGATGTCAAGTGAAAGAACGTCAGTTGGCACCTCTCGCAGCGAGACCAACACGCCACGCCAAGCGCACGCACGCACCTCCGTCAACGCCCTCCCACCGTGCACAACCGCGCGCATCAACCCGCCCAACTCGTCGAGCTCAATCAACAACTTGCGCTTTCCCACCGCGACTTGCACGACCATCGCCGGCCTCCCCGTGCGACTGCTCCCCACGAGCGCCGCGACCGACGCCGAGTCCACCACGTCGCAGCCGAACCCGGCCGCTTCCACGCGCCGGCACTGTGCGATCACCGCGCGCACCGTCCACGCACGCGCCTCAATCTCGTGCATCCGCACCGTCGTATCCATAGCCCGGGCCGGGTCCGCGACACGTGGGACCGCTTCGGCCGGCGCGAGATCCCCACAGGGTAACGCGACCCCGTTCTCGCGCACGGCGACGCCCGTGTCCGACCAGACCATTTCGAGCGCTGCCGCATTGGTCTCAGCCGCCGTCGAGGCCGACGCCGTAGCCACCCGCACAGCCACCGGCCCAGCCGCGAGATCGATCGGCCGCGCGGCACACCGCACCGTCAACTCGTGCCGGTCGCGCGCCGCATCAATCGCGCCGATCCCCGTCAAGTGGCGGAGAACGCGGTGCCGCGCCTGCGCGGTGCGCATGGAACGCTGCACGCGCACGTCGCGGTGGCCGAATTGCCGGACGGCGCCGGCGAG
This sequence comes from Allomyces macrogynus ATCC 38327, assembly GCA_000151295.1. Classification (NCBI taxonomy): domain Eukaryota; kingdom Fungi; phylum Blastocladiomycota; class Blastocladiomycetes; order Blastocladiales; family Blastocladiaceae; genus Allomyces; species Allomyces macrogynus. Next base: position 411,102 of record GG745338.1, on the reverse strand, counting down.
CGCGGCTTCGCGGTCGGCGAGCACGGTTTGGAAGTGCGTGACGGTCGCAGTGGCGGCAGTGTGTTGCGCGGTGAGCGACTCGTGCGCGGCCATCAGCGCGTCGAGGTCGGCTTGCTGCGACTGCAGGTGCGCGGTCGCGCGACCCACTTCGGCCTTCAGGTACTCGGCCGCGTGCCGGAGCTCGTCGCTCTTGTGCGGCTGCGGGCGCGGTTGGCGGGCCTGGATCGGGGTGGGGAGGGGGGTGAGTGGGCGGTGGGGACGGTGGGGAAGGTCGAAGTACGACGGACCAGGCGCGTCGATTCTTCCACGAGCGCATCGATTTCGGCGAGCATTTGCTCAATGGATCGCTCCTCTGTATTGGGAGAACGTGAATTGGTGAGGAGAACTCGTCGAGCGACCGTCTAATCTCAAAAACGAAAACCGATTGCGCGACATACTGTGCGCAATGTCGGTGGCCAGTTCGATCAAGATGGCCTTGACTTCGTCGGCCTCAGCCTTGGCCTGCGTGATGATGCCCTGCAGCTCCGTAACCGCGTTCCCTGGAAAGTCAACGAAGTGGAAATGTCGTGAGTGGTCAGCATCGGGCGCCACGCATCGCGAAGCGCTGGCTGGCAGAGTCGAACATACCCAATTCGTTGGCATCGTCGTTCGAGAAGAACACGGGACCATCGGCGGGCAAAAGTCGCCCAAGGACCTCGAGCTTGGTGAACCGCTCGACAATGGTAAAGTGCGCGTTTTCGTGGACAGTCTGGCGGCGGGGCGAAATAGGTGAGTATCGGCACAACCTCGCTTGGCCAGCGTTACCATGGCATCCCGAACGGTACCTGCAGCTGCTCGAGATCGCCCGCAATCGACTCGGGCGTCTGCACAAAGTGATTGAGCGGATGCTGCAGAAACTCGTCGCTCGACAGCGTCTCGAGTCGCGGTGCGGCCGCCGCGTTCTGCTGCTGGAAGACTTGCGCGAGCGCACACAGTTGAATTGGACCCGCAGGGTCGGAGCGCATCGCGGCAAAGAGCTCGCGCGATGGGAGCGCCTGCCTGCGGAAATTGAGTGGTCGTGCGTGAGTTTAGTGGGCGGGGTCAAGCAGCGGCACAATTGGATCCTAAAGGCCTACTCTTGAACTTGGACGACCAACTGCGCGAGCGCATCGTCGTTGGGAGCTGGAGCGTTGCCCGGTGTCGGTGACGCCGACGGTGCTTGCGTTGGTGATGATGCTTGCGGTGCGGCGGCGGGGGCCGCGGGTGGGGGCGTAGCGCTGAGATCCATGGCGAAAGCGACGAGCGTTGCAGGATGCGGCAAGTTGTTGGAGATTGTCCGAGGCGATTTCACTTGGAATTCCTTCGTCGACAAGAGGGGTTGAGGATGATAAACAGCGACAGCGGCAAGATGGTTGGTGGTCTTCTCGACAGTGAATGTGACGTGGACGCGGTGAGTGGCGATCTTGCGGCCAAATCGCGCCGAGCCCGGGCGGCCGGCCAGCTCGGCCAACCGCCATCAGTTTCAACCGCGCTCAGTTCCACCCACCGTGCGACAACGCGCGACCGCCGGCATCTCGCCCGCGCCCAACGTCGCGGCCGACGTTGCAACCCCGACCAGCGCCAGCGCACGCCAGAGAGCGCGTTTGGCTGGTCAGACCGGCCCTTCACCAGCACCCGTCGGCCTGCCGGCCAGAGTCACCTCGACAGCACCTCAAGGACCAATCTGCCGCGGCTGCCTCCGCTCTCCCCACGAGCACGCGCCCCTGAGCGGTCGCTTTGCCTGCGTGGACCCGCCCCCCGCCCCCCCCCCCCCCAAAGCCCACCGATCTCTGCCAGTGTGAGCTCGACCATGACCGTCATGACGCGCCCAGCTACGACCACGGTCGCCGGCACGCGGACCAGGCCGATTCAACGCGTCCTGGTCGCCAATCGCGGCGGTACCGACCTTCCCCACTCACTGCGTCGGGTGTCATGCCATGGGATCTGATCCATATCCGCGCACCGAGCAGAAATCGCGTCGCGCGTCTTCCGCACATGTCGCGCCCTCGGCAAGGACACGGTTGCCGTGTATTCCGACGCGTAAGCTCAATTGTCCGACCTGATATGCGCGTTACCTGGTCCCTGACCTGTCGCGCCCCATGTCTGATAGGGACCGCACCATGCCTTATGTCCGCGATGCACTGCAAGCTGTCGCCCTCGGTCCGGCGCCAGCGACTGAGTCCTATCTCAACATGTCCAAGGTGATTGATGCGGCCAAAAAGGCTGGTGCCGACGCGATTCATCCCGGTTCGTCCTTGTTCACGCATGTCGCCAAGTCTGGATGTGCAGCCAGAAGCTGACGCTTTCCTGGCCGTTTTGCAGGCTACGGATTCCTGTCGGAAAACCAAGCGTTTGCGCAAGCCGTCCTGGATGCTGGCTTGACCTGGATTGGGCCCAACCCGGCGTCGATTGCAGCCATTGGCGACAAGCGACGCGCCAAAGAGCTCTTGTCCCAGCACCCGCAGATTGCGCTGGTTCCAGGGTATCATGGCGCGAATCAGGACGTGGCGTTTCTGGTCGCCAAAGCGCGAGAAATTGGTGCGTTGTCCTTTTGTTACTTCCCGTAGCCCGGCTTCGTGCACCCTCTCTGACAGCAGTTGTGTTTGATGGTTCAGGATTCCCGCTGCTGCTCAAGGCCTCGGCGGGCGGAGGTGGCAAGGGCATGCGCGTGGTTCGCGACGAGTCAACGTAGGCGCGAGCTCTTCCTATGCTCTTTGCCTTGAACAGCAACACTCACGGGGAACCTCTTGCCTCGTCGTTAGTTTGCTCAAGGACATTGAAATGGCCAAGGGCGAGGGTCTGCGCTCGTTTGGCAGCGACGAGCTGCTCATGGAGCGCTATTTCGAGCACATCAAGCACATTGAGGTGCAGATCATGGGGTGCGCACGCTCCCAAGTTTTCCCGAGACACCTGACCGCGTCTCATCTCGCTCTCGCGGACTTCCCTACCCCAGTGACCAGCACGGCAACGTGGTCTCGCTCGGCACCCGCGACTGCTCCCTGCAGCGGCGGCACCAAAAAGTGATTGAAGAAGCCCCAGCTCCCGCGCAGTACCGCACTGCCGCACCCGGCCGGCATGCCGCGACCGCGCACCTGCCGCCTTTGACAATGGAGGATGCCGCCGTGCAGATCGGGCGGTTCATTCAGTACGTGGGGGCGGGTACCGTCGAGTTCCTCCTCGACGTGGCCACGGGATGCTGGTACTTTCTCGAAGTCAACACGCGGCTGCAAGTCGAGCACTGCGTGACCGAGCAAGTCACGGGGCTCGATTTGGTCGCGCTGCAGCTGTGGGTCGCCGAGGGCCAGGCCCTGCCAATGCTTCTCCCGCCGACTCCAGCGGTCGCGCCGCCGCCGCTGCACGCGATCGAGTGCCGGCTGTACGCCGAGGACCCGGACAACGAGTTTGCCCCGTCGACGGGCACGATTCTGCAGTGGTCTGCGCCCACCTCGACCACCACGTTCGCGGCGCCCGCGGGCACGCACGTGCCAGCGATCCGCGTCGAGTCGGCGCTCGCGACGGGCAGCTCCGTGACCGTCTTCTACGACGCCATGGTGTGCAAGCTCATCACCACAGCCCCCTCGCGCGCCGCCGCGGTCGCGGCGATGCGCCGCGTCTTGCTTGACACGGTGTGTCTCGGCGTGCGCACGAACCGCGCGTTTCTCGTGCGCCTGCTGAGCGAACCGGCGTTTGTCGACGAGACGCACTCGACGCGAACGATTGCCGAGATCCTCGCGCGCGATCCCATGACCTGTAAAACCGGCGACGACGTGGCGGTTGTGGTCAGTGCCGTGGCCGCGACCTGCTGGCACGCGCTCGCGATGCAGCGCGCGCGGACCGCGTGGCGGTGCGTGCCGTCCAACTGGTCGAACATGCCGTCCCACGCGCCGCCGAAGGCCGCGTGGATCGATTTGCGCAGTAAGACACGCGTCGAGGTCACGTACCGCCGGCGCGACGATGCGGCACACGCGTGGGAGATGGTGGTCGTGGTTGGCGAGGAGCCGGCGCGGGAACCGGTCACAGTGGACGTGCATCACGTCGACTGGCCTCACGCGCTGGCCGTGGCGATTGATGGCGTGCAGCAGACGGTGCACTTGGCACGCGCGGTTGAGGCGCCGCGGTTGCCACGACGGGGGAACGACGAAATGGTGCTGCACGTGCAGCCGGGCGCGATGTGGGAGACGGTGCCGCTGCAAAAGGTGTCCAGGCTCTGGTCCAAGGCGCAATCGGCCGAGGAGAGTGGTGCGTTCGCGGTATCGATCGTGGTGGGTGGGAACGCATGCTGACGCTCGTCTTGGTCTCGAACAGACACCGATTACAAGTCGCTCATGCCCTGCCGTGTGTTGAAGATGCACGTCGGGCATGGCCAGTTGGTACGTTTCGTTGATGGTACTCATTGATCTGATCAAGCGTTGCGGCCATGACTGACGAGAATCGACGCCGTAACCAGGTTCAGAAGGGCGACCTGCTCCTCGTCATTGAGAGTATGAAAATGGAAATGCGAATCGTCGCAAAGCAGGCCGGGCACGTCACGGTGCACGTCAAGGAAGGCGCCCTCACGGAAGCGGGCGTGCTTCTGGCCCAGATTAAACCGGTGCCAACCGAATGAGACCGAGTTCGGCACGCTGGACGAGGGGTGGACGATGACACGTTCGTGTCATCCATTTTCTTTTCAATGTTGACGATACCAGGTGCATGGTATCCAGTTTTGCAAAAGCTTTCCAATGCTTCAGTCCAACCAACAAAGTCACACGCCCTGCCCGCGCACCTGTTGGATCCGGTCTTTCAGCTCCGCCAGTCGGCGCATCTTCTTGTCCACAATAATCTCGAGCGCGGCCACGTACCCGTCGAACGTGACGACACCATCCATACAGTCTTCAATCATTTTTTCCTCCTCCTTGGCCAAATCCAGGATCGTGTGCAGACTGCTCACGTGCAAGTCAAGCAGGGCCGTGGCGCCGTCGTCGTCGAGTGCTGGCCTAGCACCCTCGTGCAGCTGAGGCGCGATCGGCGGTGTTGCGAGATCCGGGCTGCTGCCTTCGGCAGAGTCGGACGACGGCGACGCGGGCAGATTCGCTGCGACCTGAGAACTGCGCCGCGCGGCGTGAGGAGAGCAGTCCTCGCCGTCCGACGCGGGCGTGCTGATCGACTCGTCGTCGTGCTCAAATGATTCGTCGTCGTACTCTGCTTCGTCCCCGACAGCCGCAGGGTCGGGTTCGCGGCCAAACCCGAAGCTCGTCTCGACGGGCGACGGCGTGAGCGCCGACAGCTGTGCGAGCAAGTCTTCGGCAGTCGCCGGCAACGGCATCCCTCCGCTCGCGCCCCCATTCCCGCCGCCGGTCGCGTGCGAGTACTCTTTGATGCGGTTCGCATAATGCAGGCAGCTCATGGTCTGCTCGACGGTCAAGTTTGTCGGCGCGACATTGAGCACCATGATGCAGGTCCCCGCGCGGAAACAGTCGCGCAAGACACACGTGAGCTTGTTGGACCGAAACGGCACGTAATTGCTGTTCACGTGCAGCGCGCGGATGCACTCCTTGAGCGCGAGCAGGCTCTTGTTGATGGCTGCGCCCTCGCGCCGGACCGCAGCCGACGCCGAGGGGTTGTCGACACCGCGCTCGCTGCCGGCCAGGTCAATCAGCGTCAGGAGCGACGTGGCGCTCGTGTTGGGCACGCGCATCTCGAGCCGGAAGATGGCGTGCGACCGGCTCGATGTCGAGTTGGAGTCGGTCGCTTGCGTTGTGCGTGTCGCGGTGCCGACGGCCATGATTTGCAGACAGTGCTGCACGGACGCGGCGTGCGATTCGCGCAGGCCTTGGAAGAGGAAGCTGCCGTTTTGCTCGAGCAGGTTGATCGGTTGCCTGTTGTTGAGGAGATCGACGACTGTGCCGAGAGGTCCCTCAAGATCAGTTTTCAGTCGCTTCTGAGCGAACAGCCCGACGAGCAAGCAAGTACCTTTGCCACTGTAGATTTCCAGAAACGAGACGAACACGTCGGCGCCCATTTCGGCTGCGACGCCAAAGACTTGCGAGCACGCGTAGTGGTAGAGGCCAATATCGGCCGCAGTCGTCGCGGATCCACGGCCCCCTTCTGGCCCAAACACCGTGTCTACGAATGCGAAAGAATGGGTAAAATCGATCGACTCAAAGCAAGGTAAGCCCATACGAACGCGTCTTGCCGCTGCCCGTAGCACCGTAGCAAAACAACGACACGTTTTTACCCTCCTTGAGCTTGGGGATAGCTGGCTGCAGCGTCGTCTGGAAGATCAGGTCATTGCCCGCGTACTCGTCAAAGACCTGGATCGAGTCGAGGTGATCAATCGTGGAAATTCCGACCAGGGGCGAGAATCACGAACGCGCCTTGTCGAAATGGAACGGATGGGTCACAATCGACCGGGACCGATCCAAGCTCAGCTTGGGCTCGTGCAGAAACGCACAGGCGTGCGGGTGCACGGCGGTCGTCGTCGTGATAATGTCGAACCCCCTCTTTCCGGCCTCTGGTGAACAGATCCAGTGAGGGCAGGCCAACCCACCGGCACGACGCGACTTGTCCACCCACCCTTGTTCGAAATCGGCCGTTTGCGCACGCACACTTGAATCGGCGCGTCCCACTCGGCGAGCGCCTGCGCGGTGCGGCGTCCCTTCCAGCTCTCAACCCATTGCATCCACGCGTGCCGAAACTGGTGAATCTTGGCCTCGTACTCTTCCACCATCATGTCAGTCTCGTCCTTGCCCGCGCGCGCCTCGCGGATCAGCTCGGCCTGCTTGCGCCGCAGCTCGCGCGCGGCCTTGATGCGCTCAATCTCCTTGAGCGGCGAATTGGTATCGAGAGTGGGTGCCGTGGTCGTGGCCGCAGGCGCACGCGCGTGCGGTGCCGTTCGGCTCGCCGTGGCTGCGGCGGACCCGGGGCGGCTTGGTGGACCCGAGTGCGCCCATGTCTTGCGCGTCGAGTTGGATGACAAGCGCCTGCTGGCGCTAGTCTCGGTCGCAGGAGCGGATTCTGCGGCTGCGGCCGAGGCACGTTCGTCTTGTTGCGCGCGGAGTCGGTCTTGGCGCGCCCGCGACGACCGCAACAGGGCGGCGGGCACGGCGAACTCTGACATGGCGCGGATTGCAGCGAGTTGGGAACAGGCGCGGATTGGAAATTTGGTGGAGATTCGTTGTCGATGCCAAGTTTGCACGCTGGCACGCGAATGATCGCAAACGAGACGATCAAGAGGAGCATCGCCAAGGCGCACGTGCAACCTCACCCAAGACGACCAAGTCCAATTCCAACCAGCGAAAGAGCTCAGACTTGAAATCCCGACGTTCAAGAACGCATCAGATCGCCCAGAGGGGACCTGCCCTGGACATGAGGGCGAGACTCGCTCGCCCTGGTCTCAATCGCGCCAGAAATTGGTTCATTGATATGGATCCTGTAACTTGGAGTCGTGGCCATTTGTCCAGAACATGGAGCAGTGTCAGAGGGCGGCACTGCCAGCTCCTCATGTTGACCACTCCGCTTCTCGCACCGGCCGCGATGCAAGATTACTGTGGGTGGATCACGACATGCTGACGCTGAAACTTAGGACAGGAAGACCTGGCCACCGTCGCGATCATTTCGGCTGTACCAGACTGAGACAAACTCGCCCTCAAACAAACTGATACACGGGGAATATTACAGCCAAAACAGACTGTGCGCGGTCTGTGCCACGTTCTCCACCCTTCATTCGCAGACGAGAGTGAAGTCGAAAGCGCCACGGGCGCTCAGTCGCGACAGCCCCCATGTCTGAGTGCACAACAATCACCACAGAGAGCAGCGGATCAGTGTGGCCGGTCCCGCATCGCGGAGGTATGAGACCGCGCGTCCATTGCCGTCTTGTGCCAATTGCCGTCATGTGCTCAGGCGGCGTGCCTGACAATTATCAAGCCAAATTGACTCGGACATGAGCGAATTGATCAGGGCGGGACCCTGTTGAGCGAGCGCGGGCGTGATGCGTGTCGACGTTTTGTCTTGGGCCACAACCAGGTCGTCAAATTTTGGCCGAGCACGAGCAGGAATTACGTGGAGGCGACACCCGGTTATCAGAACGTGGCGAGGACGGTCGGGCGCAAGGTGTGAACCAACAAGGCCGCCGTGATCACGAGCTGATGTCGAGCAACGATGCAAATGCGGTCGGCAAGACTTGGGCCGGAGTCGGTGCGGGCCGACCGCATCGTTGCTGTCCACCACTTCGGCCTCGGCCTCGTCATCAGTGGCGGGTGGGCGTGTCGTGTCGTCGTCTTGGGACGCGACTTCGCCGCGTCCACGTGCGTCGCGTTGGACTTGGAGGCAATTACGACGGGGTGTATTGGTCGTTATCGTATTTTAGCTCTTGTCACGTTTGGTGCCATGGGGTGCCGGGCCGTATCCGTTGATGAGCTCAACGATGGGCACGACCTCGGGGATGGCGGCAGCAACCAGAAGCGACTAGGGCGCAACAACGATGGCGAGGCCAGCCGAGGGCTCGAACCGAGCGAGTCCAGTACCCGGAAACATTCATACAGGAAAAGCGAGAGATGATATTATTGGGATAGGAGGCATGCAGAACGCATCGTCAGGTTGCTCAACCGCAAGCCCGAAAGAAGCGGAACGCAAGTAAAATGGGGGAAAATCAAAAGAGCAGACAGCAGGAGTCATAGCTCAAACAGCAGGAGTGTACACGTCCATCCCATCCTCGGCTTTGCAGTCGGCCATGGCAATGTCCTCATCTTCGGGATCGCTGCCGGCGACGTCACACGCGAGCGCAAGTGCGGCACCGTGCTCGATCCTGCAGCCCGTGTCAGCATGGTCGTCTGTGCTCCATGCTCGGCCATCGTAATATCCTCGTTCTCAGTGTCGCTACCATTTTGGCCAAGCGGCATCATGGCCGTCGACGTTGCCCCACCAGCTTCTTTTCGCGGCTTGCCGACCTTGCCGAGCAGCTGATTGACCTTGTGCATGCCCTTGGCACCCACCTCGCACACGTGCTCGACTCGAGGCGCCAAGTCGAATCGGGGGAGCTTGCACCGTGGCTCGCCACCCGCTTCACGCCAAGATCCTTGCGCTTCCGTGACGGCGGCGGTTCCGCCGATCACACAGCTCCGTTCGAGGACGTCCGACTGGACATGGATGGGCGGCGGTTCGGCAGCTGTCCCAAGTGCGAGGGGCCGGGTGCCGAGATCGCACTCATCGGCTGAGCGTCGTGCGGCGAGCGGGTGCCCAATGTCGCGGCTGTTGGCCCCATGGGGTGCAGCCGCATCTTGCTCTTGCCCATGCGCGACGCGGGCGGCGCGATCACGATCGTCGGCTCGTTAGTCTGGTGCAAGTGCTCGGCTATGGCCTCGGGCGACACGTGCGGATGGCTCGTGGCCATCAGCAGGTCGTCATGCAAGTGCAGCAAATGCGTTGCGGCCATCGCGGCCTCGTCAACCTGCATCGGCGCCGCGGTCTAGTCGCTGTCCTTGCGTTTGCTATCCAGCGCGCCCTTGAGCTTGTTCTTGACCACAGCCACGGCCTTGCAACACGTCTTACGCACCTTCGTCAACGCCTCATCCAGTACTTGGTGCCCCATGCTGGTCGTTTTGCACCATGATCGTGCCGTTGCACACCGAGCAGCAAACGAGCGCCTCTCGTCGGCCAGCACCACGTCGGCGCCCGTGCCGCTTTATGTACCGCGTCCAGTACCGCAGCGGCATAGCCCCAAAGTTGAGGCTACACGTCGAGCCCGAGTTGCCGAGTACGACGAGTGTCCGCGCCGGCCGCCATTCGCCACGGTGCTGCCGCGCACGCAGCTCCGGCCCGAGTCCAAGCAACTTGTTGAGCAAGTACGAGTTGTAACCGCGAAGGCGTGCGGCGGCGGCAAAAACGACCACGCGGCCACCCCCTTGTTCATATACTCTTCGAGAGCATCGTCGAGCACCGCCGACTTGTCGCGCACTTGCGCGAGCATGGCGGCCTTCGACATGGAGCGCTGGTGCGTCAGCTTGTTGTACTCGACGAGTTCTGGTCGGCCGCCGTGAACTTGCGCATAAACCGAGAGTACTGCGGCCACATCGAGTGGTGCCGATACTGCGCGCCCGAGACTTGCCAAAAGTGCCGCGTAGGCAGCAGATCGTGGTACTGCTCGAGCAGCGCGTTCAGGTCGTTGGCGAGAGCGTGCCGTCAATGATCGCCTTGAGGTCGTCCTTGGCCAAACCAATGCACGACAGGAAAATACGATGGCCGGGGTCGATAAAGCTGAAGCGGTCATAGTCGTCGACGACCTTGTCGTGCGCGCAATACGGCTTGAATTCGTCAACTCCTTGGTTTTTTCCCATGACGCTGCGAGCGTTGGATTCGAGCTATGCGTGTTGACGGTCTTGCGGCGCTTCTGCTTACTGATTCTTGGGCTGTTGCTGCTGCTGCGCCGCGGTCGAGCTCGCGCCTTCGTTACGCTCGCCGCCGCGGTCGCGCGAAACGTTCAAGAGCTCGCCGCCGGGACCGCGCGAATCGCTCACGGGCTCGCCGCCGTGGCCGCGCTTGTCGTCGATGTGCTTGTCCCCACCGCTGGACTGGCCGCGCGCATTCTAACCGATCGAAAAATAAGTCAGTTGCACGTGCCAAGGAACACACGACAAAAGAGCGTGGTGAAAACGCGCCAATGAAGCATACTGCCGCAGCAGCATGATCGAGTGCCCGTTGGTCGCGCTCGACTTGTGCCACTTATCGCCTCGAGACTGCGGTTTGAGGAGCGCTTTCGCGCCGCGCTTGTAGACCTCATAGGCCAGTTCCCGAGTCAAAGTCGTCGACCATGGCCTGGATCTTGGCGTCGGCGCCGTCGCCCAACTCCTCGTTCTTGATGACCATGGCTTTACGGTGCTCCAACAAGTGCATCGCCCGGAACGTTTCCTTGACGACCGAGTTGCAGAGCGTGACGGTGCGACGAATCGCCTTGAAGCCTTGAATTGCGGAATGATGGTGGGCGAATGCGTAAAGCAATACTTGATGTGCTCGCGCACAAAAGCTGCCGTCTGCTGCGGCATATCGGGTAGCGTGCCGACCGACTCGAGAATCGCGTAGTCGCGCTGCGTCGGGTCCAGTTCGGCAACGACCTTGTCCAGCTGAATGAGCCGCAAAATCGGGCTCTCGAAGCGCTGCCGCGGTTCGTCGCGCACGGCCTTGAGCCGGCCGAGAATCTCGTTGACCTCGGCCTTGACGTCAGCGGCATACTCTTGGCGGGACCGGCGCGGAAATGGCGCGGAGACGAGCGGGGATTGCGACTCGGTTCGGCGTCCTGGCAACGGGCCCACCCGCTTGTCCTGCCACACACATCATCGGGCTCGTGACGCGAGTCAACAGCCAGGACACGGCCGCATCTTGCTCCTCCTGCCGGCAAGCAATCAAAAACAGTTGACCGACCCCTGGGTTTGCTCCTCCTCTCCCACTTCACGGCCGAGCAGCAACCTCCTTCATAGTTCAGTCATGTCGTCGTACACGGAAGCGTTTAACGGTGGCGTGGGCATCGGTACGCACCAGGACTCACTCTGTTCGCTCGCTTGCGGTCGTCCAAACGGCCCAGAGACGCCGTGCCGGCACCGGCAACGCACTGCCGTAGCCGCCGCCGTCGCTGCTCCCGGCATTGGCCCGCTCTCTCTCGCGACCCGACGTTCCCCATCGCCCACCGCCGCTGACGCCGCCTTTCCGCCCATGAAAAAACAGATCTCGGCACGACCTACTCGTGCGTCGCCTACATGACGCCCGACGGCCGCGTCGAGGTCATCCCCAACGAGCAGGGTAACCGCACGACGCCCTCGTACGTCGCCTTCACGTCGACGGAGCGCCTTATTGGCGATGCCGCTAAGAACCAGGCGGCCATGAACCCGAAGAACACGGTCTTTGACGCCAAGCGTCTGATTGGCCGTCGTTTTGACGAGCCCTCGGTCAAGAAGGACATGGCGCTGTGGCCCTTCACCGTCGTCGACCAGGGCGGCGCTCCCTTCATCCAGGTCGAGTACATGGGTGAGGAGAAGACCTTCTCTCCGCAGGAGATCTCGGCCATGGTGCTCGTCAAGATGCGCGAGATTGCCGAGATGAAGATTGGCCAGTCGGTCGCCAAGGCTGTTGTCACCGTCCCCGCCTACTTCAACGACTCGCAGCGTCAGGCGACCAAGGACGCCGGTTCGATTGCCGGTCTCGAGGTGCTGCGCATCATCAACGAGCCGACGGCCGCCGCCATTGCCTACGGTCTCGACAAGAAGAACAAGGAGGCCGCCGGCGAGAAGACGGTCCTGATTTTCGATCTCGGCGGTGGTACCTTCGATGTGTCGCTGCTCACGATCGCCGACGGTGTCTTCACGGTCAAGGCCACGGCCGGTGACACGCATCTCGGTGGTGAGGACTTCGACAACACGCTCGTGAACCACTTCGCGACCGAGTTCCAGCGCAAGCACAAGAAGGACCTGACGGGCGACAAGCGCGCGCTGCGTCGTCTTCGCACGGCCTGCGAGCGCGCCAAGCGCTCGCTCTCGACGCTGGCCAAGGCCACTGTCGAGATCGACTCGCTCTTCGAGGGTGTCGACTTCTACTCGACCATCACGCGCGCCAAGTTCGAGGACATCAACGCCGCGGCCTTCGGCTCGACGCTCGAGCCCGTCAAGCAGGTGCTCAAGGACGCCAAGGTCGACAAGAAGTCGGTCGACGACATTGTCCTCGTTGGTGGGTCGACGCGTATCCCCAAGATCCAGTCCCTGCTCGTCGACTTCTTTGACGGCAAGGAGCTCAACAAGTCGATCAACCCGGACGAGGCCGTTGCCTACGGTGCCGCCGTCCAGGCCGCGGTCCTCACGGGCACTGCCTCGGCCCAGACCGCCGACTTGCTGCTGCTCGATGTCGTGCCGCTGTCGCTCGGTGTGGAGATGGAGGGCGGTATCATGGGTGTCGTTGTCCCGCGCAACACGCCGATCCCGACCATCAAGAAGCGCGTCTTCACGACGACGCACGATGGCCAGACGACGGTCGAGTTCCCGATCTACGAGGGCGAGCGCACCATGACGCGCGACAACAACCTGCTCGGTGAGTTCACGCTCTCGGGTCTCCCGCCGGCGCCGCGCGGCGTGCCCGAGCTCGAGACCGTCTTTGAGCTCGACGCCAACGGCCTGCTCAAGGTCACGGCCACGGAGCGCACGTCGGGTCTCTCGGCCAACGTGACCATCTCGAACAAGGCCGGCCGTCTCTCGGGTGACGAGATCACCAAGCTCATTGCCGAGGCCGAGAAGTTCAAGAAGTCGGACGCCGAGCACACCGCTCGCATCGAGGCCAAGCAGCAGCTCGAGGAGTACATGTACCAGGTCGAGAACACGCTCAACGACGCCAACGTGGCCACCAAGCTTAAGTCGGCCGACCTCATCATTGAGGAGCTCGCCGAGGCCATGGAGTGGCTCGAGGTCGACGGCAAGGAGGCCGCCAAGGAGGACTTTGTCGCGCGCAAGAAGAAGATTGAGCGCACCGTCACCAAGGTCTTCGCGTCCATGTACGCGCAGGAGGCCAAGAAGGGTGGCCGCGGCGGTCGTCGCAAGTAAAGCGCTCGCTTCGTCGAGTTGGTGTCGGGCAGCGGCGCTCGCTGCACTGCTCCCGCGCCATTGGTGTGTGGGCCGTGCTGGGTTCGTGCGTGATGGGTTGTGCTAGTCGGTAGTGTCAAGCGCTTCGAGGAGTGGATTTGCTTCTCTCTGCGGAAATCAAATTGTAGATTTTGTTGCTCCATTTTCATGCTTGGTTTGGCCTCAACTTCAGCAAGATTGCGTCCGCTTCTGCTCAACTCCAGATCCGCAGGATTCGGGATTCCGCGGTGAGATTGGAGAGGCCGAATCTCGCAATCCTGTATCGCAACGTGTGCCTCTCCTCCACCGGCAGATCCTCTCCATGACCAATCTTGGTCAACACGACTTTCCATGCACCAGCAACATGCAGCACCCGGAAAGATGACGTGCAATGCCCAGCAATAACCGAGAACGAGCCCGGCTTCAAGGGGCGCGATGCGATTTGGGCTCGACACGAACGGCATGGACTGGACCCATCGACGGCATCCGATGCCGCGAAAGGCGGGGGCGCACGTATGAAGCGTGCTGCTCGCGCGCTCGCAGTATGCGCCGAACAACTGCTCGCTATCCTGGGTGGGTTGAGGGCGAGGGCGTGACGGGGACGTGATGGGGCACGTTCGCTTCCCCGTCCGATGCCGTACGCCCGCGGCCCGCTCCCGCTCAGCTGTTTTTTCACGCGGTATTGCGGTCGCAAGTCGCAGCACCCATCGCTCCGTCAGCTCGGGCATGCACGGGCTCTTCCGCGCTGGCCGCGCTTGGAACTGGATCAACGGCCTGTTTCTTGTACTCTGCTCGGCCCGGTCGCTTCCCCGCCGGTCGACTCGCTCGTTTGGCGAGAGGGTCCCCCGCCCGACGCATTGCGGCAAGTTCCGGTGTGTGACGGCGGCTCGTTCGCAGGGTATAGGGGTTCGGTCGGCTGATCAATGTTCTGATGCACAGATTGCTTTTGACGGTCACGTTTCGGTCGCGTCGCGCGCATCCTTCTTGGCTTAGGTGTCTCGAGTGTCTCGCTCCAGCTCGTTCCGCCACGCCGTGCTCGTCGCGTCGACGTCGACCATGGCTTAGCTCGCTTACGCGTCGCTCGTCCATGAGCCGGCGAATGGGCTCAGTATCGACCTGTCCGACTAACTTTTGGGCGACACGGAGGTGGCCGAGGCGCTCACTCGCTGGATTCTCGACACACACCGTACCGCGACGCCATTGAAATGATTGGCCAAGAGACGGGTTGCCACATCTTGCTGCCGCTCGCGGGTCAACACATCGGCATTATCGGCGGCAGCGGGCCTGCGGAGTCCGCCGCGACCAAGCTCCACGACGATGTCTTTTTCGGCGGGCGCGTCCGGTTCATCGACGGTGGTGTTGTGGGCGTTCCATATGCCTTCCTCTCGTCGCCCGGACTGTCCGACACGATTTCGGACTTGCAGGACGCGTACCTGGGCGCGCACGGCCGTGTGGCCGCCGGCGCGTGACCGACGCGACGCGCGCCTCGTCGGTGCGGTGCGGTCGGTCGGTCGGTCGCGCACGACGCGCGGCTCGTGGCTTGTTTTGAAATGCATGCAATTCCCATCTATTTGCTCCTTGCAAAATCGATCTGCGACACGCGCAATGGGCTGCTCCGAGTGCCGAGCATGGACAGAACCGCTCCACCCCAACGCTGATCGTCGCGGGTCCGCAGGACAGGCTCGGCTCGGGATTCACGATCAGACCACGATCATGGCCATGGCAACGCGTGTGCGTGGGATCACGTGTCGAGCAAAGACCACGTCGCTGGTGCCGGCGACGGCGCACCGCGTGTGCCAAACCGCTTCCCCTCCACGTTTACGCGCGTTCGACTAACGACGCTGAGCGCGCGATCCGCCGCCGCTGCTGCTGCTGCAACCCGCTGCAATAAGTGCCAGTGCCCCTGCCTGTGCCTGTGCCAGCTCGTCTTCAAGTTCGAGCAGAACCAGCCGAAACAACGGCCGAAAATTCCTTTTTGGGCGACCCGCACGCGATTGCGCTCGCGCCCTTGACCTCGAGTCCCGCTTGCGACAAGCCGAGCCGCTGCTGCTCGCCGCCTGTGCTCTCCGCCGTTTCCCGGCCATATCCGTCCCGTTCCCGACCCGACAATCCGTTTGATTCCGCTGTTCTTTGCCCACGATGCAAAAGTCGCAACATATCGTTGCCTGTACGGCTCGTCTACCCACCGGCCCGTTTCCTTGCCGGTTCCTGCCGCTAATTCTGAAAGCCGACCTTCGCAGACCGCTCCGGCGCCGATATCGCGGCCTGCGACCCGTTCAACCCGGAGGCTGCGCTCGCTACGCCATTTGCCCGCACCGGCGCGTTCCGCCACTTTGAGTACTCGCGCGACGGCTCGTCGCTCGCCTATGTCGGCCCCGAAGGGTGCGTACTTGGCCGCTATTCCATCACCGTCTCGTTTTCCGGCCCTGGACCTGACCGAACGCTCTTATTTTGATCCGGATAGGTTGACCGTCGTCAACGTCGCGACCGGCGAGGACGTCTACACATTTGCACGAAAGGGCATCATCGAGGTGTCCGTGTCGCCCAATGGCTTGTATGTGTGCACGTGGGAGCGCCAAGGTGCGCACTGTCATTTTTTGCTTCACTTGATCGATCTTCGACGGTGTTCAGGACGCTCATTCTCTCGCTTGATCTCCGTCGTAGCCCGCCCGGACCCGGAAACCAAGAGGCCGCACTTGAACCTGCTCATCCACTCCCTGACGACGAAGGCCGTGATTGCAGAGCACGCGCACAAGGCGCAGGCGTCCTGGGCGCCGCAATGGACTGACGACGAGACCATGTACGCGCGGCTCACGTCGAATGCCGAGGTCACCATCTACTCGACGGCGCAGCGCGGATCCACGTTCAAGCTGCGCGCGACCAACATTGCCGCCTACTCGCTCTCGCCCGGCCGTAACCCGCACATTGCCATTTTCATCCCGGAGGCCAAGAACGGCAACCCGGCGATCGTCAAGATATTCAGTCTCGGCAATTTCAACGTGCCCATTTCCAACAAGACCTTCTTCAAGGCCGACAAGATCAAGTTTATTTGGAACAAGATTGGGACGGGCGTGCTGCTGCTCACGTCGACCGAGGTCGACGCGACGGGCCAGAGCTACTATGGCGAGAACAACCTCTACTACATGAGTACGGCCGGGAACTGGGATTGCCGCGTGACGCTCGGTACGATTCTTGGTTGTCTGACTCTTCCTTCCGCCTCCTCTCGAACCGATCCCCTAACAACATCTCTTCCCTCGTTATTTGTAGACAAGGAGGGTCCGATCCACGACGTGGCATGGGCGCCCAACTCCAAAGAGTTTGCCGTGACCTACGGGTTCATCCCATCCAAGACGGCGCTCTTTTCGTACCGCGCCGACCCGATCTTCGAATTCGGCACGGGCCCGCGCAACACCGTCTCCTTCAGCCCTAACGGCCGCATCCTTTGCATTGGCGGGTTCGGCAACTTGCCCGGCCAGCTCGACTTCTGGGACATGACCAAGCGCGCCAAGATCGCGTCGGTCTCCTGCCCAAACTCGACGCAGCTGTCGTGGTCGCCCGACGGCCGCTACTTGCTAACGTCGACGCTCTCGCCCCGCCTGCGCGTCGACAACGGCTGGAAACTCTGGCATTACCGCGGCGTCTGCGTCGCGTCGCACGCCGCCAAGGAATTGTTCCAGGTCATGTGGCGGCCCTGCGCGCAGCTCGCGCCGAACCCGGAGTCGTGGGCGAAGCGGGAATTGTCGCCCGCGCCGGCGGGGCTCGCCGAGGCAGTGAAGCCGAAACCCGCGGGGGCGTATCGCCCGCCGTCGGCACGGCTCGGGCCGCGCGCGGTCCCGGGCGCCTCGTTCACGCAGCCGCCGCCGCAGAAGCGCACGGTGCCCGGCGCGCCGCAGACGGGTGGTCTCGTCCCGCGGAACAGTAGCCCGCAGTCGCAGCAGTCCCAATCGCGCGGGAACTCGGCGAGTCCCGCTGGCGCGCAGCAGCAGAACGGCAGCCGCGGTCGCACGCAGGGTGAAAAGCCGGCGTCGCCGGCACCCGCGCCGGGTACGGACCCGCAGTCGATTGAAAAGCGGTCGCAGTACCTGATCAAGAAACTCAAGCAGATCATGGGGCTCAAGCAGAAGATGGCGAATGGCGAGACACTCGACCCGGCGCAGGTGCGCAAGCTCGAGAGCGAGGGCGAGGTGCGCATGCAGTTGGCCGAGATGGGCGTCACGCCGCCGCTGTAGCACCACCGGGCTGGTCGGCAAGGGGCCACGTCTCGTCGTGTCGACGACCGCCGACGGCGGGGGGCAGCGTGGCATGGGATTGCAGAATATATGGTGTCGAGGAGCGCGACGAAGCAAGCATTTTTTGGATGAGATGTGTGGGTCGAAATGAACAGCAAGTTCGCCACGTCACGATCACGTTATCGCGTCGTTCGCACGTTCAAACGCCCTCGCACCCCAAAAAATCATTGTGGCACATTGCAACTGCCGCCGTCGTTCCCATCGAGTTTTCCGATTTTGACCCACCCAGCTGCACGGCCAACTTGCCGCAATTGCACGAGACCAACCAAAACCCAGCAGCAATGGCCAGCCTGACCCGCCAAATGGCCACTTTCTTCGAGTCGTCGCGGTTCGCCGTGGTTGGCGCGTCGACTGACAAGAAGAAGTTTGGCAACCGCGTCTTGTGCTGGTACATTGATCACCAGAAGCCCGTCACGCCCGTGCACCCGGTGCGCATTTGATTGAACGAGCACGATGTCGATGCTGCAACTCATTTGCTGACCACCGCTGTGGCCACGACGACCGAACACTGCAGAAAGAGCGCGAAATCGAAGGCATCGCAGCCATCCCATCGCTTGCCGACCTGACTGGCGAGCCCACCGACGTGTCCGTGTCGGTGATCACGCCGCCGGCCGTGACCAAGGGCGTGCTCGAGCAGGGCGTCGCCAAGGGCATTACCAAGTTTTGGCTGCAGCCCGGCGCCGAGTTCCCCGGGTGGCAGGCGTTTGCCGACGAACACAAGGTGCTGGTCATTGCACAGGGCCCGTGCGTGCTGCGTGACGCCAAGTTGTAATGCGCGTGGGCTGGCGCAATCTCTCATTTCGCGGACTCAGGTCGTCGGGTCATGTTTGTCGCGGTCTGCACGACCTTGCCCACCTGGTGGGCAGCGCCGCGCGATTACGCGGTCTAGTGCAAGAGTACGAAATGAACTTATGTGCGCAATTTTTTTCAGTCAGCAAGCGCGCACCTGTCCTTGGTCAGGTCGGCTGTTCTCGCGGAAGGCGACAGCGCCGCCAAAATGCAATTTGCGCCCAAGGTCATGGGGCCGTGACAACTTTTGCCGAAAGGTTGCACGAAAGGCGTGTCGGGTTGCACGAAAGCCAACACCATTTCATTTTGCGTTGTCCAACAAGTGTTCTTGCTGGAGGCTTGCCGCATCACCCCGCCATCACAAACGTTGCAGCGCTACAACGTCGACGTCGCCAATATGTTCGGACTCGCTGCATTTGTATGCAGATGGGAGCAGGCTAACAGTGCGATTGGGGCCAAAGCCGGCACCATGGTTGAGCGGGGTTGGTGCCCGTTCGTGCCAACCGCGCTTCGCGCCGACCAACGACGCTCTTCCATCAGCAGACGCCAGCGGATGCCTTTTCAAATCCCAAAAATGAAATCCCTGGCGCGCGTCCAGGAATATTAATGTATGAAACGTTCGAGAATCGCCACCGGAAACGAAGCGGTGGCTCACCGAGCATGGAGCGCTGCCACGCACCACACCAATTGGGCCGGGTCAGTCGAGCCACCAAGAGCCACTCGCCCACTCGGCTTTTGAGACGACGCGCAACGACGCGCGACCCTCCAAGGTTGCTTGCAGGTCCCGCGTGCCACACCGTCGCCACCATTTTTTCCTTTCTTCCCCCTTGATCACCGCGCGGCGACGGACGGCTGTCGTGCCCTCGCTGGCGTCATCCAAGCACGTTGCGCGCGCGAGTCCCCGCACGTTCCATGGCAACTGCTCCACCGCGCGGCTCTCTCTCTCTTCTCTCCTCAGTCGCTCACGGCACGCCGCCAAACAAAACTCGCGCGATCACCCTCCGGACCTGCAAGAGGCGCCCAACCACGGCCGGTTCCATCAAGCTTGATCACCACTGATCACCCGGACCCGGCAACTGCGCTCATTGTTCGACCAACAATCCACGTTTCCGGCCGGACCCTTCGAGCGGCCGACCCCCGATCTTGCGCGGCTCCGCCTCGATAGCGCTGATCCAGCAAGACTCGGTCGACACAATCATCCGGTGCTCTACGAACGACGACCCGACTGCGATCCGCACCATGCCAAACCTCAACCGCAGCTGCAACCTGCGGCTGCCACGGCGGCAAGTGGCGGAGCCGTCGGCGTCGCGCTTGATCCAGACCTGGGCCGGTGGCCTGGCCATGGTCGTTATTGCGGTCGCTTTGCTCGCCGCGGCACCTGTCGCCGGCGCGACCGAGTTCAAGATTGCCGTGTCGCTGCCCTTGTCGTGTACGATTTATTCGCATATCGCCGCAACGGAGCAGGCGTACCGCATCCAGACGACGTTGTTGACCATGATCGCCCATCACCAGCGCCTGGCGACGGGTACTCGGCCACGGGCATCAAGGAGGCGCTCGAAATGGGGTTTGACGAGGTCAACCAATGGGCCGCGTCGAGCTTCAACGGCAACAAGTTTTCGATGCTCATGTGCGCTCCTTATTCGTGAATGACGACAATCTAACGGAGATTGAACGCCGGACTGATCGTCGCGGGCACCTTGGTTCTGAATTAGGTACGACTCGTACAATTCGACGTCGTCGAGTGTCAAGAACATGTTCCAAGCCGACAAGGACGGCGCGGTCGCCATGGTCGGCGATTACTTGTCATCGAGTACGTTCCGGGTGCCATGCAGCCGCAACTACGTTTTGTTGCCATTCTCGCGCGACCTGTCGCTCACCCGTTGGTCGTTTTTGCAGCGGTTATTCCGCAAGCTCTCGCCGGCAACAACTTCCAAATGTGGCAGTGCAGTGCGTCGGCTTCGTCGCCCACACTCAGCAACAAGAGCGACTTCAAATACTTTTTCAGGTCCGTCGCCCACCTCGCGTTGAACGCCGAAATGCGAGCGCAGAACAGTGGACTAACTAATTATCTTTGTTCTCTACCCTCATCCAGGACGATCCCAGTGCGTTTTCAATCGAGGATGTGAGCGGCTCATTTGATCGCGGCACTCACTCTTGCTTCACCACCAGGCCGACAAGACGCAGGGTGCCGCGCTCGCGATCTTCGTCAAGGGGATGGGATGGAAAAACGTGGCCATCATGGCGTCGTCTGACGACTACGGCGAGGGTACGGAACCCGCACACGCGACAACACGCACGATGTGATTGAATGGCTTATTCCTCATTCGTTCCTCTCATATAGGCATCAAGCAAGTCTTTACCGAAAAGGCCGGCGACCTGGGCCTGCGCATCGCGTCGGTGCAGTCCTACTCGCCTGGCGACCCAACGGGCCGGTCCTACGACATTGCTGTCGAGGGCATTCGCACGTCAGGCGTGCGCGTCGTCGTGTTCATGGGTCTGCACGAGGACCTGATCCCTATCGCGCGCATTGCGCGCAAGGCCGGCGTCATTGGTGCCGACTGGGCGTGGGTCGCGTCTGAGGGTGTCTCGACGCTCGACGAGGCCATTACTCACGCTGAGGCACAGGGAGACCACTCGACCTACTCAGACCAGGACAAGGAGAACACGAACGGCCTGATTTTCATGTTTCCGGCCGAGTCGGGCACCGGGTTCAAGGACTTCTTGGCCGCCTACCAGCAGCGGTTCAAGCGCCCGGACACGCTGTTTTACGCGACGCTGTTCAAGGTGCGTGGGTGGTGCTTGCGTGGGTTTGGCATCAGGACGTCGTTGGCTCATTCTGATTGCTTCACACCTGGGTTTCCGTTTTCTAGGATTGCCTGACGGCACTCGCGCGCGGGATTGCCAAAATGGTCAAGGCCACGTCGGAAAAGGACGTGCTTGCGCGCAAGTACGGCAACAACCAGATTGGCGACTTCCTGGAGACGTTCACGTCGTCGACGTCGGGCCCCGTCGAGTTTGACAAGAATGGTGACCGCGTCATGGATTACTCGGCGTACGTTTGATTGGCGTCGTGGTCGTTGGTGCCCTTTACGACGCTCGTTGCTGACCGTTCGCGCCCTTCCAACAGCATCAACCTCTACAACATGAAGCGCACAGTCGCTTGGACGGTGCACATGAAGGGCGAGACGATCGAGAAGCGCGCCGACGCGACGTTTTTCTCGGGCACCAATGTGCGGCCCAAGGACGAACCTGACTTGCAGCGCGGGTACCCGCTCTTCACCGACATTGGCGCAATCGTGACCATGGGCCTGGCCGGCCTCTTGATTCTCTTGATCATCGGCACGCTAGGGTACCTGACCATGAACCGCGATCACAGCGCAGTCAAGCATATGTCGCTGCCGTTCATTTCGCTTACATGCGCCGGTCTCGTCTTTGTGCTCGGTGCCACGTTCCTGTGGGTCGGCCAGCCGACACCGTTGACGTGCATGCTGCGGCGGTGGATCTTTTTGATCGGGTTCGAGCTGACCATGTCAGCGGTCGCAGCCAAGGCCTACCGACTGTACAAGATCTTTGATAACGCCGCGCTCAGCAAGCTGCACAAGCTCAGCAACGTCAACCTCATGATCGGGTGCTCGTTGATCATTATGATCCAGATTGGCATGCTCGCCGCGTTCACGTTCTTGGCGCCGCAGAAGAGCGTGCACATTGTGTCGTTTTCGTCGGACACGTACGAGTGCGTCGCCGACAATGCGGGCATGGACCGGCTTTTCAACATTCTCTCGCTCGTCTACAATGGACTGCTCGTCGCGGCGGTCGCGTATCTTGCTTTTGTGACGCGCAAGGCGTACAGCCAGTTCCGCGAGAGTGTGTTCATCATGTACTCGGTATGCCGTTATTTTGGTTTGATTCCTTGGGCCGTGTCGTGCTCGCTGTGCTAACAAACGGTGATGAATATTCGCAATAGGTGCAAAATATCTTCCTCAGCGCCGTCGTCGTGTCGCCGTTCCTGTTCATTATTGGCGGCGACTTTGCGCTCGGCGCCTCCTACATCAAGGCCCTCACCGTGTGCTATGCCGTCGCGTTCACCTACGCGTGCCTCGTCGGGCGCATTGCGCTCGCGCTGCACCTGGCCAAGTCCAAGTCGGCCAACACGGGCGTCAAGATGACCCTCAGCAACGACCCGTCGAGCTCGGGCAACAATGGCATCTCGTCGGCTGAGAACCTACCGGGCAAGCCGCAAACGATGCACGGAAAGTACCCTGTAAAGGTACGCCCGAGATTTCGCGATTTTGGCTCGTTTTCCGCTGGCCAAGGCTCAAATTCGTGGTTTTCCCCCCTCTCCACCCTCCAGATCGCGAACAAGCTCTTTGAGACGTGGCACACGAACCGGGTCATGCTCCTCGCGCTCGAGGGCTACCTGGCCCTCACACGCAATACGGGTTCGACAGAATCGGGCAAGTTGTTCAAGCTTCGCTCGATTACCTTTGATCCTAACCCCCCTTCGTATCCGATCTGCCTGGAAATTCGTGCCGACACGACATCCTACCTGATTCAATTCAATAAGGAGGAGGACAAGCAAAAATGGGTGCGCGCGCTCTCGGTTCATTGCCTGATCATGTCAAAATCGTCAGCCAACAAGTCGTCGAACAACGGCGTCTCGAATCTCGGCACGCACCCAGGCGTCGGCAACCCGAACACGTTTGGCGCGCGCAGTCTCGCATTCTCGGGCGGCGTCGGCATGGCCAGCAACAACAACGCGACGAGCCAGTTCCAGTCGCAGATTGGTGCGTACGTCGGCGCGGGCAAAAAGTAGGACGGTGCTGCCGCTGTCGCTCGTCCGTTATTTGATCATTGATTGATCGTTGGTTGATCGTTTGTCATTTTGAGCCCCCACTGGCGGCCGTCTTCGCCGGTGGAGTTTATCCTTTGTTCATGTGTCCTATAGCTTTTTTACTCCATACATCAATAGAAGGCGAGGTGGTTTGGTCCATGTTTAATATTCTGGCGCGGCCCAGCAGGCTTCCTGGCTGCAGGAAGGAGTGATGCTGGCTTCGGAAACGCCTGAGTCACGCATGTGACAAGCGCGACTGTATTTTCCTTTCGCCGACCATTCATTCATTCCACCAACTCCAACGAGCTCCAACCATGATCGCGGCCAGCACTTTGCCGACCACCACCAGCAAAATCGTTCCCGACGAGCAGCACGCGCCTGTTCGCTCCTCGGCAACCTCTCTTCACCCCTTTCCAACGCCATGAGCACCACCACCGAGTCGAACCTGCTCAAGTCCGGCACTCGGCCGGAAACACTGGCGATGCGCCAGTTTGCCAGCCATTTCCGCCCCTGTATCGACTTGCATAACGGCCAAGTCAAGCAAATCGTCGGCGGCACGCTCGACGACCGCGACCCAAACGCGCTCAAGACTAATTTCGTGTCCAAGTATGCACGTTCCGCCACACGCTCCACCATCCATCATCACGCACAGTAGTGCTGACGCTGTGCTCCGTTTGGACAGCCACTCTGCGAGCCACTACGCCGAGCTCTACCGCAAGCACGGTCTGCATGGCGCGCACGTCATCAAGCTCGGTCCGGGCAACGACGAGGCGGCAGCGAGCGCACTGCAAACGTGGCCAAGTACGTCTGTGCCGGTTTGAACGCCAAACCGACTGCGTTCGCACGCGGCTCACGGCTTGGAAGACGGTTTGCAGGTCGGCGGCGGCATCTCGCTTGACAACGCGCAGCTGTGGCTCGACCGCGGCGCCAAGCAGGTAATTGTCACGTCGTGGCTCTTTGTCGATAGCAAGTTTACAGAGGACCGGCTTCGTGCACTGTCGAGCGCGATTGGCCGCGACCGGCTCGTCGTGGATTTGAGGTACGCGCGGTGCCACATGGCCTGGTTGGGATGAACCAGTCGAATAACAAAAACCGCTCACAAACACGTTTGATAGCTGTCGCCGGCGCGGCGACCAGTGGATCGTGGCTATGGACAAGTGGACCAAGTTGACCGACCTGCACGTCAACAAGGGTTCGTTCTGCTGCTCTTATGTTCTCCACCATCTCTGTTCCCTGACGTCGTGCCCATGCACGCAATCCAGACACCCTGGACCGCCTTTCCGCGTACTGCAGGTACGCGCTATCTCCTCCGCTTTCACCTCTCCACCCATCCGTACTCCGCTCACGAACCCTCATCCACAGCGAGTTCCTGATCCACGCGGCCGACGTGGAAGGTCTGTGCCAGGGCATCGACGCCGATCTCGTGCGGTGCCTCGGCGCGTGGTGCACGATCCCCGTGACCTATGCCGGCGGCGCGCGGTCGATTGCCGACTTGCAGCTCGTGCACGACCTGAGCGGTGGGAAGGTCGACTTGACGTTTGGCAGGTGCGCTCTCCCCCTGTGGTTCCCGAAAAGCAAGCACGCCAACTCACAGCGCGTTTTCGGAGCAGTGCGCTCGATATTTTCGGCGGGTCAGGCGTCGCGCTCGACGAGTGCATTGCATGGAACCAGGCGCACCCGCGCGACTAAGGAGCAATGTCGCAATCGAATCGAATCGAATCGAATCCAACCTGTATTGATTCGTGATGGTCGCCAAAATTTACCGCACAACTGCTTGTGGGGAGGGAAAGAAAGAATGAACAGGGCAGAGAAAGAACGTCAAGAAAGAACAGGGCAGAGAAAGAACGTCAACGGCGAGCGGGCACGCAAAACCACAAACACCAACCAACCAAACCTCAATTCAGCAAATTCCCATCTCATCTCGGCTCCCTACACCAAATCATAAATCGCGCGAATCCGTTCCGTCAACCGGCGCACCTCGTTCATCTGCGACGCAACACTGTAATGACTGCTGCGGTTCGCTGCCGCATCGGCCTCGGCCTGCGCCTGCGCCTGGGCTTGTCTTTGTGCTGCTGCTGCGGGCTCGTCAGCGTGCAAGTCCTCGGCCGACGCCTCGCCGCTCGGCGGGACACTGCCGGACGCGACCATCACCTCGAACTCGGCCGGCTGCTGCTGTTGTGCTGAGTTGTCACCGTTGGCTGCTGCCGGCTCGGCACCGGCCGACTTTGGCCTATCGGCCGCGCGCGACGGTACACGCAATGTCGACCCGGACGACGCCGACGCGCGGCGTCCGCCGGCCCCCGGCGCAGCACCGGGAAGGGATGGCGGTGCCGGCGGCGCGGCGTGCGGGAGCAACGGCAGGAGCGGGCGCAGTGCGCGCAGAATGCGCACGTCGCCGAGGTCAAGCAACTGCACAATCGCATGCAATGCAAGGTGCCGCAATGTCCAGTCGTCGAACCGCAGGAGCGCGGCGAGCGCCGCGACCAGCGGGGACATGGGCGTCGTTGACGCGGCCGTCGTGCTCGACCCGTGCGACGACGCCGTCGAGTTGCGCAAGATACTCCGGTGCGGGTGCCCGTGTCCGAGCGGCGACGGCGGGCGGTAGAGCGACCCAACGAGCGCGTGTGCGAGGGACTCGATATCGGTCGGCCGCTGCGCGAGATTCGCGAGTGCGGCGACGCCGTTGGCCAGCACCTCGATCGACCCTTCCATGTCCGGATCGAGACTGTCGGGCATGAGGGCATCGAGGTCCCGGTTCCCGTCGTCGTGCATCGCGACCGCCAAGCTTGGCGGGATCCGGCACAGGTACTCGAGCAAAGGCACGACGTGGCCCTGTGCCGGGTGCAGCATCTCGGCGCGGCACTTGTCGTCGGTCGCGAGCACGGCCATCGCCGCGCCAATCTCGCACTGCACGGCCGCGTTCACGATATACACTTCCGGGTCCATTGCGTCGCCCGCGGGTCCCGGATCCTCGACGAGCGCGCCGAGCAGCGGCGTCGTTTCAGCGACCACGAGCGAGTTGGTCCGTGTGGGCGTTTCCGGCGGCATCCCCGACGACGCCGGCATGAGCAAGACGCGGCGGAAAGTATCGAGCGCGCCGAGCCGCAGAATCCGGACCTTGTAATCGCGGTCAGCCGCAGCCAAGTTGCGCAGCGTTGATGCCGCATGCAGCCGAATCTCGTCGGTCACCTGCCTCGTCAAGACGGTCCCGTCCGTGACGAGCAACTGCTTGACCAGGTTCGACTGCACGATCCCACGATCGGAGACGAGCGCCAAGAGCACGTTCACAAACGTATCTTGCAACCCCAAACTCGCGAGCCGCGCGGGCAAAGCGTCACAGATCGACAGGTTGCGCAAACATGCGGCCGCCGCGAGCCGCAGTGGCGGGTACTCGGACCGCGCGTGCGCGATCAGGACACTCAGTGCCGACGAGTGCACAATCAGGTTCTGGAAGACGGTCGCTGACGCCAAGTTGCGCAGCGCTAGTGCTGCCTGCGTCTGCAGCCGCAGAGGCGTTGGCGGGCTCAGATGGCCGACGAGCGTCGGCGTCAGCGACGCGTACCGGTCAAAGTCGGTGAGCCGCGCGCGCGTCGACGCGTCGACGGCCAGGTTCGACACGGCCGTCGTCGCGTAGTAGACGACTTCCGGGTCCTGGTGCCGCCGGAGCAGGTCGATTAACGCGGCAAGGGCATCGACGGCGGGTTCCGCGCCCGTCTCGTGGAGCGCGTCGACGTCGGGCTCGACGAGCATGGCGCGGTGCGTGGCCGAGTGCGTCAGGTTGAGCAGCGCGCCCGTCGCGTTGCGCGCGACGCGCACGTCGTCGGCCTGCGTCAGCGAAATCAGGCTCGTCACGAGCGCCGGCGTCGTGATGTGCGACTTGGTCTCGTCGTCGGTCAGGAAATTGGTGATGCAGCCCACAGCATTGCACTGCACCTCGATGCTCTGCGACTCGGTCAGCGCCAAGAGCCGCAAGACAATGTCGTCGGTGACAATGCTCGGCTTGTTTTCGGCTACAGAGCGGCAATGAGGTGAGTCGCTCGCGCACAACGTCATCTAGAGCCAGCCAAAGCGTACCAACAACGGCCAAGTTGCCCAGCGCAGCACTTGCTGCTCGCTGCACCTCGTCGTCCTCGAACCCGAGCAGCGATGTCAAAATGTCAACGACCGTCTCGTTGACGACCAGAGGTTCTGCCAAGGCCAAATGAAATTGGGTTAGTTAGGCTGAGCCGGGACCACGTCACAATGCAAAAACAACGCAGCACGTACCCCGTTCCGTCACATTGGCCAAAATCAACGCGGCAGCGCGCCCGCTCGGGATATCCGTTGCGTCCGACTGCAAGACGTTGAGCACCTCGAGCAGCTCGCCCTGGAAGAAATCGCTCGGCGGGTGCTCGAGCAACGGGCCCGTCGCGCCGGCATAGTCGGCAAAAAACGGCAGCGCTACAATCGGCCAACGAACCGCATCAGTTGCCCCATCCACGTCCAAAGCTCGAAGGTAGGCAGGGATGCACGTACACTCAACATACGAAAACACCTCTGCAATCGCATTGCGCTCGGCCTCGCGCGGGTCCGTTGCGAGCTGGTCGTAGAGTTTGCGCGACCGGTCGTCGCGTGACAGCGAGGGGCAGCATGCTGTCAGGCCGCAGCACGTCCATGCTGTCGATGCGACGGGCTCGGGCGGTGGCGGCGCCAGCGTCTCAACTTGGCTAGAGGTGACGCCCATGGCAAGAACGCGTCGTAGGGAGGTGGGGAAGGGAAAGAGCGCGCGGAACTGGTAGTGCGACCGGGCGCAATGGACGCGTCATTCGTGGTGTGCGTCGTATCGAACAAGAACGGGGACGCGGGGGAAAGCAAGACGAAGGAGCAGGGAGCACAGCCGTCAGTTGCTGGTCCTGGAGCAGTACGTTTCGGGGCGAACAGGTGCGGCTGCAGCTGCTCTGCGCCCCGAAGATCAGCGCGGGGAAAGGTGGCCCGGAGCAAGCCAACCATGACCACGGCGAGAACCCCGCCCGTACTCGGAACACAGGAAGAGCGGCACCTCTGGCTGGCACAATCAGAGCGGGCGGGTCGGGAATTACCTGCACTCAGCTGGAGCCGGATCACGGCCAGGCAATGCGTTCGGTGCTGACGAGTGACGACGGCTGAATGGATGCGTCCACTTGCCGATGCCCAGGACTGGCGAACCAGTGCAAAGTGACGGTTCAAGAGAACCGGGTGCTTGTCGTCGAGTATCGACGCTGTCGTCCGAGCGGGAGCAGTTGAAAGCCGTGATGATTGCAGCAGGGCTGACGGTCGTGCGCGCTGTTGCTCGTGTAACGGCTGGGCCGCTGCACGGACGCTTGGTAAAAGAAACGTTTGCAGCAAGTATTGCTGGTGTCGGGGAAGAGGCCGGGGACCGGTAGTGGTCGCCGACAGGGGACGATGAAGTTGTCGAGAAGCAGAGGCCGGACCGAGTGCGAGCCGCGCACTCGCAGTGGTCGTTTCGGCGCGGTGCACCTTTGCAGTTTGCCACGCGGCTTTGCGTTGCGGCTCGACAGCACAAGGCACGAACTCCAAACGTTGCCAGCGACAAGCCCGTCTGGGTCGAGTTCCACGCCGATCCCAATATTAATTTACATCAGCTCGTCGTGCATCTCCTCCACTCCACATAGAGCCCCTGCCTCCCCTCTCCCCACCCTCGTTACGCCGGTCCGCGGTCACTCGCTGCGCGCGGCACCATCCTGCGCACCTCCGGTGTCGGCGGGGCGAGCGGCATCTCGATGCTCCCAGCATGCCCTTGCAAAATCGCCTGCGCCGCCGACATGGATCGCGACCGTGCCGGCATGCTAGATGAGGATGAGCTCGGTGGTGGTGGTCCGAACTTGGGCGACGCGCCACCCCCACCTCCACCACCGCCGACGTTCGGGCTCGGTGCGGCCGACGAGAGCGCCGACGCCGGCCGGTAGACGTTCATGTCGACGAGTTTCTGCACGGGCGCCTGCGCGAGCTGGTAGTGCTCGTTGAAGTTGAGCCGCACGGCGAGGTTGCGCAGGTGCTCGTCGGCGTGCGTCGACAGCTCGCCGAGAATCTCGCCGACCAAGCTCTGATCGCGGGGGATATCATATGCGTGAGTCTCTCTGGTGCTCCACCAGAACAGTCAAAACAATTCAGCGTACCTTGAACGTCTCGCGCGCCCTCGCAATAGTGTCGGTGATATCCTTGAACGACCGCGCATTCGGTCTCGCCGACCGCGGCATATCCTCGACGCCCCCACCGAGCCCACGATCCAGCGACCAGTGCTTGCGGTGCCTGAGCTGCTGCTCGGCGCGCCACTCGTCGGCCTCGCGATCGGCATACTCGTGCAGCTGCCCGAGCCCGCGCCGGATCACGCTGATCTGGTTAAAGATGCGCATGAACCGGTCCAACAGCGTCGTTTCGCCCGACGCGCTCGCCGGTACGAGCGCCGCCGGGAACAAGCCCGACGACGACGCGGCCGCCGACGGCGGCGCACTGCTATCGCCCAATGTCGACGTCACGGCCGGCGCGGCCTGCATGACGAACCCCCGCGTCGCGAGCCGGTTCAGGTACTTGTGGTGTGCGGCAATCAGCATGTCCAGGTCGATCCCGGGCTTGTCAATCTCCTGCATGAGTTCCGACCACCCGACCTCGACCACCTCAAACACATAGTAGTACTGCAGCTGGTAGACGAAGTGCGTCATTTCCGACCACAGCACGTGCCCGAGATGCAGTTCGCGCTTGACGCGCGGCGAGATCCCGCCGGGGACCACGGGGCCCGTGACGTGTGCAGCCATGTTGGGCGTCGACGCGGCGGACCGCAGACCGCGGACTCCACCAGCGCGGTCGAGCGCGTGTGCGGCGGCTGCAGCCGCGCCGGACCCGCGCGGCGCCATGGCCTTGCGCGCGGCACGCATGGTCGTGGCTTCGCGTCGCGTCGCAAACGCGTGGTCGGACCACCCGCGCGCGAGGACGGATTCGGCGCGCTTGAGGTTCCACAAAAAGTTGGACAATTTCTGGTACTGCACGAGCGCGTAGGGCGAGATGACCGTGTTGATGGGCGCGTCCACGTGGTAGTCGACGCTGAACACGTCCCACCCGACGTCGCCCGCCGCGTGCTGCTGCAACCGCACGTCGAGTCGGCGTAAGATGTCCGGGTCCTCATATTGCGCGTTAGACGACCGGATGGATTGCTCCAGGACCGACGTCAGGTGGTGCCGGTAGAGCGTCGACGCGGGCTTGTTGAGGTGTGCGCTGCGCATGAGAATCAGGTCGGTGAGTGAGCGGGAAACACGGCCGCGCGGTTCGAAAAACGGAAGCAGTGCAAACGTACCTCAGCCCCTCGAGCAGGCACTGAATAAAGTCGCCCTGGCCGAGCAGCAAGTACTTTTTCAGCGCCAAGAAGTGGTCCTTAAGCCGGAACTCGCCGAGCAGCCTTGACACGAGCCGGTCGGCCGTGATGCGGAACGCCGCGTCGATACTCGTCTCAAACAAGTGCAAGTCGCCGTACTCGATCCCGACGGCGCGCGCGCCGAGCTGGCTGCGCATCGCGACCCACTCGTGATCGCGCGCGCGAAACCGCAAAAAGTTGAGCGATTTCCCAATCAAGTAGATCTTCTTGGCGAGCGTCTTGTCAATAAAGCTGGGCGTCATTTCGTGCCGCATTTGGTACTTCTTTTTCCACCAGTGCTCGTGGTCGTCGCGAATCTCCGGGTCTGACTTGATGAAAAACTCTTCGTGCGGATCGACCAGGTCGCCCTCGTAGACCCACCGCCGCACCATACCGAAGAGCGGCTGGCAAATCGTGCGCAGAATGTGCGTCGTGAACGCCTGCACGACCGGGTCGCCGTGGTGCAGGTACGAGTGCACCGACGTGACGGCGAGCCCACCGCGCTGTTCCCAGGTCGTGGTGACCATGGCCGACATGAGCCGGAGCCGCTGCGTCGGCTCGGCGCTCCAGTGCAGCAGGCGGCGCAAAGTCAGGCCCTGCGCGCCCGGCTGGCCCGCGGCGGTCTCCAGCACGGCCACGAGACGGTAGTAGTTGGCGAGCTCGGCTTGCAGCGCGGCGCACAGCGACTGGCCCACAAGCCCTCGTGGTTGGGCAACGCCCGGCGCGAGTCGTATTTCGAGGCCGCGGTAGAGCGACCCGACTTCGCTGATTTGCTGCGTGATGGCCTTGACCGGGTGCGAGAACCCTTCAGATGAGACGAGCTTGTACCCTTCCTTCTCGTCCCACTTGATGAGCTTGCCGTCGACGCCCTGCAGCACGAATAACAGGTCCTGGATGATGGCGGCTTCTGGGATAGCGTAAGAGGCTACATGATAACGGGAGTAAGTTGGGCGTTGGTCGAAACCAGCAGAGAAAGAGAGAGAGACAGACATTCGGCCTCGGTCACGGTATCGAACCGTGACTTGGTGCGATTCGGCCCTCTTGCCGGCGCTAGCGAAGTCTGCGTCACGTTCGGGATGTCGAGTGCAGCCTGTGACGAGGTGGGCGTGATCCCGCGCGATTGCGTAAACGGAAGTGCGAGTTGCGATGTGCTCAGACTGCTGAGCGGGATCTCGACCTAGTTGGCGCGTCGATGAGCACTTCGTGGGAGAAGCGCAAAACCGTGAACAACAGTCGTAATCCGTACCGCCGAGTCGTCGGTCTGCTCGACTTGCTGCGCGACGGCGTGCAGAAAGTACAGAATGGCCCATTTGCGCGTAACTTTGGGGTTCTATGCCGTGCGAGCCGGGCATGAGGAGGGAGATCGGCTGAGCGGATGCCCAAGGGAACAGGAGAGCTCACCCTCTGCAGCTGGCCGACCAGGTACGAAAAGCGAAGCGCGCGCGTGGCCGTGGACGAGCTGGTCGCGACTAGTGCCAACGAGACGTCGCGTCAGGTTGGCCACGGGCAGCGTGCGAACCTTAAGAACACTGAGAACCACCGCCACCATACGTTTCTTCTTGATCAGGTCGGCCACGACCGTTTCGTTGTGCAACGCTGGCGCGGCGATGCGACTGGCGGCCGTGCAGCGTCCGATTAGCCCTTCGGTCACGTAGCTCGCAATTTTCACCTTCGCAACAAATACCTGCCGAGAATGCGCATGCAGCGGTTCCGCAGGCGCGCGAGCCTTGGGTCGTCGTCAGGTGCCGGACTGTCGTTCCCAGCTGCCATGGATGAGGTGCCGGCCATGGCCGAGTAAAAGCCCGAGTCAGGCTCCGGGCGGGCGACAAAGCGGCGGATCAAGAGGTCGAGGTTCTCGGCAATGGTATTTGGCATCTGCACGGCGCTCGGGTGCCGCGGCAAGTTTCGCGGGGCAGGCATGGTGCCGCTGCCGGGGGCTCCGCCGAGCCCGCCGGCGGCACTCAGGTTGCTGGACGACATGGTCGCGAGCGTGTGCAGCTAGTCGCGCTTCGTGGGCGTGGTTGGAGCGCGTGGAATGTCGGGTCGCAGCGTCGATGCCGTCGTGCCGGCGGTAACCCGAAGCTGTCGTGCTCGAAGCGCCCACGTGGCGGCGACCACGTCCCCGCCACGACGCGCCGGCCGCTTGCTCGCCGTCGTGGAGCTCGAGCACGACGACAGCGGTGCCAGCACCATGACCAACATCTCCACCACGATGCACGCGCCAGAGTACCCGCAGTCAGCATTCAAGGACGACCACAGTCCGTGCCAGCGCCATGTCGCCCGACGCCAACCACCATGCTGCAACTGATGACAACCCCGCGGCCAACATCCAGAGCGCTTCGGCAAGGTCGCGCCCTACGCGTTCCACGACTACCGCCACACGCTCGAGGACTCTATCCGCGACGTGAGTCTCCCCGCTCTCTCTGCTCGCGACCAGATGCTGCCGTCGTCGGTCCTGACCGCTAGGCCCTAGATCCTCGAATACGACCTCGAGTTTGACCTGTCCACCAAGTGGACCGACTTCCGCATCGTCCTCGGCTTCCTTGCGTCCATTATCGGCATCGGCGGCGCCGTCTACGGGTTCCTCGTCCCGTTCCACGAATCGAAAGCGGGCGTGACCGCATCTGTCATCGCCTACCTGGCCGTGTCCGCGATCACGACCTACATTACCCTCTTTATCGAGGACGCAAAAGTGGCCACGGGCAAGCGCATCGACCCGGTGGGCGTGGTACGCTCCATCCTTCTCCACCCGGTGCGAAGAGCTCTGCTCACCGTCGGCGGCCGTGTTAGGACCCGCCTGTGACCCTGACTGTCGCGTCGGCCGTCGACACGGCCTGGCCCAACTGCCAGCTGCACCTGACCTTCCACGCGCGCGCGGGCGCGCGGCACGCCGAAGTCCGTGCTACGGCGCCGCTCGAGCAGTACTTCACCACTTCCGGCGAGTTGATTGCCGTGCGGTTCTACCGCGACGTGGTCGCGTGGATCCACGACGCGGTGCGGCAAACCGGCAACGAATAGAGCAACATGGATTTATCTATGTCTCGGTCTACACATGGAACTCGGCAAAAAACCGCACCGTCGCCTCAAACCCGTACCGCGCCGCATCCATCGAATCCAGCGCGTGCCCAGAATCGTCAAACACGAGCGTGCGCACGGGCACGTGCGGCTTGTTCCCGCGCATCCACGCGATCCATTCGAGCGCTTGGTGGTTGGGCACGCGCGCGTCCTTTTTGCCCAATTGCATCAAGGTCGGGGTTTCGACGCCCGAAATCACAGAGGAAGACGAGTGTGTCCACATGCGCGCGTAAGTGTCGGGTGTCACGAGCGACGGGCGCCGCAGGTCGTGCAGGAGCGCGGCCTCGGCGAAGGACCAGTCCCTATGTTGGTATGGGAGTGTGGGTGAGCGCGGGGCGGATAAGGCAGGGTGGAATGGGTGCAGGAGAGGAAGAACGCACATGATATCGGTGCCCGAAAAAGTACCGAGGTTGAGTGCCGGGTTGCGGATCGACGCGGCGTGGTAGAAACCCTGCCGTGATCAAAAAGCTGGTCAATGCACCGAACCAGAACCGGGGTGCCAAAGACACAACGTACCGGGTACCGCCCGATCAAGAACGCGCCAATCAATCCGCCGTGCGACCCGCCCAAGTAATACACGTTTTCCTGGTCGAGGTTCAGGTCGGTGCGCGCAAGGAGCGACTTGGCAACACAGTGCGAGTCCTCGACCTCGAGATCGCCAATCTTGCCGACGAGCGCGTAAATCGACCCGTTACCGAATCCGGTCGAGCCCGTGTAGTTGACTAAACGATCCGCACACAGTCAGGGAAACCTCCGCGCTCACCCAAAGTCGCCAGCACTACAACAACGTACCCAGCGCAACCGTATGCCCGTGCGCGACATACCCGAGCGTGCTCGCAGCCGACACATCTCCACACTCATTCGCCGACACCGAATGCGGCCCGCCGTGCGGCAACAAGATCAGCGGCGACGGCTCCCGCTGCTCCTTTTGCCGCACAACAATCGCCTGCACGCGCGGCGCAAACTCCTCCACCGTCACTTCCACATTCGCAAGCAACTTGGCCACCGCTGCGGGCGGCGTAAATGCCTTGACCGCGACCCACTCGCCGTTCTCACTGAGCCGAACAAGCCGCGGTGGCTGGTCCAACGCGCTCTCGACTGCGAGGATCCCGCGGTTCGACACGTCCAGGACGCGGTACGACCGGTCCTCGCGCCCGTTCACCTTCTCGACACGTCCCGTCGCCAAATCAATCCGCACGATCTTGGTCCACGAGTACCACGCGGTCGTTGCGTAAATCGTGTCCTCGTAGCTCGTCTGCGCGGGGGTCAGCGCGTCGACAAACAAGCCTGGGAACGCGCCGGGCACATCCGGGTCCTCGACGACAGGTACGACGACGCGCATGTCGCCCGACTCGAAATCGATTTCGTGCAGGGCCGAACACGCGTTGTGCGGCCCGCCCCCGGGCATTGACAGGTACACGGCTTTCATACGCGAAGCATGAAGAACGGGGTAACTCGCCGCGTCAGTTTCCGGCGTGAGCGGGGTCAGATCGGTCCCATCGAGGTTCAGCGTGTAGAGCCGCGCGAGCCGGTTCGGGCAGTAGACGAGGCCCCAGACCTTGGGTGCGCGGAGGTACCCGACGAGCAGGATCTTGTTGTCGTTGAGGATGAACGTGGGCTATTGGTAGGTCGGCCCCGTCAGTGCCGGCCGGGCTGATCCAGACAAAATGCCCAAGAGCGCGCACCTTGGACGGCGACACCTCGGCACCGAGATCCAGAACGTTGGCCGCGTCAAATGCCCACTCGCCCTCTTCCTCGTTCAGCGCCAAATGCACGAGCACGGGAGGCGCTTACCCCAGTAGGCCTCGCCGAAGTCCGGCTCGTACGTGAACGCGTCGACTGCGTCCCGTTTCAGTTCCTTGCGCTCAGCGACGTACACGAGCTGCGTGCCCAACGCCGACCACGCGAGCGCGCCAATCTGGTCTGGATTGTTCACGGCCAATCAGTTTCGGCCCCCCTTCACCTCGCCCTCACAATCTCACCAAGAAAACGTACTGTCGACGTAAAAATCGCCATGCGCGTCCGACACTTCCACGCTCGCGATCAGGGCACCCTCGTTATCCCAAACCTCGACCCACCGTTTCTTCCCTTTCCCGTTGGTCACGGTGGTACGCTGCACGGCACGCCACCAAGTCCCGTCGCCACGCTCAAACACGGCATCGAGACCGAGCGACGCGTCCTCGGCGGGGACCGACGCCGTGGCGCCGTCGAGAAACAACGTCTGGTACAGTGTGCGCTTGGCGTTGAGCTGCATGTCGCGGACGGTCCAGGACGTGGTCACGACGCGATCGGACGCGAGGAAGCGTGCGCTCGTGATGACCGGGATCGCAGCGGCCGCGCGGAATCGGGCGAGGGTCGTGTCGATGCTGGTGAACATGGTTGCGGTTGCTACTGCGGATGCTACTGCGGTTGCCGGCGTTGCCGGCGCGGGAGAGAAGTAGTCTGCAGAAACATCCATCCGGCCTATTTATTTGCAAGGAGAGAAGAGAGGGAGACGCGACAATGGCGACGCGAACGGCGAGCTTTGGATTGAACAATTGCGCGTGCTGTGTTTTTGATGTCGCGTGCACGCGTGCTGGTGGTGAAAGGTGATTGCCCGCATGTGGGCCCGTCGTTCGGCCCGATCACAATGTGATTTCAAAACAAAATTCATTCGATCATTTATTTACCGGACGCGCCAGAGCAATACGGCGCCGTCGGCCGTGCCCGCGGCGAGCAGCTGCTGCGCGGAGAGGGTCCAAGACGACGCAGTGGGTGCTGCCGGCGTAGTCGTGTCGGCGAGAAGCGGCGAGAACGCGACCGCCGCATCACCCTCGACCGCGCACGGCAGCGTGGCCATGTGCTTGCCGTTGCGCGACAGGATATGTACGCTATGCGGAAGGGGAAGGAACGCCAGGTCAGTGCGTGACCACCGTCATTCATGTCCTGACGAAAATGAGCACGAACCCCGATGACCACGACGCGACCGCGATGCGCTTGTTGTCCGCGCGGAAGACGAGCCCGTGTACGCCCGTCTTGCTGTCATCGGTGCCAGTCATGGCGGCAGGCAGATTCAGAGGCGAAACAATCACGCTTGACGCGTCCTGTGAACGAGCGACTTGTCAGCAACCCGGGTGAGCACTATCAACCGATTCACTGGGCCAGCGGACCTGCGGGACCAGCTCAAAAAAGTAGATCGTGCTCGACGCGGTGCCCGCGACCCCGACCTTGGCCTTGCGGTCGGGCACGGCGCAGGTGATGGGGACACCGGCCGGAGCGACCGTGACGTGCGCGAGCGGATCTGGAACGCGTCCCGGTGGACGCACACGCGGCTCTTCGTCGGACGTGCGTCGCCATCCCCACGTCACGACGGTGCCCGTCTCGTAACCGGCAAGGAGACACCATGGCGTGATGAGCGACGGATCGGTCCGGTGGAACCAGCGCAGGCTCAGGAGCATTCCGAACGAGATGGGTTGGGATGGGTCGTGACCGCAATGACGAGTGATGGGGGCGAACCGGCCCTTAGTGGTGTCGGAGCTGCTGTTGAGTCGGAGCAGGAACAAGTCAAACTGGTCAAGAGATGGGTCAGGATCACTGAACGAAAAGGTCGGCGAGTCAGGAGGCGACGCACCTTGCCGCTCTCGTCTGCGCTCGGGAGCGCGACCAAGAAATGCGACTCGCCGGTCGTGTCGCTGGAAACTAGTTGGGTAAAGCGTTCAGGTCAGGAAAAACACAGAAAGCATGAGCAATACTGGGCAAGACGCACTTGGAATCACGTCTCCACCACACAGGCCACCCGAAAGGACTTGCATTTGCGCAAGCAAGGGCGGTGCGGCCGTCACGGCCTCGTCGAGCACACCCTTGGCCGCGCCAGCAGTGGCTACCTGGTGCTCGCTGTCCAGGTCCCACACATTGAGCGCTTCGCCGCGACCAAATCTATGAACAACAGCGCGTTTGGTCATATGGCTGATCCGTGTGCATAAACTTGAGATCGGCGAGAGAAACCGTACGTTAAGAGTGTCGTGTCGTTCAAGAACGAGACGCGTAGGATCTGACGGCCTGGGTGCGCATTCCAGGCGCGGACCGGGCGGAACGTGGCGGTGCTCCAGATCACGACGTGGCCGTGTTGGTCGCTTTGCTTTGTGGCATGGCGGGCGCGTGGTCAGCGCACGCATCGGTGCGGAGGAGCGAGCGAGCGGGTGGAGACGCACGCCGAGGCCATCAGGGTCGCATCCAAGTTGAAGTCGACGGCGGAGACAGCTGCATGGTGGCGGCGCAGCGTGAAGGCGGGTCGGGCGGCAGTGGTCGTGTCGGTCATGGTGGTCGCAGCGCAGATCAGCTCGGTGGGCGTGGGCCGAGCGCGGGCGGGCAAGTGTGTGCGGGCCGTTGGTGCAAGTGGCCGCGCGAAATTCGTGCTGAATGGGATGTCGACGAGCAAAACGTATTCTAAGGACGACCAGACGGAAGTGCGGTGGGCAGCAGCAGTGTGAGCGCACGCGACCGCGTCGGTGCGGTGAGCGCGCCCTGCGCTCACAACGAGCAACGAGCGCGGCTCTGCCTCTCGCTCCACGACCGACACTGACGACACCTCCGTCGGCGACGCGACCACCAGCGACCCTGCACGCCCAACCGACCGCGACTTGCCGCACTGCTGCGACCATCATGGCCTGGTCGCGCACCCGCCGTGCGCCGCGCTCCACGCTCCGCGCCACCGCCCTTTTGCTGCTGGTCGGCACCACCCTCGTCGCCCTCGTCAACGCGTCACCGACCATGACCACTGCCAAGGCCGCCAATGCCGCGCCCGTGCCCATCCTCATCACCAACGCCGACAAGCTGCTCGGCTACGTCGCCGCCAAGGATTTTCTCGCCCATTTCGGTGCCTCGGCCTTCCCAACTGTCTTGCGCACCGACGACGCGCAGCACGTGCTCGACACCGAAACAGCCGCGAAAGTGCCCATCTACCAGGTACACTGCACCGTCTCCGACGAGACCTCGGCCTACGCAGCGCTCGTCCGCGACCTTGGGTGCACGACGCACCAGATCGAGCCAAAGGCCTCCTCGTCCGAACTCGCGCAGGCCTGGTCCAGTGTTCTTTCCGCGATCCCGCGCCTGCGCGGCATCGTCTATGTGCCCGACGTCGGGCCCGACGCGGGGAAGCAAGCGCGCGTCGCCCTTTCCGCGGCCGCGAACCGCGCGATTGCCCCAGAACTGCACCACGTCGTCGTCTGGTCGCGCCACGGCACCGGTGGGGCGGGGACTGCCGATCTCAAGGCATTTCAGTGGTATGCGGCCGTCGAGCGTGCCGCGCGCCTGACGCTCCGCGGCGACCAGGCGCCAAGCTTTACGCTGTTACGCCTGTCGTTTGCACTCGAGCGGTTCCTCGACATGGCCATGGATATTCAGGATTATGGCGCGCTGCGGCTGCCGCTCGGCGAGGACGGTGGGATCCTGTCGCCGATTTCGCTGCACGACGCGACGTGGGCGTCGCACAATTTGTTTGAAGCGGCCGAGTCGGGGGCCGTGACCAAGGAGCCGTTCAAGCAAGGTACATCCTCTCCATTCGTTCGAATCTGCTCTCCCGACGCGATTCTCACCACGTTCATTCAACGCTAGTCATGACGCTCACCCTCGACTACCACGTCTCAGCGCGCGACCTGGCCGCGTCGGCGTCCGAGGCACTCGAGCTCGACGTGGGGTACATCCCCGTCTCGCGCGAAGAGGCCATCGACATCTTCAGCTCGCTCGAAAACTTCACGCCGCGGCTCGTCACGACCATGCTCGACGTGCTCGAGTGCGCGACGCGCGGGCCCGAGGCCGGGTGCAACACGCTTGCGCCCGTCGAGGACATGCAGGCGCTCCTGCCCGGACGCAAGGTCAAGCCGCCCGTCTGGTTCTGGAAAAAGTATGCCAACTTGTTTGAGCCGGGAGGTGGCGAGTAAAATCGAGGTGTCTCGCGTACCCGCTCGTTTGAACGCGTTTTGTTCATTGTTTCCCCTCTCGCTGCCCGTCGTGCGGCAGTCAGCAGCGCACTCTCTGTCTTTGTCCATTCCCTGCACCCGCCATGCAATATATCACGACCAGTCCATGCCTTTCTCGCTGTTTCCTCCCCGCCCAACATCCAGTCCACCCTCCCTCTCTATACGACGCGCATCGCCGACAACGGCCGTGCCAGCTCACGCTGCAGCCACTCCTGGTACTCGCGATCCGCACTGCGCAACGCATCCAACCGGTCCTGTTCCTCATCCGCGACCGCCTTATCGCGCCACTTGCGCTCCTCCATCTGATCCAACAGCGCCTCCTGGTACTCGAGCTGCACCAACCGATCCGCCAACCGTTCCTGATCCTCGGCACGCCGCTGCGCCTCGACCGACCGCTCGAGCTCTTCGCGCTCGCG